>OY037012.1:16991720-17351577 GCA_955831195.1 Pilophorus perplexus
GATCATGAAAAAAGTCATCAACAGTTTCGCCATAACTTTTATGAGGTGGGATTTTCGCGACAAAACTGATTTGTTCGGACAGTGCAAACTGTCATTTAAGGGAATACCCCGACTCGTCAATAACAAGGACACAAAAACCCCACTCCCGACAGGTGATTCGTTATCCGCATAAATATTAAAGCCATGTCTCTCTAGTTGGGTACATATTGATATTTACTTATTTGACATCCTTTCAGAAAAGGCAAAACCTGCCGGCGGAACAAAGAGAATTTAAATTGGGATTTTCGCAGGTCGAGTTGTGTTACAAATGATTTCCTATTTGTGTCGTGTGAGGCGAACGTTTAAAGAACTCCAAGTTGTCTTCGGCGATGTTTCAAACTTAGCGATTCATGTTCAAAAGACTGGACTACACATGAGTGTTATAAATAAATAAAAGTATCGACTTTTATATTATAAAAGTCAACATTCACAGAATTAACATACCTACTAAGTTTAAAAAAAAAGAAAAGGTGAAAATAGGTAAAAATGTTAATTACACGGGTCGACAAATGAATCAATATAAGAATTGAAGTCAAATGCTGATAACTTTATGAGATAGAAATGCATTTTGCGTTGGAACTCCTTCAATTTCCGCCAACGGCAATCCAAAATTTGTCACCACCAACAGGAAGAGTCAAGGGATGTACTCAGCCGGAGAATATATATCGCCAGTTGATTTGACGGACGAGTGCAGGCAGCTCACGTTGTTGGGAACTCAAGATGTAATATGGTTCAGGACATATTATGTACCTACCTATATGAGGGATTCCAGGATGTAGGCCGCTGGCAAAATAAGGATTCCTTACTCCCTGCTCCCCCCTGAATACTGACCGACAATAATTGCCGTCGTTGTTGTCCCTATTGAGGTATGTAATTTTACATAAGTACCTCAAGAGGGATGCCAACAACGACTCTAAGCTTGCCTGCTGGCAAGCCAACACAATTCGCCGATGGGACATGTCCCCAAGCTCTTCGAGTAATAGTGTAGGTAGGAACAAAAGGAACGAAGAAATTCGGTCGAACATAGATAAAATAGTAAAAGCAAGGTAGGGTCCTACTCATAGCGACCAGCAATGGGAAATTAGGTGTGTGAATGGAGAAAATTTGACATTTTGAATTCATTCCGCTCCCCATTAAAGCTAATCCGCCAGAGTGCACTCGCACGAACAATAGAAATTGTGCTCAACCTTATTTTTGGTGGCCATGAATTATTCATTCATTAGTCGGCGGTATCATACAGTATTATACTATAATATAGTATCATATTATGATCCCACCGACGAATGGCCAATCATAGGGCCCGTCCAGAATTACCCATTCCTCCAATCAAATTATCTAAAGTCCTGAATAATACCGTACCAACCCAAAACTCACTGCTACTGCTTCAAATTAAATAAGGTTCTATCAGAAAAAAAAAATAGTCGAGATGCGCTTCCCTAGTCCATTCGCCGCAAAATACGCCGTTGTTGCGGTGATCCAGTCATTATTTTACTTCGAAGTTTATCGTTAGTTAATTCTTACAATATCCCACGTTCTAATATTAATCGTAACTTTTGTGTGAAATTAACGATTTTCACGCGACACCAGAGCTAAGTGAAGGATTAAAAAACAGGGGTGAAGCAATGCTGATAGAACTGAAGAGAAACTCTCTGCCTCTACTGGAAAATGAGTTACAACGGACAAATTTTCTCTTAATTTCCTCAGTGATTTGTATAATCCAGCCTGTTCTTATATCGCCACACTTGGCCACTGGTTGAATTAAGCGGCTAAAATTGCCTATTAAATAAAATAAAAAATTAAATTTTGTTTTGTTTTTTAATTGAATAAATTGACATCAGGATAAGACCTAAAAGAATTAACCTTATTGCAAACAAGTTTATTCGAACAGGTACAAGAAATTGGCAGTTAATAGCTCTGTGATGACACTTCCGAGTAACATCCCTTTCGTTGGTAGTTGTGCTGAACCAGGCTGAAACAGACAATAAATGACATGAAATCCCTCGACAAGATGATTGTACAGGACACTACTATTCGACACAATTCAGATAGGAGCGAAAGACAAATAAAATGTACATCATAGTTCGTCAGATGAACTATAAGATCATCATGTAAATAAGTTGAAATACACAATCACTAGATGACTAAAGAACTTACTTTTCAATAAGCCCCATCATGCATCAATCAGCAATCGCCAGCAAGGCATGCGCGAGTGTCCAGAGAGTGGGTTGTATCTCGAGTTCTACGCTCTATTCAAATCTCTCCTCCAGGCCAAAAGGGCAGAACAGACGGTTCACAAGCTGTGGAGATGGCCTGACGCTGTAATGTCCAACGAAGTCAAGGATCATGGAGATGCTCAGAATCTGGACAACATTTTAGAGGTCCAGGAGAACACTGACTCCGCAGTCTTCGATTGGCAGATGGCCACACGCTCGTCCCTGCAGTATTCCTCCAGTTAATATATCCAAAACCCTGCGTGCGTGAAGGTGCTAAGCCTCGGACTGGCCTTGATTTGGAGGATTCCTAACACACGTTTGCCAAATTTTTCCTCATACGGCCTGCTGTCCAGGAGCGATCTCGACACCAAGCCTGAAACTATTTGAAAGCCTAAATTAATTTCAGTATCGTAGGTACTAGAAGAGGACTAAATTAGAAAGACATTATCAGATAGGAGCGAAAGACAAATAAATTGTACATCATAGTTCGTCAGATGAACTATAAGATCATCATGTATTCATGTTGAAGTGATAGCTAGCACGTTAAACAACTTACTTTTTAGTACGCCCCATCAGTCGCCAGCGAGACATGCCCAAGCCTGAAACGGTTTGAAAGCCTAAATGAATTTCAGTAACCGAGTGCTGGAAGAGAGCTAAATTAGTAAGAAATTATCAGATAGGAGCGAAAGACAAATAAATTGTACATCATAGTTCGTCAGATGAACTATAAGATCATCATGATTGGTGGATAATACGTATTATAGTGCTTTGGTTTTGCATACCTCATTATTTTCTTGCTTTCAAGGCGTCAGAATCCTGAACAGCCCCTATAACATGTACCAATGCGGTTCAAATTAGTGACTAGGTTAAGTAAAAACTTGTAACATCACACTTAGAATGCTTGTCAGATAGGAGCGAAAGACATACAGAAAGTACATCACAGTTGTCAGATGAACTATAAGATCATCACGTCATTGAATGCAAATCGTGTATTAAATCATCAAAACACTTACCTAAGTTTGTAAATGGCTGGTAACCCTGCTGAACCTGAAACGAACGAACGGGGTTAGCGTCTGTCATGAATTACTTGGAACTAGGAGTTAGCTGGACGTGTCAGATAGGAGCGAAAGACAAGCTGATTGTACATCAGAGTAATTCAGATGAACTATAAGATCATCATGTTTTTAAAAGCAATTTGTGCAGTAAAAACAAAGAGTTTGTGCAGACCGATTCAAGATGAAGTAAAATCAGTATTAAAAGTTATGAGGATGACAGAATTTGATGTGTTATATAGTAAGGAAACACATCTGATGTGTTATATAGTAAGGAAACACATCTGATGTGTTATATAGTAAGGAATGTGTGTAAACATTCACAGAAGGCTTCAAAATAACACTATGAGTGAAGTTATAACTCTAATTCCACGAGCATAATATAAAAGCTAGGACGGTGCTGACGTCCCACAGGAACTTTTTTTTTACACAGGTTATAAGAGAGTTCCTAAAGAAACATCTGAGTTACGTCGACCGTTAATTTTTATCACCGTAAGGGATTTGTCTAGGGAGAATCAAAGAAAAGCTAACTTCACATAAGACCGTAACAGAGATACGGTCTTATCAAAAGTCACGCTAAATTTAAAGTGCCGCTATTTACGTTCTATTGTTCGAAATTAACGGCGGTATCCTTAAGACCGTAAGTTTATTGCCGTAACTTTACGGCAATAACGTTCGACGTTAGGCATAAGGACGTAAGTTATCACCGTTATTTCTGCGCATGCGCGAAATCTCGAGTTACGTCATCACCTTTAGGCAAAAAGTGGCTTTAGGAACTAGAGAGTTCCTAAAGCCACTTTTTGCCTAACGGTGATGAGTTACGGTCGACGTAACTCGAGATTTCGCGCATGCGCGGAAATAACGGTGATAACTTACGTCCTTATGCCTAACGTCGAACGTTATTGCCGTAAAGTTACGGTAATAAACTTACGGTCTTAAGGATACCGCCGTTAATTTCGAGCAATAGAACGTAAATAGCGGCACTTTAAATTTAGCGTGACTTTTGATAAGACCGTATCTCTGTTACGGTCTTATGTGAAGTTAGCTTTTCTTTGATTCTCCCTAGACAAATCCCTTACGGTGATAAAAATTAACGGTCGACGTAACTCGGATGTTTCTTTAGGAACTCTCTATTCTCTATTTGGTTGGGCGGTGTAACGTAAGATCTAACGTCGGTCTAACGTAACCGCAACTCCTCCTAACCCCACCCCATTCCCCGAGTCGATCGCCTCCTCCCGTGACCCCCCCCCCCCCCCCAGCAGCGTCACCCCGCCAACTTAATAATATTATGACGGGGTCAAAAAATTTGAAAACAGCCTCAACATTAAATTTAGTCATTAATAGTTTCATGATGTGTAGATTTCTAAAATATGTTTTTGACAACATACTCGGTTCGGTACTTTTCCGTTATACCCCCCCCCCCCCCCCACTCGATTTTGGTTGGCTTTGGGTGCCTTAAAGCCATCGGGAGGGGCTCGAAATCGAGTTCGGGGGGGTGGTGGGTGTTATAACTGAAAAGGGCTCGAATTTGGGTGCCTTAAAGCCATCGGGAGGGGCTCGAAATCGAGTTCGGGCGGGTGGGGGGTGTTATAACTGAAAAGGGCTCGAATTTGGGTGCCTTAAAGCCATCGGGAGGGGGTGTTTATGAACACGAAATCGAGTCGGGGGGGGGGGGGGGGGGGGATAACGGAAAAGTACCCTCGGTTCTCCATCTAGTTGTGTCCAAAGCTCTGCTGACCCAGGTGCTGCTCGACCCCATAGCTAAAACTCTTCAAAATCGCTTCCATAGCCCCTTTTTAGCCCCACAGATCCCCACGGGTATGTGCAACCAGACTGAAACGCTCCAGGTGCTGAGAGGGAAGGAAGTAAATCGTAGAAACACCAGAAGCCTTAGATGTGCGAGTGTTAACGTAAGTATGGCTGAAAGATTAAAGATCTGTAAAGTGAGGTGGTGGGGGTCTATAATTTGTTAAGTTCAAGTTCAACAAAACCTCAAAAATCAGCCATTGACGCTAATTTTTATTTTGCCCTGGAGTCCTTGTTTTTCTATGTACGATTGATTTTTCGAAGCCTTCTCAATAAGTATTATTACCTGTCCAAGTTCGACTTACGCACTTGCACCATCGAAGTGGGAAAAGAGCGTAACCAGCCCGTTCAATCTTTTGAACGCTTATTCTGGTTTCACCGGGGCAAGTGCAAAAAAGGAAATCTCCTAATGATCCTTTAGAGGTTTGAATATTGGCAGCTGAGTTAAATGGCACACTGTGACTTCATAATCTTCCAGCCAGGTTACCATTTGCGTTGCCACCATTTGGCGGATAGTCGTGTCAGGCATAATATTATACTACTATACTATATACTATATTATAGTAACTATATGCAACTTCAAACGTAGCCAATCCAGAGGAAATTGTTCTAAGTACTCATAGGTAGGTCTTGCTTGTGCACTTGCCCCGTTTTTACACTTCCCCCAACTTACCTTACATTGTTTGGACAGATGTGGGATCTCGAAAAATGGATTATGCGTCAAAAATTACACGCAAAACGACACCTTATTTGACTTCCGGGGATCCTTCAAAAATTCCATTTGTAGCTCCATGGATCCCACAGTGATCCGAATCGTTGTGGGACCCCCAAAATGGATTTCAAGTCCAAAAATACTTCGAATACGATACCCCACTCGACCCCGTACCCGAAACCCGTAAAAAAAAAAACCTCCCACAGCCACAATTAAGCCCCATAGCACCCCACAGGTTGGGGCGATTGGTCTGAAAACCTTGCGGGCACAACTAGATGGTAAACCAAGTGTCAAAATTTCAGATATTATTTAACATTCCTACTCCTCAAAACGGCTTGGGCGGCGGACGGACATTAGGGTTTTTGGAATCCAGAATCTTGAAATGTTTAATGTCAAATTTTGAGGCCGATCAGAATGTTTGATGTCACGATTAAATAGACCTACGTAGAATAATAGACTTGTGTCATGGAGGAATAGAGAGTTCACTAAATAGGACTTCATGTGCCGTAGTCGACGGTGGTGCTATCCCTACGGAACGTAGTGAACTACCTATTCTACCTACACATAGTACCTTCAAACCCGACTATAGTGAGCCACTAGCCCTTCTTACGAAGGAAAGCCCCAAATACGGTATTTGAAATACCTCACTAAACGGATTTATCTTACACTGTTGTGCTACTACAATTAAATTGAAGGAACCATCAGATGTTTATTCAGAGATTCTCTGAATAACGAAATTGATTGTGTAGTTTTGTGTACACTGTGAATGCAAACGACACGTCGGAATTCGCAGGGCGCCATCTTCTGGTTCAATTTTGGTAACTTACCACCTTCAAAGTTCACTACATCTCGTAGGAGTCGCAATCCCCCCCCCCCTCCCCCCACCGTTCCACCGCTGGGTTGGCGTTTTGGGAACGCGGTTTAACACAGAGTGAGCTCTCATCTCTATTCCTCCATGACACTTGTGTATGACGGTCACCACATAATGCCCTCCTAAAGGGCATCTAATCATGGAATGTTTCGAAATTATTGACCTTGAGCTTTAAGCTAGACCTAAATCAATTTGACACCTACAGAATTGACATTAATGATCTCCCGAACTAGGATTGGCATGCTCAGGGGGAAGACTCAAACCATGGCTGCAACGAGAACCATCAGACTCTTGGGACTGGCTTAAAATGTGCGCGTGAGCTGCTCGGAGTTGCAAAGGTTGATGGGACTTGAAAGGCGATTAGCACCAACAATGCTCACTCAAATTGATTTCAAATCTGGTTTTGGTCAGCATAAACTCTCTCATAAGATTGATAGTAACAACAATGTTACTTACCAAATTTTGCAGAAGGTTTGCACACCAAGGCAGGGTGGTTTCAACGCTGATCTGAAATATAAAAGCAAATCCAGTTGGTAAGTGTCAGCCATTGAAAAAAAGGTTAATTAGAAAAAAAAGGAGGGTCAGATAGGAGCGAAAGACAAACTGACTGAACATCATGGAGTTCATCAGATGAACTATAAGATCATCATGAGTATCGTATAATCGAGATCTATTCAATAAATCAATGGGCACCTGCATCCTCTATCCACAGCCGAATCTTCACAGGAATTCCGGGTGTGTGATGTATCTGAAACGTGAACGAATGAGATTAGCTGATCGTTTCCAACTGGCTTAAAAACAAAGATAATGTGAAAAATGTCAGATAGGAGCGAAAGACAAACAAGCTGAACATCACAGTTTGTCAGATGAACTATAAGATCATCATGATTGCATACATGTATTGACTAGTAACACACTGTATTCTACTTACAGCTCAGCTTATAGTTGTGCTCAGCTTATTCCGCACATCAGGACGGTTTCTCCAGCTTGGCTTGTACGTATATCCTCGGCACGTCGATGTCTTCCTTCTTATTTATGGTCCTTCTATTCACATACTGGTTGGACACAATTTTAAAACCACTTTTTGCAAAAATGCGCCGGACTTCGTCCGTTGAGAAAAAGTAGGATCTGCAAAGTGATAACGCGTACAAAGAAGTTTGGTTGGAATAGCAGGTAATAATTTATGTGTGTATAATTATAACAGCCGAACTAACCTCGTTCCATCCTGCCGCATATAAAAATTCTCAGCGATCTTGTGGCCTGGCTTGAAACGGATTTGCGTCATGTCGTAGAGGCCATAGTCTCTGAAGAACAGGCAACCGCCGGGTTTGAGAACGTTAAACACGTTGTCAACGACGAGGCGGAACTTGTCGGGGTGAACGGCGCTCAACACAAAAACCATAGTCGCCACGTCGACGGGAGGCACATCCTTCAGGCATTCCGGCGCAGTCAAATCCGCCTGAAATGATTTCTGGCGTTAATTAAGAGTGGGCGGTTCCCAAGATGGCGGCCGAACCAAGAAAAAATACCTGGAAAGCGTTGATTTTGTCCTTTTCGTACATGGGGTTCTGCTTGATCAATTCGATGGCTCTGGGTGACAAGTCACACGCATGTACGTTAAGAGACAGCCCTTCTTCAAGCAAAGGATAAAATAAGTTGCCAACGCCGCAACCAACCTCGAGCAGAGTGATGCTATGATTGGCAGACTTGAAAACTAAAACAAGAAAGGTAGTGATAAGATAACAAGAGAAGAAAACACAATACACGAAGAACAACATACCAACAAAACATACCCTCAAGTTCAGGGAACTCTCTCATGATCCAGTGGCGATCTTTAAAAAATCTGTTTTCATTTCGCTTGTAGAACAGGTCCCAATATTTCCTGGCGTCATTTTCTAGTTTGATCGACTGAAAAGGAGTCACCAGTCTGGTATCCTGTTTTCGCAAGAGTTTCTCTTCTTCTGAACTGAGCTCTTTCGTCGCAGAGCTGTAGTTTTGCTCTTCAGCAGGCTCCATCACTAACGTGAAGAACGTCAACGACTGGTCACAGAATGGTCCGCTGGCTCCAGATGTTACAAATCTTAGTCAACTGTCGGCAATAGTGAATGGACGTTAGATGGCAAGTAGTTTCAGAATATTTTAAGGCAGGAATTGTCACTAGGCAATAAAACCTAAATAAATGTGGGCCAAGAAGGGAAGAATGCAATTAAAATTAGGTGCCACTATCATAACAATAATGTTGTTAATTAATAATGTACAACACCTACCTACCTAATGTACCTACTACCTCTATATCGTCGGTGTTGCGGTAAAAGGGGGTTTTTAGGGTAAGGGGGGACAATATTATTATATGACATATTATGATATATAATATATAATATATTATGACACATTGTGTTCAACCTTTGTGAGCGTGAGGCGAAAGAAGACGCGAGCGTTTGTACCAGAAATAAGTAGGGGGTGGTGATAGGCAAGATGGTGCCCTACGTTCCACATCCACGAGCCCCTGTTCTAATTTTAAATCGCCTACAGCGATAAAAAGAAACCAGACTGACCCGCAAAACTACCCTTACTTCTAGGGGGGTTTCCAGATTGCGGCCCGCCGTCGCAGTAGTCAAAAATGCCATAGCCCGATTGCAGCCACTAAGTTGTCCCTAATTTTGGAACCATCAGATTGCGGCCCCACGTACCTGTTCTTTTCAACGGCTCGTTGTACCGATTACTACTGCCACTCCGTTTTGCGCAACCCAGGGCTCTCGAGACGGGGAACGCCCGATTGTGGCCGAAAGGAATAAATGCACTTGTCATGACGTTTTACCCATAAGAGTGGGACGATTGTTTTACTAAAAAATTGAAGCTCGACTTCAACAAATACTAGCTCAGACACACCTCAAATTGAAGTGTAATCCCCTTTCCAAACATGCACGTATTATGAAATAATTGTCAAACAATTTTTTTTTAAACACCAAAAATCCTCGAATAATTCTGTTCCAGAGTAGTCGGACTGGTCAGGGACCCCTTTAAATCGATTCTACGTTCAAAATTTAATCAAAATTCACACCCCACTCGCCACCCTCGCTAAAATCCTCAAAATACCCCCATTTTTGGCCCACAAAAGCCACATAGAACCCAGAGAAATTGTCTGATCAAGCTTAAAAGTTTGAGGGAGGAACTAGGTCGAGACCCCCTATACGTATATACTTGTTTCAAAATTTCAATTTTTTTGACCAATTCCTACTGGCAAAAGTGGCCTGGATGGTGGACGGAACATCAACAACCCTGGCCCTTCGGTCAGCAGGTTTTGTTTCTCTTTCTTGCTCAGAATCAACTTGAACACGTTGGAACTCATGACGACTGAGTTGATACTCCCGAAACGGGCCGCAATCGAGTCATCCAACACACGACGTTCCCTACTTCTAGTTATCTGTCGAATGATGAAGAACCCTCCAGCAATAGGAACCCTACTACAAATAGCTAGAGGGATAGCTCCAGATCTCTCAGTGTACCCTCTGCTCAGACTGGATTCAACAGGCCTACAAATATCGTTGTTCCATGCCACCCATGAGGAAATCCTCAAGCTCGAGGGATATCTATGAATCCACCCAGAGAGCCAGAGGATTAATTATTAATCCTATTAATCATTAATAGGACTTCGAATTTAGAAGTTGCGTGGACACACGTGGCGCACAACAGGGACATCTCCCTCCTTTCACCTTTTTATAGTATTCGGAACTAACCAATCCAGGCTACCGAACCTATATTGAATGATGATAATTATCGAGATTAATTCAGCAATTAAGTACTCACGTTCCATCAGCATACAGTTGTTCAACGTGGGGGAACCCCCTCCGGTGAAGGTTAGGCGTGAAGGTGTTACGAAAACACGTCACATTAAATTTTGCGTCCACATCACAGAGTAACAGAGAACATAGGGATGTTGAAAAAGTATCGATACTTAAAAGTATCGATACTTTTCAAAAGAAGTATCGATACATATCGATACTTTTTGTCCCCGATACATATCGTAGTATCGATACTTTTTTTCCGGTATCGGCGCCGATACTTTTTTTATCCCTCAAATTTCATCAGATTCAAAACTTACGGCATATAGGTAGTTGACAGTACCTCTAACTTGACCAGCAATTGAAGAAAGTTGATGTAGGTACCTACCGCCACCTCCTGGAGCTGCACCAGCTCTCATATCAGAAGAATCAGCCGTCCTCGATCAAGGGCGGACCACCAAAATGTTGGACCAACCAACCAACCCAACTCACTGATCACAGTAGAAATTAGTGTGGCCACAGCTACACCAAATGAGGGAATGTTCCCCTTTTTTGCTACCTGTACCTCCCCCCCCCCCCCCCCCCCCCCCCGAGGCTTGGAGCAAGGTTTTCAGTCCAATCGTCCAAACCCGTGGGGCGCTATGGGGCTAAAATGGGGCAATTGAAAGTTTTTTTTTTAAAGGCGTTTGGCTATGGGTTCGAGTTGGGTGTCGTTTTCGAAGTATTTTTGAACGTAGAGTATATTTTTGGGGGTCCCAGAAGGATCCAATTTCACTGTGGGGATGTAAAGGACTTTCATGGGACTACAAAAGGGATTTTTAAAGGATCTCAGGAGGTCAAATATTTTCTGAGTAAAAAAAAAAATTAAAAGAAAAACCTTTTTTTCAAACATTATTTTTCATTGAGACCGAATTAATTTTTGCACAAGTAACCCATATCAAAGAATAATAAATCCGTGACTAAAAATTTGCAGGCGTTTTTGAAAAGTATCGATACTTCGATACCGATACTTTATTGAAAGTATCGTATCGATACTTTTAGATACTGTCTGGATGTATCGATACGATACTGTATCGATACTTTAGAAGTATCAAACATCCCTAAGAGAACATTGGTCCACATGAACGGCGTTCACAGTGATGCCAGACGACTCGCCAAGACAGTTTCTACGGGCCATTTGAAAAATCCCTACTTTTCCCTCCAAATTCCCTATATCATCTCCAATTTCCCTCTCCAATCTTGACCATTTATTTGCAAGAAGTACGGTAAACAAAATTTATTCTTACCTATAATTATTATAGGTAAATCCTGATGACATATGGATTACGCATTGGCTTGCATCAAGATAATATTAAAGTAAAATATTTCTTTCGTTGTTTTACAGGGTAATTTCCAAAAGGCGACAAAGACACATAATATCAATATTTATTGTTTCCATTTAGTTTTTCCATTGAAGAATACACATTAACAATAAATTATATTAGGTAATTACTATGTCGGATGAAAGAATTGAATATCAACGCTTTGAATCGATAGTACTGCCCCTATTCAAAACCGGAGTCAGGGATGGGTATCATTATAAAAACGCTGCAAATTTTACACAAGGGTTTGTTATTATTTGATATCGGATACTTGTGCAGAAATTTAATTCTGCCAATGAAAAAATTTTAAAAACAAATTTTTTTGGGGATTTTTATATTTAAATTTTTTTTTTTTGATTGTTTTTCAACAATTTTTTTCTTCAAATTTTTGTTTCTTACTTGAAAAATATTTGACCTCTTGGGATCCATCAAAAACCTCATTTGTAGCCCCATGAAAGCCCTGTACATCGCAACAGTGACATCGGATCGTTGCAGGACGCCCAAAAATGGATTCTGCGTCCAAAAATACTTCGAAAACGACACCTGACTCGATCCCATAGCCAAAAGCCTTCAAAAAACCCCTCCCGTAGCCAGATTTTAGCTCCATAGCGCCCCACGGGATTGGGCGATCGGACTGAAAACGTTGCGGGCCCAACTAGATGGTAAACCGAGTATTTTGTCGAAATTTCAGATTTAAAAAAAAAATCCTACTGCCCAAAACGGCCCGGACGGCGTACGGCGGACGGACAGATAATGTCAAATTTTGAGGCCGATCGGAGTCGTCGACCTCTGTCGCGATAAAGTTTATTTTTGGCAATTTCAGTGTTAATACAATTTGTCTGAGAAATCCCTACTTTTGCGTAGGGATTCCCTACGTCCTTCTCACACCCAAAAGTTCCTACGTGTAGGGAAAAATCCCTACGTCTGGCATCACTGGGCGTTCATTGAACGCTGTTGGTGTGGGATAGGTCCTATCCCTATCCGATAGGAGGAGGAGGAGGGGCACACATCTATCGATCATTAATTATCGACGTTTAAATAATCGGTGTTTCCTTTCAATGTTTTTGGCATATCGATTATTTTTACATCTCATTTTTTCCGCCCAGATTCAAGCAAGTAAGTACCACTAAATTGATTCTTACCTACTGTAAACATGTTCAAAAGCAATATCCGAAGTACCCTAGGGGGCTGAAATTCGGTAGGGAGCCTCCAGAAGACAGTCGGCTTGACGGGCTCCAACCAGCTGAGCTATAGCAATTTATAAATTCAGTCTGATCACCCTAGAAAGCTGAAATCGGGTACGGAGTTTCCCTAAGACAGAACAATTATACTTTATTCTAATAAACAATTCAGTCACCTGCAGAGGAAATCATTCAAAAACGACTGTTGAAAATAGTAGAGGAGAAGGTGGGAATATGGATCCCCTATTCATTTTTTTGTTATGAAAAATCAAATTTCCAACTAAGGGCTCAACTGTTTATGGCAGACGGCTTCATTGCTCACCGTAAAGTGACATCAAAGTTGGAAAAAATTATATCAAATTTAGGTGTCATAAATTGAGTTTTTCCAAGAAATGACAAAATTGTGTCTTTGCAAAGATTGTAGGTAATATGGACCCCAAGGTATTTAGAGTAAAACAAGCGGAATTATGGCCAAAAATCGCAGGAGAATCGAGTTTATCATAACAATGATGGCCGTCTGCCAGTTGAGCCCTTAGTTGGAAATTTGATTTTGGCCCTGATGAAGATGTAATAAACATCGAAAGCTCGGCGTAGACTCTACGCCGTAGAGAGGACAGTTTTCAGTTTGACCCCGGAATGGCGTTCCCGATCCATCGGGAACCGATATTTTTTTCTCCTGGAAAGTGCCGAAATAAATCCAAAACACCAGCCAGAGTATCTAGGATCTAAGAAGATGCAGGAAACTGAATAATTCAAAATTATTTTGAAACACAATGTGATGTGTATGTCATACAACCAGATGATAGCCCTGATGGGATGTTCTCATCAAAACGTTTTGATAGGTAATTGCGAATTCTGCATCTACCCGTGAAAGAGGTGTGTGTTTCCTGTGTATCGAAAACATTCCATAATAATTGATAATATCAATTATTATGGAATGTTTTCGATACACATATGTTATATAAACATATTATGTTTGACATCCTCCTTGGCTGTGCTGGCCTGCGTGAGTTGGTCTCACCGTGAGTCAAACGGTCGTCCCCCACTCTGTGTGTGCACTTAAAATGCGTGGATAATATCAGCATGATTATGAGTCTAACCAGCATTGACCAAAAATTTGCACCTCGCCGGATGCAATAACACGATTGTTCTCTGTTACTCTGTGGGTGGGACCCTCATAAATCGATTCTACGCCCTCAAAATTATAACCCTCTGGCTGACACTATTCCCTCTACTGGCTTGTGTTCGCCGCTTTAAACTTCGCATCATCCCCCGGTTGTTGTTGTTGTTGTTTTTGTAGTCGTTTCAAACGACTCGTTTGTTCCACGACAGGAGGGTCATTTCCATACACACTGTGTATTACACAGTAGGTTTTTACAATCTATTTTCTCATCGTGAGGTTTGAGGATTCTTCAAATCATTCCAGTCGTTATGAAAGCCGAGTAAGGGATTACTGCTGTAACTCTGAGCGTATCGTCCACCATGGAAAACCACAACTCCTCTATGGACGGAGACATGAATAAATACGTTGTAAGTATAATAATTATACTCAATTATTGTCAATAATATACATTGAAGAATATACAATGTATGTTCTTGTCATGAAGAATCTCATCGTGTTTTTCTCATTGTTCAGTGACTATTAGCCAGTAGGGTTACCAGGTTCGTATTGTCTCCTCGAGTTTTTGCCTGGGGCTAAAGGCAGTGTTTTGACAGGGATCTGTCAGCCTTCAAGTATATATGTAGTGAATTTTAAGAGGCGTAAGTATTCATCAAGGTTTATAGCAGGTCATCTTGTATGCGCCGATAGCAAGATTTATATTATAGAAAACTACTTTGGAAACTTGGCTGTATATGCCGTCGCGACAGTATCGTCATTTCTAGGTGGACCACCTGTCGGATATAGAGGAGTTAATTTCCATGTCATGCAATCATTCTGTTGTCTTCAGCGCCACGGGACTCCTACAATGAACCCATCCATGAATCACGGCTGGCCATACCCTCGACACCAATTCAATCAGTACCCGCATTACCCTCCTCATATGTACCAAGAAGTAAGACTTTAGCGATGCAAAGAAAAGAACAGCAAACTGTTTTGCACCTATATGTGGAGCAGATCTAGTGGGGAAAAGTTGCACTTCCTGTGTGTTTTGTGGACGAGCACCTTGATGAGGGACAGTTGATACTGCCTTTAGTGTGCAAATTTGTGTTTTTGTGTGCGTTTGGGGTTGTAGCGGCTGTTATGTGAGTACCCACACTCGCGATTTTGGTCTGTTGGCAAACCCTTTGAAGGATCCTGGTAGAGAATTCTGCTTCAGGGGCTTTGCTTCTTGTTATAGGCTGATGTGTAAAAAAAAAGTAATCTTTGAGGGTGCGAGACGAATTTTCTTGATGTGACGTCACAATACAAAGGAGTATTCGTCAGTCAATGGGGTTTGGTTGGTTTCCTCACCTTATTTGTCGGAATATGTATTCGCATCGCTGACGCCCTTTTGTGCCAGGAATTCCTTGCTCTCTTATTCCTTCGGTACTTTGAAAAAAAAAAGAAAACTAAAAAGGGTAGGTACACTGTTTTGCAATATAGCTCACTACTACAGGTCGCTCACTAAGGTATTATTGAGCTCTGCCACTCCCCCCCCCCCCCCGTTTTAATATTATCTTCAGTAGAATGGGGTTGTTCATGGTTTGCTTCGCTCGTCGAATCGTAACAGGGTGGATCGAGTTTCAGAACTGTTTTATTCCAGGTTCCAACAAGGAAAATTTGTTGCCGTTTGAACCCAATAGATCACTCTCAAAGCGATATTCGAAAATATCTACTCCTTCAGGTTCCATAAGCCAAACGAAGTTTTTATTTATCGATGAAAAAGTAATGCTGCAAAAAGTGAAGGGGTTTAGAGAACTCTATTTTGAGTTAGTATTTTTCCGAATCTATTCCACCGTGTCTGTGACTATCTAACTGGCAGAGTATGTCACAAGCCTTCTCCTCCGAGTGATAAAAATATGTCAATTTTTTCTACCGTCTCGGTGACCCATTTAGCTACTATTAGGGGGGGGGGGGGGGGGTGAAATCCCCCCTCCCCCCACATGCGCACAAATAGGCGTATTTGCGCCCAACTTTCTTATTTTAAATAGGAATCCCTATTTTTTTATTATGGATTTGGATTCCCGAGCCAATTTTACCTCTGATAAGCAGCACTGAGAAAGTGGAGGAATCATACTGCCCCTTTCCGTCTTGCTGCTCCCACACAGCAAAAAAATAACTAAATTTTTTCTTCAAACTGAACTTGATTTTAATAAACAAAGTCTTCGTTCTTTCAGATTTTTAATAGTCCGATTATCCGGGTTTTCCAATTAACTGTTAAAGGCTTGCCCCCATCGACCCCGGTTAATTTCCAAATACTGCTACTATTTTGTGTGAGGATGTTTTCGAATACTTCACTATATTCTGTTCATTTTAAAACCACAATCTTGTACCTATTTTATAAATTGACTGAGATATGATTTTTTGAAGTTTTTTCGGCCAAAGCAGGTGGTTCGAGAAACAGCGGTTCGAAGGTTCCACTGTTTTGCAAAACCCTGATTTTTAAGCTTCAAACATTTTTTCGACCATTCAATGCTAAAAAATGCGTTCTGCCCGCGGCGAGGCAAGAATCAATAAAAATTAAATTAAAATATAAGATTTACCACTTGTTTTAGGGTATTTTCAAATTGATTATGGAATCTGAAGGCAATTTTTATTGGCACTCATTTAGAGCGCTACGTTTTTAAGTGAAAAGGCAAAATAATTGAACTATAATTTCAGGACGCAACATGGAAATTACGTAGTAAAATGGGGGGAAAACCTTTTTCGGAATATGGCCTTACTGGTCAAGCGAGATTTTCATGAGGCTCGTCCATGGAATCAGTGAAAATAGAGGATGTGGCGCTCCTAGTGGCATCCCTAAATCAATCCAATTAGTTTATCTCTTATAATGCAGAGAAAAAGCTAGGAAGCGATCTGCATTGAGGGGATCGTGAATTCTGTAATCCTGAATTATATAGTGAAGGATTCGGAGGAAACGATCACGCTCTCTTAATTTGAAGTAAAACAGTTATCGCCGAGATAACTTGAAAAGTTCTCCCTGATTTGAAAAACTTGCCGCTTCGATTGCAGCGCTTTTTTCGAAGATTCGACGCCGTCAGCCCAACGATAATTCAAATAGTGAGAAGTGGCTTTCGTCGAAACTTGATTCACTACGATTCGACGTTGAAACTACCGGACCATGAAGACCCTCGTTTTTAAACATAGGAGGCTCTGGTAGAGTGCTGCATTCTGCTCTGTAGTCACCATTACACGCTATGTATTAAAAAGTAACCGATTCACTCATGTAGAAAACACTGACCACAAAGCAATAAAATGAGACGTTTTTCTGTTGTTTTATACCAATGTCAAAAATTATCTCCGTTGTTTTATTAATCAGCCAGCTCACGAAGAACCTCTGCTTGACGACAACATGGGGACCGACCAATCTTTCATTAAGATTAAATAATAATTAATTATTAATCTTTTTTGTATGAGTTTCATAAGACTTGTAACCCGATCCTCGTCGGTAAAATATGAAATACCGAGCGAGAGATAATCCATACCTAATTCAGAACGCGTCTGTATGTTTGTCACAACCTTACAACTCCTAAACTGTTAGTGATGATGTTACGGAGATTTTTCCTAATGAACATCCCTCTCCGCTCCTACTGGTGGGGTTGAGACACTTCACATGTCTCAGTATCGTTTCCCCTTAAATTTTGTCAAGATGATTCCAACTTTGAAATCGGATTTCCAAAAAACGATCATCATGTATGTCATTAAGGTGAAAAACCATTGAAAAACGAACTTTTTTCCGCCCGGTTTGGCGTTGGGTAAAATAATGTTTCCCTCGATGAGAGTAGTTGGGCAACGTCGGGCGTGGTTTGTACTTGGATGGGTGACTGCGGGAGATGCGAAGTAGTCGTTTCAATTATTTTCTGCGTTCAATCGGTCGGCGAACTCCCAACCCAGGGGGACGAGGCAATGGGGAGTCATGAGCGCAATCGTCAGAACGAGTTCCGATTCTCCTTGAGAGTACGGTGGACAACGCACAGCGCGTGATTCGGCCGATTTAGGGGGAGAAAAATCGTAACGGCTCCATTTTGGTTTAGGTATTATTTTTGGAATAATACACCTATGTAATCGCGACGGGGGTCGTCGACTACTCCGATCGGTCTCAAAATTTGACATTATCCGTTTCAAGAGGTCTAGATTCTAAAACCGAAATGTCCGTCCGCCGTACGCCGTCCGGGTCGTTTTTGGCAGTAAGAATTTGTTTAAAAATCTGAAATTTAGACAAAATACTTGGTTTACCATCTAGTAGTGTGAAGGTTTTTGAAGGCTATGGGGTCGAGTTAGGTGTCGTTTTCGAAGTATTTTTGGACGTAGAATCCATGTTTGGGGGTCCCGGAACGATCCGATTTCACTGTGGGTATCTATAGGGCTTTCATGGGGCTCCAAATGGGATTAACATTTTCCGAGTAGGTACCTAAAGAAATTGTTTTGAAAAAAAAAAAAAAAAAAAAAAAAATTGAAAAACTTTTTTCAAAATCTTTTTGTTGACACAGTACCTAGGTATTAATATTCGGACGTGTTAAGTACCTATATCAAAGAATAATAAATCCTTGTGTATTATTTGCAGCGTTTTGGTTTATTCTTCTTGTAATAGTAGGTAAACTTATGTAACGCCATGGGGGTCGAAAATACTGATCGCCCTCAAAATTTGACATTATTAGTTTCAAGAGGTATAGATTCCAAAAGCGAAATGTCCGTCCGCCGTCCGAGCCGTTTTGGGCAGTCAGTATTTTTTTAAATATCTGAAATGTTGACAAATTACTTGGTTTACCATCTAGTTGTACCCGCAGGGTCTTCAGCTCGATCGCCCAAACCCGTGGGGCGCTATGGGTCTACGGGATGGTTTTTCGTTAAAGGTTTTTGGCTATGTGGTCGAGTTAGGTGGCGTTTTCGAAGTTTTTTGGACGCAGAATCCAATTTTGGTGATCCGTGACCGATCCGATTTCACTGTGGGGATCTATAGGGCTTTCATGGGGCTACAAATGAGATTTTTGATGGATCCGAGTAAAAAAAAAATGTAGATTTTTTAAATTGAGATACAATTAATTTTTGAACAAGTACCTAACCTATATCAAAGAATAATAAACCCTTGTGTAAAATTTGCAGCGTTTTGTACTCTAAATATCTGATTTTTTCGGGATGATGATTCAAGACGCAGCTCCTCTTGGTGCTTTTCGAAGTAGAAAGTTTTCGGTAGGTACCCACATGATATCATGTACAACACCGTGGAAAAATTGGGGTTTTCTCTCTCCTTAAAAGTTGTTGAAAACGAGCTCGGCGGTGTTGCTTGTTCCTCGACGATATCTCGTTTATGATCTTATATTAGGTATAAGAACATAAACACGTTTTCCGCTCGTTATACCTTTTTTTTTTCAACTCTAAAAAGCTGTTTTTGGACTGAAGATGGGCGCATTGTAGCTCGAAACCAATCTATACATCTTTCTTGGTCTTTTGAATTATTTTTGAAAAGACTTTTTTTTACACTTGAATCGACTTTTTTCAAATGGGGCGAACATGGGCAAGATTTTGCTCTTATATACATATAATCGATCTGTAGATCTATAGATGTTGGTCAAGAGGTTCCTGAAGAGATCCGACCGAAACTCGATGGCACTTTAAAAAAATGCATATTTGATGAAATTATGTAAAATTAAATAAATTAAGAAATGTTAGAAAGGTGTCTAAAAATTTGAAGAAAAAAAAACTGTTTGACTTGCCCTTGATGGGGAGTGAACACCAGATTGCCTTTACCAAGATTATAATGCATAGAATGGCACGTATCATGAACGTCATGTTTGGGCTTGTGCGCGTCTCTTCCACTTGCTTATCAAAGGTTCTGCGACCGATTTCCGTTCAATTCAGATATCTAGGACTCATTCATCTAGTCGGCAATTTTTTCGACGCTTTCATTTTTTTTATTTTCCTTCCCCTAAATCGGCCGAATTACGCACGGCCGCAGCCAGTCGGAGGAAAATTCAAGGGTGCAGCAACGATTGGTGGGGGGGGGGGGGGGTGTGGATTTTAACCCATCGTCCTTCATTAATTTCGGTTGCACTGTGGGATTTTGAGTAGTTTTCACCTCTAGCGGGCATGGATTGGGGGCGGATGCACACTAATGGGCGAGCGAAGCGAGGCTCACCTGGTCCTCGTGCTGGTGATTCTACTACTTCAGGATAAGTCCATCGTATTTATTTCTATCGTGACTACCATGTATGTAAATATTTTAGCAGCCTAGTTTGTGTTCATTTTGGGGTCGAAGGCTTATAATTTGTTACATGTTGTTCTTGGAAGACGAGTTTCCTTTGTGACAAAATTGGTGTGGGTGCTTGAGGTTATGGGTTTGGACCGTTGCACAATGTACCTATTTGTTCGCTTTTTTTGGAAATACGTTCAGGTCGCTTAAACTAAGGTGTGGGTCATTCTTCGGAAATTGCACTGTTTCATGTTCAACCACATTTCCCCCCAAATCCAATTTCCTAGGTTGCCCCCAATTTTTTCGAATATTGGCCTCATAGCTGGCAACTTGTGCTTACCATTCCATAACTCGTATTAAACTCAATGCACGCCAAAAAAAAAAAAAAAAAAAAATTGAGAAGGTCCTTGTCCTTCTCTAGCAGGGTCCACACCCTGAGTTGTAAAGTTCCTAATGTATATTCATATAATGTTCTGACACAATAAATCCAATAATGTGGGCAACATTTTACTCACCATCCTCTCTAGTATCGAAATAACGTCGAATAGAAATTTCAGATGGAATTGAACACATGACTTTTTACCTCTGTACTGAGTAGGTATTTGAAGTCACTCCCTGGAATATTTTTGAAATGCCCGCTCTCAACCTGAGGAAGAGAAATTTCGAGAATGGCTGTTGTGGCAACACTAGCAAGAAGCCAGGATCACGTGAGGGGCTTTTTTTATATTTTAACTTTCCTCCTCTTCAGTTTGGCTCAGTTGGTTAGGTTAGGTTAGGTTATTGTTATTGTGTTTTTATTGACTGTCTCTCCCTAGTGGGGATTGAAATTTGACAGGGAAGATGTTATGTTTTACAGTATGTATTACAATGTTGACGTAATTAGAGCTCTCTTTACATTTATTACCACGGTTTTGCTCATCCTTGAATCTTCTTGTGTACACAGTGGAAAATGGCTGATTTTTCCTTCCCTAGTCCGTCCCTCCCTAGCCCCAACAAAATTGTGGAGCGTCTAGAGAGTGACCACAGTGGCCAGGTAGGCCTTTACTAGCCTATAATGTCACTCCCTAGCGGTTTTTTTTTTTTTAAATGTTCTACAAATAATTATACGTGCCGGCTTACTGAGGTTATCTAGGATTGAATTTAGAAGGCATTACTAGCAAAAAATTTGAAAATTGGACAGCTGAAAATGGTGGAAAAATGAACCTCAAATAGTACCATTTCCAAAGAATGACCCTAACAAGTAGGTAATGAGGTGAGTATGAAACGACCACGAATAAGACGAATTTCTACCTTTTTCTGCTTAAATTGTATCTGAATTCTAGTATTAAAACGGTAATGATTTCCTTACATTTGGCTCTTCTGAAATCCCAAGTCGTCACTTTAATTGAATTTTGGCTAGCTTACCATCAATCTACCACGTGCGAAAACGTATCTTTGTGTCATCTGCAATGATAATAGATGATAATATTAGATAATAGATATTATCTATTAGTATAATAGATAATATCTATTAGTAGTTATATTATAACTACATGTCGTGGATAATTCCTGTCGATTGACAACACGTCTGTGTATTTTCAGTATCCCCCCACGTGACTTCCATTTGAAACATTTAGTGCTGTATTAAATTGAATTTTATTAACCGTCCACGAAGAGTTTTCCCACTGTTTAATTGGGTCCATTATTTAGTTCGGTTAATAAACTACTTCAAGGAGGTCGAAGAAGGTAATGGTTTCTGAGCAATTTAACATTAAGAACGTTCGATGTAAAAATTATTGTCACAATGGGTCGTGACGAATGGGTTGCCAAAAAAAAAGTTGGAAATGTTCGAAGATGACATTTTTTTGGCTATGGAATCGCACTGTAGATACTCTTTCTTAAAACAGAAAAATGAAAGTTATATGGCTAACGCTCACCGGCATCATTCACACTCAAGTTCGTCATCCCTTGGTTATCTCTGGCGTGGGGAGATTTTGTTTTTGGAAATCGGAAGTCATTGCGTGCGATTATTGTGTTTTAGGTTCAACAGGTTCATCAAGTTCAAGTTGGGCAACAGCTGCAGGATATGCAGCAGCCAGTACAGCAGGTTCAGGCGCCGGCTCAGGTGCAACAGGTGACGCAGGCTCAGCAAGTGCAGAGTTTACCTCAGGTGAGTGAACTGTTGGGAAATCTCGAAACCCCAAAACACAATTACAATGGTTGTGTGTCTAGGTGCAGCAAGTTCAAGTGCAGAACAGCGACGGAGTGACGACGACCACGCAGCAAGTGACAATCGTCAACAGCACGATACCCAACCCGAGCCTGGGGACATTACACGATGCTTTGACCAACCGTATAAACCAGCAGAACATGACGAAAATGAACGCCACAGTCACCGTCCCCACCCCACATGTCGTCACCGTGCAAACCTCGAGCATTCAACACTCGAAGCTGCCCCAAGAACCGACGCCCACACAGGTGACTTCCCTACTCTTATCTGATCCTGGGGGGCCGTTTAACGAGCGAAAGCAATTTCTTACGTGTGTAATTCGCCCAGATTCTGACCAGAGCGAGAATGCAAGATCTGGTTCGGGAAGTCGACCCGAACGAACAGCTCGATGAAGACGTTGAAGAAATCTTGCTTCAGATGGCTGACGATTTCGTGGAAAGCGCCATCACATCAGCCTGCCTCCTCGCCAAACACCGTAAAGCTTCGACGGTCGAAGTGAAAGACCTTCAACTTCACCTTGGTAAGTGGTTTTGCAACTTTGTACTTGTAGGCTACAGCTAAATTCACACTGTACTAACTTGAGCATCAGGGATGCTAAAGAGAATCAATTCTTTTTGAGAAGATAATGATGAAATAAATTCAGTTGTTCTGTAGCAAAGTTGGGCACATTTTTATTTATAAATAAGGTCAATCAACTCACGGGCGTTTCGACTTTGGGCCAATTGAAAAAGGGTTTTGATATTGGGCCAGAGTGAAATGTCAAGTCTCCGAGGATGAGCGCGTTTGGTGATGATATTGGGGGTTCGATTATGGATGTCTCGATTGAGAAGAAATTTTTAAGCCGTCGCGGGAAAGTCATGGTCGTGATTAACAATTTTAAATTTACGGAATGCCGCACGACGCGTCGCGGCGGCTGACGGATCAATTAGTTTAAAAAAATGGTTTGCATTGTGCTTTCTACCACCCGATTTAGTGTAAAATGCGTTCACTACTCTTATGTACGACGCCCCTTTGGTAACGAATTATTTCACGTACTACGTTTTGACTAACTACATAGAAGATGGGTGCTCATTTCCACCAGAACTATGGGCTTCTTCACCGCCGAATAATTCTTTGAGAACCACAAATGGTGCGGAGTTTTTCCACAGCGATTTCAACCGGCAATTTTATGCATCACACCCCAATATTCACGTAGTAATTGAGGTCTTTATTCAGTTCATTATTTCACTATTGACGATACCTATATAAATATTGACGAATTGGCCCAAACCCATTACTTTTTAGTGCTTTTGAGTTGGCCCAATGTCATTACTTTAGCTCCCAGGGGTTGGCCCAAAGCCATTGAAATTTCGGGCCAAAACCCATTGCGTTTTGAATTCTTTGGCCCAAAGTCAAACCGCCCTATACCACTGTATAGTCGGTAGATAGCATATTGGACCGGTAACCTGCTTTTCTACTGCTAGAAATATATTTCTACCAGTATATATCTACGGAGAATAAAAATCAGTATATAATCTGATTTTTATTCTCCTTAAATAAATAAAAAATTATATATATATTAAATATATATGGAAACTTTTTTAAATTCACAAATAATTTGTAAATTTAAAAAAGTTCCAAGATTTAATTGTGAAATTAAAATAATTCACAGGTTTTTTGTAATAATTACAAATAACCTGAATAACAATAATATGAATGCGAACAAATAACAATAATATGAATGCGAATAATAATTATTCGCATTCATATTTTTGTGAATTTAATTTACAGAAAAAGTTGTGAATGTGAATTATTCACATTCACATTCACATTTACATACAAAGCATGATGTGAATAATTTCACGACCTAATTTAGAAATAAAAATGTGCCCAACTCTGCTCTGGAGTCCCAATGTAAAGAAAAAACTCCCGAGATATTTACATCTTTATACATTCTTGAATCGTTATCCTAAATTACCCTTTCTTGATCAACTAAGACAGTTGCTTTCTTAGTGTAACTGTTGGACTAACAACCACAACTACAGATAAATTTGAGAGTAATGATGAAAAAGTAATCAAAATAATTTTATTATTCAAATTCAAATAGTAATTATTTTTGATATCGTTATAAAATGTCGATACGTTTTATAGAACTATACTAGGCATTCCCACCTCCCATAATACTTCCCCCCTAAAATCCTCCTTTGTCCGTTCACAGAGAGAAACTGGAACATGTGGATACCCGGCTTTGGAACTGACGAACTGCGACCCTACAAGCGCTCATCAGTGAATGACGCTCACAAACAACGGCTCACCCTCATCAGAAAGACTCTTAAAAAATATTAGGTATTTGGGCATTTTTCATCGCCATCGTGTAAACATTCAATTATTTTTGTTTTTAGCTGTAATAAAATGGTCACATTATATATTTATCAGGTCTGTAGTATTTATATGACCTACAATGAACAGTATGGAATGGGATAGGGAACCGCTTTTGGCTAATTTTAGCGTTACGCAAATACATTACCTAGTAGTAACATCTCAAATACCACAGGCGCATTAACATTGGATTAATTAGCATTGATAATATTGCGCAATATCCAGTGGGAAAAGTGTGTTACTCGTTCCTGCAATGTTTTGCCATTAAGCTCAAGGTGACTGCATCTAGGGGTGTCCCCGAGCAGTCGTAATACAAAATGATATTTTGTACATATTATTTACTTGGCAAAAGAATGAAATTTTTCTTTGGATCCAAATCCCGATACTACCGAGGTTATTTACTAGATTCCGGATTTCTTAACCACTTGGATAAACTGGGGTTGGTCCAAGTGAAAAACGTAATTTTTTGCCAACGTTTCAATGTGAAGAGCGTGTAACGTCAAATTTAATAGGTCAACCATTTGTAGTCAGGCAAGTGTAAAATTTCGCCGACGCACCTGACTTCGACCGTGCCGTTGCCGTGGACGGTGATCCAAGTGATGGAGCCGTTTGGGATGCTGAAGCGGAGCCAGGCCTCCGTCGGGAACTGCAGAGCTCGGCAAAGGAAGTATCGTATGAGGTTGTGGTGGGTGACGTAGATCTCGAACTGGTCCCTCGTTTCGTCATCGCTCGCTTGGCCCGCGTATCTGTGTAAAAGTTTGGATGGTTCCAAGTTACTGTTGATGGCTTTTGTGGGTGCTGAGTCAACAGACATGGTTTGATCGATCAAGGATACTAATGAAAACCCACGCATTTTCGTAAATCGCGTTCCCTGTTGCTCTCCAGCACTCCTCAGCCAACTGTTTTCAAACCCGTCAAAGTGATTATGATTATTGCATAAATTTGTTCACCAAATCAAAGTGCGGAGCCTTCCCGAACCCCAGAGATGGGCATATTAATATTATGCCCATCTCTGGGGTTCGGGAATATTATGCATATTTGGAAATATGGATCCGAATGACTTCACAGGACGCGGGTTTGTAAATATGAATGAATAATGAATAAATTATTCAATTTTCATATTGTTCCATCATAACACTATTCAGGTGTAGGTAACTAGAGGAACATAATTTTATTATGTTCCTCTAGTTACCTACCTGTGGAAAATCTCTCTGAATCCGGCTTCTATCCGTTTTTCCGACGCTCGCATGAGACCTATGTCTATCGTTTGCAAGTCCGGTATTGGCGGTATGGTTCTCGCGGGTAATCCTTCTTCAAGGAAGACGCTAGTTAGGGGATTTTTCCCGTCAGAGGGAAGCGGGAGTTCGTCGATGATCCTCTTCGCTATCGCCATAGTCCCGGACTGGGTGGAGGAACGGATTTTTTTGAAAGGGACGTTCAACAGTTGCAGCCGGTACGATGCCATAGCCGCTTGAGCTTCGCCCTGCGGACGTGATTAAATTTTGACTCTATCTAATGCACCGTTTGCTTAACGGAGCTCGTCTGATATTTACCACTTGCGTGAGCGCCTTCGACTGACGGGAAAACTGAGCGCCTCGTACGAAAATCAAATGACGGGCCACCGATGTGTCTCCCAAGGACGACTTCATGTCCCAGTTCGGGTTCCATCTTGTAACGGGACAGGCGAGGCCGGTACATCCCTCTTCGCCAAACATCCCGAAGGCTTTGGCGTCGTTGCCATTCATTTGTTTGTACACCGCCAGCCCAGCAGCGAACCCAAAACACAACCCCGCTCCAGCCTCGTACAGCCGCTTGCTTTTGCTCATTGCTCTCTTAGCATGGAGCTCGTCATCATAAAAAGATCGAACACTACTACCAGCAAAGCTTGTGGTTTCGTTGGAGATGGTAGTTTTAGCTACAAGAGTCCTTTCCAATGATCGTATGATTTAGCAGTAAAATAAATGGATGGTTATTGCGAACGTACTTTGCATCTGAGTAGTAATGCACACTCCGCTTTGATGCAAACTTTAGAGCAGATTTACTTGATAGTTAAACTTGATAACAATCATAATCGAGGAAAACGGGAGAAATTAATTTTGGAGGGATAAAGGCAGACATTATGGAGCTCTGGTGAGCGGTTGAGGGAGGCAGGGGCTTCATTCAATAATATTGAACAGATATTATCTGATGCACAAAATAGTTCATTGGAACCACCTCAGGAGGTTGAGATCGGCCCTAATCAGGGTGACGTAGCAGCATTTGTGAGGGTCGTTCCTTCCAGGTGCTGGGACAAACCTTTGAGGCCCTATTCAGGGTGACGCAGGTCCTAGTTGGTATTCCACCTGTTGAGCTGGAGGCTGCCCACCGCTTTGCAGCCTTTAGGATTCGTGAGGTCGGTTCCATCTCGGGCTGGATATACTGGGAGGGTGGAATGGGCTGGATATACTGGGAGGGTGAATAGGGAGTTATACCAAAAGTGAACCTACTACCTACCAGATGCAGTAGATCAAAGGTAAAAGGCTAATAAGAAGATAATATTATGGCGATGGAATGAAAACGGATCATCGGACAACATTGCTCATCTTCGACCCTTCGAACCTGTCTATGTCGATGGTCTAAGGGTTTTCTTCCGTATATGAACTTGTCATTGCGTTGGGTATTTATATTTCAAACTTTGTTTTGGAAGTAAAATGTGGAAACTTCGTTATTGTGAATTTCATATCATCATTGTAGGTTTCAAATAAGAATTAAGTCAGGAACGTAATTATTTTTCGACATCTCTTTTTTGTCCATTGTTCACTTGCACACAATTTGGGTCAATCGTACCCAACTTCATCAAACCACTTGATTAGGGAAAAAATTCATTCAACGTCCTTCGTCCAGGCGCGGATCCAGGACGAGCATGGGGGGTTTATAAGTACCTCACTTCACACTTGAATGCTCGCCAACCTAGTCCACTCATGTAGTCCTATTGTACAGTGTCCTTAATTACTAAGTAATAATAATAATAAACAAATTAATAATAATAATAAACAAAGACATGCAAGAGCCTCAAAACTTGTTTTTTTCCGTTAGTAGGTACTTACGAGTGTTGACTTTCAACGTCAACGTGGTCTACCTACTTACTGTTAACAAACCATTACCCTGTACCTACGTCCACCTTTTTCTTCAGTATTCGTCATAATAAAATATATTACATTTTATTTGATCTCCTTCTACAACTCGTTATTTTCAACTAGGGTGCCTCCTCCAGCTGGCTGAAGCAACGAATTTATTTATTTATTTGTTTATTCATGTTGACGGACACAGTACATATTTCGCGTTTCTTCCCTAGGGGCTGTGCAGAAGCTACCGTCGAGTCTCACAGTTGCCATAAGGGGTTGTGCGGAATCGAGGACCACCGCCCATTATATCCAGAGCAAGTTAATTTTAAAAGGGTAGGGAGGGGGGGGGGGGGGGAGGACCACGTCTTGCATTCCTTCGTGGTTTGAATATTGGCGCCATGAGTCATACCTACCCTATTGAGATGGCAGTGGACTTGAAGGTTTAGCACCAAAAGGAGCCGTTTCCCAGTCCATGTTCAGCTTAGTGATGAGAGAGTTTTCCTTACAGTGATTTTATTTTAACTTTTTTCGACTAAATCGGGATTCTGCTGGCAAAAGAGTCCTAGTTTATTGACTTTTTCAAAAGTTCCAGAAAATTCAGATCCGTCCTGTAATTGAAGGATTTCTGGAAAATAGTCAGGACTGCCCCACTTTCCCCTAGTACCTATCGAGTGTATACTGGTATGAGGGCGGAAAGGGCATCCCCCCCCCCCCCCCCCCCCCCACAAATTAGAAATTAGCCAGTTCTGTATGTAATACGATAAAAATAGAAAAAATTCACACAACATTACTTACTGAAATGGTTTCACAATTAAATTTTATGATCTTTTTTAGTGGACATTTTATGTCTGAAAACTGTCATTAGTTTAACGGTGTAAGTATCGATCCCAGTCACGCATATCGATATTAACCTAGCTGTAGTGACGATGAACCAAGACCCGTTGGGCCAGATAGAAAAATACCCAAAAACTCTCAGGAATCAAAATCAGTGAAACCAGAAAACCCCAGGGACCAAAAACTTGTTGGGATAGAAAAAATGTAGGACTGAGAATTCGTCTTTGAAAGACTTTATTTAAAACTATAATTTTACATGCCAAGAAAAAATCCGTCCTGGTTGGGAACAATTGAGTCCTGGTTCACTTCATTAGGTACCTACTTGAAGTTAGTTGACTAGAGAAACTGTGATTTTCTTCGATATCTTCAATTCATCAAACCCTATTTTTCGTCTAACTTCGTCCCAGGTTTTGGAAGCGATGCTTTCAGCTTTGGCGGATCCATCGGCTAACACGCTGACCAGATAATCTTTTGAGTCGAGCAGCCTCAGTAGTTCTGAGCGTATTGGTGAAAATCTACTAACGACGGCGTCCGCTACGATCAATTTATACCTGGAACAAGAGAAGAGTTCGTCAGTTTCTCCTCAGAAGTGTTTCGTCGAGCATACAGTCGTAAACGTACTTTCCGGTATCAATGCCGGCTGATTCGTTGACGATTTCCGTTCGGGTTTTCCCCGTCGTCAGAGCGTGAATGTCGATGAGATTCGCAACGCCGGGACGGTTCTCCGGGTCGTACTCTACCGCTGACACGCAGTCTGTCACTGCCTTCTTGATTTTGCTGAGCATCACTTCGGGAGCGTCAGTGATTTCTATTCGGCTTTTCGGGTCAGCGTGGGACTTGGACATTTTCTTCTCGGGTTCCCGCAAACTCTTTATTCTCCCCGCACCGGAGTTGGCTTCAACATGAAAATATTGCAGATAAGGATGATATCATATAATGAATATGGGAAATACTTGAGAGTACACACCATCAACAATGCATTCGGGTATTGGGAAGGTAACTCCATACTTATTGTTGAACGTGTGTACCAGATGCTGAGCTAAGTGCAGATGTTGAACTTGATCTTCCCCAACAGGAACATGGGTTGATCTAGTAACATACATACATACGACATTTACAACGCTGTCATTCATTAAGTTCATTTTAAGTGTTGTACTAACTTGTACAAAAGTATGTCCGCTGTTTGTAGAACTGGATACGTAAAGAGGCCCAACGGAACATCCTTCAGTGACGCGGATTTTTCCTTGTACTGAGGGAAATGGTACAACCGGGTCATTGTGGTGAGCGTGCCAAACACCCAGCCCAGCATGGCGTGCTGAGGGACCTAGAAAGCAGAACAGAATTGCTGACAATATGCGAAACTCTGCATTCCGCATACGACACAAGTGTTGGGCCCCACCTGAGACTGCTGGAATAAAATGCATTTTTCCGGATCGATTCCACAGGCTAATAACGAGGCAGTCATTCGTAAAATACTTTGGTGTAAACTTTTTGGATCCTAGAAAAGAACAAGGATAACACGATGGTAATTTGTCCGATGGGCAGGTAACACAATGAATAATTCATGTAATTATTACAGACAGGAATGACAAATAATTAATCACAGTGTGGTGTTTGCCGACGGTGCAGAGGTCTAATCCAATGAGGTGGTTAGGGTATTTAATTAATTAAATAATTAATCACCTGTGGAAGAGTGATAGCGTGCAAGTCCACAATGCTGAGTACGACGTCACCGTCTGAGGCATCTTGCAGTTGTTTCCATCTGTCAACGGCTCCAAAGTAGTTGCCCAAGTGTAACGTTCCGGAGGGCTGAATCCCGGACAACACCCTTTTGGGCCATTTGCTTGTCTGGAAATGGCAACGACAAAAACCTTGGTGTTCAAAGAGTAATTATTATATAATAGGTATACATACATAGTAATTATTATAATAAGTCCTATTATAGGTCCTTTGCATTTAGTCCGAAATTCACCTGATTGCTGATGAATCGTCGGGAGAGTCGAGGCAAATTCATCAAACGGTTCGACATATCTGAGGAACTTGTTGCTTGTGCCGAAACAAAGGAGTCACCTAAGTGTGTTGAAAAGACGGCAGAAATTCCATCCGTATTAAATGTTGGGCGATTATTCAACGTATTTAATCACTGATTTCGTACAGAATCGATCATTTTCAAACTGACACATTAAATGTAATTAAATTAAAATTTTAAAATCAGCTTCAACTTGGAGAAAAATAACTATAGCAAAGATTACGTTGGTGAACTGGAAAGTAACGTTATTAACCTTAAATTAACATTACGTTAACGTTCACATCTAGAGTTAGGTCTTGTGACCATTACCTACCCGCTCACTTCGAGCTTCCAAGTTCAAATGGGCCCGCTGTACGGGATCGTTCACCGCTTCCATGAAACCACAACTGGGCCTGCTGAACAGGAGTAAAATTATTGTTGTTACACTGTAACAGAACTGTTGAAGTAATTAACTGTAAAGTAATAATTATTATTATTACTGTCACCCACCAGGGACATATGTATAGGGCTCGTTCTACTAGGTTATAACCTATAGGTTATGCATAAATGCATGGGATTTGCTGGGTTTGATGGATTTACTAGTAGGTGCGTGGTCAGTCCTTAAAACTTCTTTTTTTAAAGGTGAAATTAGGACTGAGAGCGAGAGAAAGATGCAGAGTTCTCTTGTGTGGGAAACGTGGTACTCGTGTATTGTAGTATACTAAATTTGTATACTAAAAAATTAAATTAAACTAAATTTACTGTAACATTAAACCACAGTTACAGTAAATTCGTAAAGAGCAGGTAAGGTAAAGGTAACGTGGGTTTTACGTCAAGATTTTTGACCTTATATGCCTGGCATGCCCAAATGGTTGATGACCTCACCTCAACCCAGCTGCACATTTATTCCCATAATTTCCATGGTCTTAAACGGGATTCGACCCCATGGCCTGATCAGAATGCAGCGCGAAGTGACTAACGCCCAGTTGGTACCACTCGGTTTTTCCGGCCGCCTCAGGCTTTCAGGCATTCTATAATATAGAATTATTCTATATAATTATTATATTTTGATGACGTTCTGTACAATGACGGGTCCATTTAGTCAGTGTGTATAATTACTTAATTTTTCGCATAGGTACCTACATGCGAAAACTATTTGCAGACATGGAATACGCATTGTGTGATGGCTAGGCAGTCGGTGTAATGCCCGCGGCGCCTTGGGCAACCATGGCCTCTTCTTCATCCCGTGAAGGGTGGCCTCTATTCCTATTTCAATCCTATTCAGAACCATTGCGACGACGTTGGAGTAATTGCGCAACTTCGTGCGTAGATGTCGTTCTCATTGCAGACGCCTGCAGCTCCTGAGGCCATGGTCTTCATTCAGAGTGCTGTGCATCCACACCCTTCTCAAGCATGAGAAGAAGTGGAAGGCGTCATCGTCCTCTGCCACACGTTGCCTCGTCCACCTGGAAGTAGCCATGTTGAGTCAGGAACTGGATGAGGTGAATCACCTCAGGTGATTCCCCTTCAATGGTTGGGCATTGTCCTTACACACAACTCTCCAGAGGGCTTGCCACCGCCTCGAGGTTTCCTCCCTTCTCTCCTTTTTAGGTTTGTTCCAGGTCTGACTGCGTCTGTCGACAGAAGATGGTTTGTAGGTTTTGTAACTACCACCTACCTAACCTAGGCATGCCGGGTAGTATCTACTTCCAGAAGTAGATACCAGTAGGTACCACACACCCCAGGTACACTCCTCATTCCAGAACTTGAATGGGTGTATTAAATACCACTCGAATATCGAATGAAATGTATCAATACCTACACAGATCACTCACAAAAAAAAAAAAGAAAAAAAAAGTGCACTAGGTACAAAGCAAATTTTGCAAGTATACTTACAACTGCAAGTATATTTCATAATAAAAAACCCTATAAGTTATCTTCTAAATGAAAATTCGTTAAATGAAGGGTGCCATAATGTGGCCATTAGTGGCCAAATTAGCCAAAGGGCCCCAGGTGCCTTTTTTGAGTACTGGTTTTCGACTGTTTACCTGTTATTTTTTTCCTTCCGTTTTTCCGAATGGCGCTTGGGTCTTTTTGCATAACATTATGTTATGTCACCCTTCACTTGGGGCTCATTAAGCCATAAGTTAATTAATACTTAGGAGTATATTAAATAATATTTAAATATTATTTCCCCGATTATTGTTATTGAGTGTTTGTTTGCCCTCTTTTACAACGTTGTTTACAGGCATGTAATGGAGTCGCAGGCTGAATTCCTCGCATTGGTAGGTAGCTCCTGACACTGTATGAAAATGTCACCAATTTGAAGGAAATTAAACAAACCGGAATTTTCCAGCGAGGTAGTAAACTCGGAGAGTCAGGAACACAGAGTAACTGTTACTCTGTGTTCCTGTTAGAGTAACTGTTACCTGTTACAGGTCAGGAACTTCCGACGATGGCAGTTGTGTTGGCCACATACAAATGGGGAACTAAAAAAGTGAACCTCACGTTAGCGTTACTGCTAATTTCATTCAAATTACGTGGGAGGGGTTCGTGGCAGTATTTACTTTATGTTTTAATTTATATTAATTAATGGGCGGGTTTTAAATGGGCGCTAGTTGCTGTCACTCGTTGACATGAGTTCTTACTGTTGGTTTTAAGGTGTTATTCATTCAGAACGTCACCCGGCTATCTACACTCGGAGGATGACAGCTTTCCGTAGTGGACCTCAACTTGTCATTTGGTGAGAGTTTGTTTGTTGTTGTGTTGGATAGTTTTTAAAGGATGATTAATAATAAAAAAATATGCTACTTTGGGGTCGTCTGGAAATGTGACAGGAAAAACAAATTAGGGACTGGAATATTCATTTTGAACGTGTTTTGTTAGTGGGACGTCTTTACACAAGAGTTCCTTTCGCCTGAGCCTTTCACTGAACATCACGATTTGAAATGGTCTGTTGGACGTGGCGTCGTGATCATACCTTCGAATGCTCTGGCATCAAGACGCCTCATGTTGCATGGTGGCGGCAATTAACTACAACAGTTGTCCTATTGGAAATCGAAATTAGTGGACCTAAATTTGAGTAGGATAACTGCGTGATGAGGTTTTAAATTCTGTTTATGTAAATTGCATTAGAGAAGTGTCTGCCATGTGTTGTCTACTTCAAAATGTCCGAATCAGTCAAATTGGTTCCTCCCCAATCTTTAGAATCAGGTGAGTCTTTCGAGGGTTCGTCGCATTGTCGGGTACTATCTGATCATGAATTTTTCAGCCTTCTGATCCTGGTGACGTTTTTCGTGTTGTACGGGATCACCTCTTTGCTGCAAATCGACGCAAATGATGTGGAAGAAGGGAGCTTCAGGTCGACGTGGGTCCACCGTCTTATTCTCAACCTTGTGGGATATTCTACAGTGTTCATTCCGGGTTACTTGATCTTCAAGTACGTCAGACTCACCAAGTTCCTCGAGAGATCAGGTAATGTGGATTGTTTGAAGTGTACGAACGCCCTCCACGGAGCGTTGGAACATGTTTGATCCTCGATTTCCCAGGTGGAGGATGTCTGGCCGGCGTAATAGAAATGTGCGTTCTCGGAAGAGAAATGGGTGGAGGTGGCGACCTCCATCCGGAGAGTCCGGTTCGCTCACTTCGCCAAGACGCCCTACTTCTCATGTTCTGCTTTGTGGGGCTCCAAGGTAGCTACCTGACTTGGGGAATCCTTCAAGAAAAAATAATGACCCAGGTGAGCGCATACACTCCACAACAATCGGGAATTCTCCTTTTATCATTATTGCAGTTTTTCTTTCCCATCTCAGAAATACACCAACTCTTTGGGTCAAGAAGGGAGCTTCAAAGATTCCCAGTTCCTCGTTTTTATGGGTCGAGTGCTGGCGTTCTCGCTGTCCGGGACGTACCTGCTGCTGCGAAGGCAGCCAAAACACACGATGCCGCTGTACAAATACGCTTACTGCTCATTTTCTAACATTATGAGCTCCTGGTGCCAGTACGAGGCCCTCAAATACATCAGCTTCCCTTCTCAAGTATGTGAATAATATTAAGCCATATCATGGCTCTCGAATTTACCTCTGTTTTCGTTCGACTCATGTACCACATTTTTCACTCAGGTGTTGGCAAAAGCGTGTAAAATCATCCCAGTCATGTTGATGGGCAAAGTTGTATCCAAAGAGAAGTACGAGTACTACGAGTATGTGACCGCTGTGCTGATCTCAATAGGAATGACGTTCTTCATGCTGTCTAGCGCCCCTTCTAAAGGTTTGTAGTTGAATTGTCGCAATATTCCCTTTACCTTTGATGATTGTGATGTATCATTCTCATTTCAGATCAAACGGTGACGACATTATCAGGAATCATCCTCCTTGCTGCTTACTTGATGTTTGACAGTTTCACTTCCAACTGGCAGGGCGCCCTTTTCAAACAGTACAAAGTCAGCCCAATTCAGATGATGTGCGGAGTCAACTTATTCTCCTTCCTCTTCACGACTGTGTCCCTTTTCCAACAGGGAGCTTTCAGTGTTTCTCTGCACTTTATGGTTATGGTGAGTTGAGTTGAAATACCTCAGAACGAATTCAATCCATCCAAAACTCCCTGTCACCTGTCTGTTTTGTTGTTGCAGTTCCCCAAGTTTGCTCTCGATTGTATTTTACTCGCAATGAGCTCAGGAGCCGGTCAACTGTTCATATTTTTTACCATCTCATGCTATGGGCCTGTCGTGTTCGTCATCATAATGACCATTCGCCAGGTGCGTTCATACATTTTTCATACCAGATGCATTTGATCACCCAAGTGTCTCCTGCATCGTACTATTTGTCCTTTGTATTTTCAGGGATTGGCGATCCTGCTATCTTGTCTCATCTACCAACATTCCATCTCCTCGGTTGGTGTACTCGGCGTCGTGTTGGTCTTTAGCGCTATTTTTCTTCGAATATACTGCAACCAAAGGTTAAAAGTAGTCCGTCGCGTCCCGTCTTCAGGTGCTTCCAAAGTGTAAAATTAAATGGCGTCTTCGATAAAAGTTTCGGGGAAAACATTGTTCAGGGTGGCCACCAATGAGGGGAAAATGTGTTGATTTTATAGGGTCAGTGTTTCGATTGATTGAGTTCGTCTTTTCAAGATCTCATTCCGGATGTTTTTAAGATTTCAGGGTTTCTCATTGAGGTTTCGCCTAATTAAGGCTCCGACTACTTTTCCTTCATCCGAATTTTCTTTGCGACGACTCGATGTAGGAGGATTTGGTTAGACTCTATTAAAAGTCGCAAGGTGGTGGCCATCCTGTTTTGCTGCACAAAATGTAGTTATCGTACAACTATTGTACTTTTTCATGAGCCTGATAGCTCCTATTTTCTGAGTAACAGCTGAGTGAAAAAATGTTTTGAGCAAAGGTGGGGGTGGTGTGGTTGGCTGTACTGCAGTAAACAAGTTTCAGCTATGACTGCGTGAATGACCTGTACAGTCGAGTGGACAAGGGAGATTTTCAATTGGAGGAAAAGGACCCGAAAGACAATCTAACTTGGGGAAGGTGATCGTCAAGAATACAACGTAACTGGGAGAATCAGTATATAAAATAATATTTTACTGATATTATACTCATAAATATACAGTCGGAGCGCTGATCACCCTGGTTCAAATCAGGGGCCGAACACCAATATTTGACCAAAAGTCAATCACGTGTTGTAATATCTGTCTTGTTGGCAGACACCTCTGAGCACAAGTTTATGTGAATCCTTTCTCTGGAGCAAGAATTTCTAAAGCTTTTCTAAGCCCCAATTGTGAAAACCGAAAATGGTTTACACAAAAAGCCCACTTTATTTTACTTTTTACTGGTAAACATATTGAATCAGTATTTTAAATATAAATGAATTTTATTCGTTTTGTCATCAGTTGCCCAACCACTATAACTGGTGACTATTGTGGGTAGACTTCACCGAGGTACTTTAGTATTTACCTACCTACGTATTTCTATTCCTCGCACTTCTCCCAGCATTTCATCAAAAAATCAATCCATCCAATCGTCATTTTTCATCAACAAATCTAGCAAAACATGTTATGAATGCTAAAGGTTGAGCAGTCCAGCTTCTCGAGTGGGAGGCTTCACTTACCACAACTCGGACCGTCCCACATCTCACCACTGGTTATCATTTCACTGATCGTTTAAATTCATTATCATAACACGATTTAATCGCAGTGACTCTGGTTGGATCCGCTGTCCATGCATCCCTTGCTGACACTTAGGTCTGCTGCCCAGACACCTATTAGCAATAATTCGCTTGTAGGCGCCGTGAGAACAGACTTTCGTAAGATTGAAATGCCGAAGGTTGAGACAAAATTGTCTGAATTACAGACAATTTTGGCAGATGGATCTGACAGTTATTGTCAGATGATGTTGACCTCAATAACGTTTGGAAAACCGATCGAGGTTTTTCCAAAGGAGCAATTTAAGTTACTGTTCCTTTTGACTACCTTGGGTAAACACAATGAAATAGGCTTTCTTATTTCACTAGTATTACCATTTTTCTTAAGCGAAATAAAAGAAAACGACAGACGTGAATATTCTTTATACTCTGCCTTTGTGTCAACTATTTTCCACTACGCCATTCTGAAACTGCTCAGCCCCACCAGTGCTACGCTCACTTCCGCTTAGAAACGTTTTCACTTGCTGGTCGTGCCATTTCCCAGTACTGCACGCAACCTTTTCGGTTCGCAAAATTGTTATTCCATGTTTGTTGTATTAGTGACTAGTGTTTGTGTTACTTTTCGCACTTTACCGTTAGATTGTACGTTCAAACAGGCTTGATTAGCTTGTTGGCACTTTGTGTATGTTGCTGTTTTATTTCGTTGGTTCCTATTTTTCAATCCGCAGTTGTATTTATTGTTATTAAAAATGTCGCGTTCTTACGAGAATTTTGAAGATTTGTGTGAGGTGTAGATTGTTATTATGGGGTTCTCCTGGTGTTCGATAATCTTCCGTTGTAAGCTCAAATTATTTTTTCGACGATTAAAGATAGTGATCGAGTACTCAGATTGTTTTGAAATGTTAATCACCTGGCTTATGCCGCCGTACAGTAAAAGGATTTGTGTGGAGAGCTCAAGGTCCGACTGGCCCATCCATTAAGCCCTACTAACCGGAGGAGATATATTGGTAGTAGTAAAATCCATTTGAATTGAGCAACTGGGAAATAATAGTTTTTAATGCAATTCCGTGAAATAACAAGAAAGAAGTGTCAGGTTGATTAACCTTTATAATACAAAAGTGTCAAGAAATGAAGTAGTCCAAAAATAAAAAACAGTGACTCGAAAATCAGTTCGATGTAAACTAGGATGACTTCCAATCTGAGAACATAAGTTTGCCACAACCGGAAGTACAAGACGCCGAGGATCGACGGCGCAGTGAGGATCAACGACACGAGCATCGGTGGCCACGAATCCGTCAGGTTGCCTTTTTTGGCCAAATAGAGTCGCATCGTTTGAATGGCCGCCAGAAAAACGAAAATGGCCACTTCCGAAGCAACATTCCCGTGGGGATAGGGCAGGCTGGTCACTTTGTAGAGGTAGGAGCCGGCAGTTGCAACAGAGAACATGTAGAAATAGTAGTAGTTGAAGAAGGTGATTGAGGCGAGTCCCAAGTTAGGCATGTTGTCATAATTCTGTTCTTGTTGGACACTGTTAAACGGATAAGTCAATCTGTAATAACAAAATATTTTTGTACAATTATTGTAATGAAAATGGTAAAAATTGCATTCTTGGGAGAGAGTGTTGAGAATTATGTTATGCCTGGTGTAGGTGAGTTCGCAGAGCAGTTCTGGCCGCATTGAATTCTTTTCGGAAGCAAACCGTCCCATCCACTTTCAGAACGGTTGGGATTTACAGAACTTCGCTGCTCTATGAACGAAATTTTTTCCCCCAAGAAGTGACCACCACGACGATGAACATCACAAGCGGCAACAGGACATCAAGAGGAATTATAATTCCTTAAGGAATTATAATTATTGAGCTCATTAAGGAGTAGAAGAAGGACCTCCCCCGCGAAGATTCCGCTAGAATCTGCTGCCACGAGTTTGTTGATGGTCAGGTAAATATTGGTTTCGAATCATATAATAATAATATTATTATATTATAATATTATCATATAATAATATATTATATTATTTTTTACATAAACTGGCGTTTGTCGTCACTCTCCATCGACTTCACTGTCAGAATGATTGTGATTGGCTTGTTCGGACCTTCAATTCATTGCCTCCTGCACTACACATTGTACAAGTGTGTACGTACATACGTTGTATAAATGTGTGTGTGTGTGTGTGTGTGTGTACATACATTGTATAAGTGTGTACTGGTACATTCGAGGTGGCAGTCAGAATCAGACCTGGAAGTTCTAAAAATCGGCAGAACTGCCAGAATCGATTCTGAGGGAGTTTTACGTTTTAGTGCATCTGGGCGTCATTCCTGGAAGCTAGCAGGATGAGGACGTTTGACACCCTCTATTTCTCCGTTGTGGGGAAAGTCTAACAACAGAATAGGTAACAGGGGCAACTCTGAAAGCTCGATTTTTCTAAAACTGTTGTTTCTTCCGCTGCGCCCTCCACCTTAGTACATAATTAATAATTAACTTAGAACCTACATAATCATGGGCGTAGGCAGGATTTAGCCAAGGGGGGGGCGCCAACCCCCAAGCGCTATTTTACATATATATAAACGCTGCAAATTTTACACAAGGGTTTATTATTCTTTGATACCTAAAGGTTACTTGTGCGAAAATTAATTTTGTGTCAATAAAAATTGAATTAAAAAATAAAAAATAAATAAATAAATTTTTTTTTTACATTGTTCCAACAGATGTAGTAGGCCTTCGAAATATGGATTCCCTATGCGTCCAAAATTACTCGGAAAATATTTGACCTCCTGGGATCCTTCAAAAATTCCATTTGTAGCCTCATTAAAGCCCAATAGATCCCCCCGGTGAAATCAAATCGTTCTATGACCCCCGAAAATGGACTCTACTTCCAAAACTACGTCGAAAACGACACATAACTCAACCCAATAGCCGAAACCTAAAAGAAGAAGAAGAAAAAAAAAAAAAAAAAAACTCCCGTAGCCCCACAGAGCCCCACGGTTTTGGACGATCAGGCTGAAAACCTTGAGGGCACAACTGGATGGTAAACCGAGTACCTACCTGTTGTGTCAAATTTTCAGATTAAAAAAAAATATAAAAAAAAATCCTGCTGCCCAAAACGGCCCAGAAGGCGTGGAGTACGGCGGACGGGCATTTCGATTTTGGAATCTAGTCTTTTTTTTTCTTTTTTATTGTGTGTTTATTACGGAAAATAATTCCAATACAAAGAATTGTGATAAATAATATCAAAATGAAAAAATACACTTGAGAAGTTGAAGTCAACAGATCGATAGAAAGAAAAACAACGTAAATGAAATAATTCACCTATGAAAAAAGTGTCGACTTTTAAAAGAAGGCAGTGGCTAGTCGATGTCAATCACATCCTGCAATGAGTTGGCGACCCGTTGCATTCTTGAAAGAGGCGTGTTGAAACTGTAGTTTCGAAGGTGGAAGGGAACGAGGAATCTTGAAACGAATAATGTCAAATTTTGAGGCCGATCTGAATTTTCAACCTCCTTCGCGATTTCATAGGTGTACTATTCCAATTATAATAAACCAAAGGTATGCGTGTGCATATTATAGCAAACGAAAGGTACCTACGAATTCTAAATTCCGAGAAATAGGTAATTTTCATGATAGATCTTAATTTTAGCTTCTCAGAATTATTGACTGCTTGCAGACGGCGGGAGAGGCACAGCCCTGCAGTGGGCGAGCCCTCCTTAATTACAAGAGACTAAAGCCCAACAAAGTGGTCGGCCGAGCGAAGCGAGGCCCCTGTCAGAGTGCTAGTGTTCCCAAATTTCAATAATACCTTTCCAAGCATTCCATTCTGTTGTTTCTATTAAGTCCAGTACAATTTATTGTTGTGTTCCCAAAATTCTAGGGGGGGGGGGGGGCCGAGGCCCCACTCTGTCTACGCCCATGTACATAATTATTAATTATTTGCACAGTAAATAAATAATTACCTGATTTCACTTACGCAAGTAATTTCTTCTCGAGATTATCCGACAAGAAAGTGGCACGGCCCGCAAGCAGAATTGTTCTTCATTGTACAATTGGATGTAAAAAAATCCATTCCATCGTAAATAAATAAAAACAAAAGGTTCAATAAGGGAATTCCCCTTACATGGTGATGGAGGGGAGTGTTGGGCCATGTTGGCGTATGTTGCCATGGGAACTGTCTTCATTTTCTATGCCTCTTCGTTCCCCGAGATGGCAGAGGATGCAGTTTTTCCATAACATTCCATATAATCGTAATTCGATTTTATAGTACTTACTTTCCGTATAACAGTCAAGTTTCAGTAGAATTAGGAGCCCCCGTTGCGGTGATCGGCCAAGCAAAGGATGATGTAGCGAGTGTGTCCGCCATGGAGAGGAGTCTTTCGGCAGTTAAAGTTGCCGTTCAAAACCAACCACCGCCGCAACCCATTGTTCCCGTTGCGTCCACGAACTCGAGGTTTGTACAATTTCGTCAACTCATTTTGAAATTTACTCGGAAAGTAATTAAATGTTAACATCAACCATCGTATAATTATTGTGTTTCAAGTCGGTTGAAAGGATTATGGCCGCAGCTATGGACGTAGACGAGGAAGAAGTCGAGGTGCCCACCTCAAGCAGCTCGCGAGGGGAGAGGAAGCGATTTGAAGTCAAAAAAGTAGGTTTGATGGTTTTTTTCGTTATGAAATTGTCACGTTAATATATATCCTGAGTGTCGGTAGATAGCTCGTATTATACTCTCTAGTTTTACTCCGCCCATTTGAGTGAGACCTTGATGAAAAAAATTAACTTAATATGCTTCATGTCCCACAATCATTTCAACGTACGTCGTTAATTCAGAACAAAGCATACTGGCAATGTCACTGAGTTGCTAGACGATTAACGGGTGTTTTAATCATACTGTCCTGGTTTTCTGAAAATCCTGATAGAAAATTCAATCGTCCTGATTTATTCAGCTTCAGCTGCTAAACACAATTGTAAGAAATCCGAAATCGGCAAGTATATCCGTAGCTACTCATCTTTTGAAGGGCCGTCTGTGCCCACCAACTCGGTGGCCTGGTGCTCGGTGCTACTGGCACCAAGGAGAGTCTTTGGTCTCGCCAGAGGACATGGGGAGGCACAACAGTTGTGCCTAGTTACTAGCACTACCTGTGGGTTGTACCTTGTTATCGTTATAATGTCCAAGTATCGAATGTGAAAATGAGAACTGTTCGGGTGAGCAAAAACTATAAAATTTTGATATGTAGTTGACTTTGCAGCGATTCCAAAAGCTGATTTTCACATTCGCCATTCGTTGGACATGAAGATAACGGTGCGTCTCGGTACAACCAACAAGTAGCGCTAGCTGTGCCTCTCCGTGTCCTCTGGCGAGACCACTGATGACTCTTCTTGTTGCCAGTGGCACTTATAACTGAGCACCGTGCCAACGAGTTGGTAGACACAGACAAGAGAATGGTAAGTAGCTACGGCGTCTATATAAGCACCTCAAATGGATAGTTGACATTGTAGCGACAGTGAATGTCCAAAACCATGGAAGTCCGTTTTTTTTCGGAAATAAGGTAATGAGCTTTCCTGATGGAATGTTAATCCCTTGATCCATCAAATGTCCGTTAAAAAAAAAAAAACACATTTCTGTAGAAAAATCCATCAAATTTCTGGAAAAGATCCATCAAATTTCCGCGAAGTCTTTCACTGTCGATATTATAATACGAAAGACCCAACTATGATACGAATGCAGTTTGTAAACTGCATTTTTTCCGATGAATACGTTACGATATTAAGGCATGAATTATACGCTTCTTAAGTACTTGTGGTTTGTGCGCGAGGGACTTTTCGGAGGCCCGTTATCTTCAAGGGTTTATGGACTCGAAACGTCCCACGGCCGCCTTCACGGCGCAGTATAAGAATAAATTGAAGGCTCACTTAGAAATTCGTCATCTACGCATAAGAAAACACAACCCTCCAATTTCTTTCAACTTGTGTAGTTCCTCAGTTCAGACCGGCGGCCTTTTCATCATTTTATTCAAATCTAACCCGTCTTTCAAGTTGGCTCGGTTCATTACTTTTGGTACTGTTACTTATCTGATTACCTTACCCATCTGTTACTTATCTGATGATGAATCGAAAGAAACTGGACTGAAAATTTTAGGCGTTACTTAATTTTTAATTTCGGGCGTATAATTAGCGAATGGGAATTTAAAATCCATCTGCCTCTATTATTTGATTGGTAGATCCAACCCTATGTGGTTCTTCTGCTGTCTGCTTGCTTTGCAACATTTTGGTTTGAGATGTAAAGTCATCCTTAAATCTAGGAAAAACCAACCAACGATTTCCAGATTTTGTTGGAAGGTTAGGTCTAAAACATGTTCCATGTTTAAAAATAAGGTTTTAAAATCTTACCTTTCGGTGTGAAGGGCTTTAAATTTAACTTCACATAAGTCTACTGAAGTCTAAACCTCACTTCTATTCGCTATTTACTTTTAGGGCTGGTTGAAATGCTATAAAACAGGTTTGAAGTGCTATAATTCAGGCTGAGGAGGGACAGAATCGGTCTGAATTGCTTTACAACTTGTTTCATAAAGCCGCTTGCTTTACTTGCTTTATGGTTTCAGAGTTACAGTCAGGTTGAAGGTCTATAAAACCGGGTTGAAGTGCTATACTGTCAAGAGGAACCGAACCAGTCTGAGGAGCTCAAAAAATTGTTTGAAGTATTTGAAACTGGTTGACAGACTCCTAAATCGGTTTGAAGTGAAAAGAGTCTGGCTACAATATTGGGTTGATTCACAGAGTCGGCTAAAAGTTGTAATAGGTAGCGATAAAAGAACCATGAATCCATTGAGAGTTACAAGGCTAGATCTAGTTTTCATATTTTTGTGCTTAAGGTTTTAATAAATAGAGTTAGGTATGGGGGAAAAGGGGCATTGTGTTTGTCCTTAGTTTTCCCCATTTTTGGTTGCTGTTGTCCTGCTTGGCTTGAAATAAATTTCGCAACCCTAACCGTGCTCTGTTGTAATAGAGCTCCTTTTACATGGTTTGTGTTGTGCCACCTCTGACACCACTACATCGACACCTAACATTCTCACGGTTGATTTCAGTGGAACGCTGTTGCCTTGTGGGCTTGGGACATTGTCGTGGACAACTGTGCCATCTGCAGGAACCACATTATGGACCTCTGCATCGAGTGTCAGGCAAACCAGGCGTCCGCCACGAGTGAGGAGTGCACCGTAGCTTGGGGCGTCTGCAATGTGAGTGAATGTTTGACCAAGTTACCAACATGAGCAGCATTCACTATTGTAAAATAATCGTGCAAATGATTGTTTGTTTCAGCATGCTTTTCATTTCCACTGCATTTCCCGATGGCTCAAAACTCGTCAAGTTTGTCCACTAGATAACAGGGAGTGGGAATTTCAAAAGTAAGTTTCCCTTTGTGTACCTAATTGATCATCATTGGGGCCGCTATAAATTGTGTTCTTGTCAAAACATACTTTGAAAACGACAACCCACTTAGCCTCAATCCGTCGAAAATCCAGGCTAAAAAGATTGCGACCTGGTAATTCTGTTTGTTCGGAAAGGTTTCCGGCTAGAAAGATTTGATTTTAGATCGGTTTCATTGTAGTTGTATAGGCAAAACAAAAGGACTGTGCTATCTGCCAGTTCTGAGGCATTCATCGTTGTAATACATCCTCTGAGGGGGAAATTGGTGGGTTGTAACGTCTGTAATTCTGGACTGAGTCAGTCAAGGTTCCAAATGGGTTCTCCCGTAGTACGCGTGTGGAAACCCCTGGCGGACCGCTGTTTTAGTAGAGAAGGGCAGATCCAGTTGAGCCATAGAATCACCTGAGTTGAGGTACATCTGTACAGGACTGGTTCTGTTTGTCCTGGCAGTTCCGGCTCGTGGAAGGGGAAGACGGCGGGTCTTGGGCAGATAGCCGGGGACTAAATAATTGAGTTGCTTTTTTTTTTTTGAAAATTTTCTTCGAAAATTCTTCTTTTTCGCAATAAGGCAGCTCTTGGCAAGTCAGAATCTACACGGTTGTTTTGCTGAAGTGAAAAACTGACCAGTACCCAATGGGGAGGTGGCTGCCTGTCAATCCCAATCTAATCTAGCCAAACATAACCAATTAGAGCATTTTTCTCTGGGCAAACAGTTTACCAGGGGGTTTTGTTGTACACACAAAGTGGCTTTATTCCCTCGTTGGGTCAGTGCCAAATGGGGCTTCAGTCCAATTCCTTCAATTGAACCCTCTCACTGTACGTCAAATTTTGTTGCACGTTTAAATACACCGCAGTGTTCATGATCAACACTGGCGAATAACACAATAACACAAAAGTTGATCTTTGATCAGATAAAATAAAGGCGGAACACCTGTTTTGACCCGGGGAGTCATAATAATTGAAAGAAACGTATTTTTGGGTTCTCGAGGGTTGAAAGAAACTCCATGATTTTGACTTGCCTCAGAAGTCCTGAGTATGACTGAGAGCCCGTGGCTGGGGACCGAGCAAAAAAATAAAAAAATAAAAAAATAAAATAAACTCCTGTGCATGTCTACAGCGGCTACTGGGCCATTAGGTGGCCTCACGTTCTGTAAATTTCTAACAGATAGCGCTCTCACCGAATTTCGAAGCGACGCGGGACCGTTGCGGGATAGTATGATCATTTCCTTTCGATCCAATCGATGTGGATTGCGAGTTTGCTCCTTCCTTCCCGAAATTAGCCGGGGCACTGCCCATAGTGGCCTAAAGGACGTAACGCCACTGCCTGGATAGTGTCAATAGCTCGCTCGGCCAACCCAAGGTAACTCTTTCAGCAACCAGGCTGGATTCCGTAATTCTCTGGCTGAGCCTTGCACTTCACCATAGTACCATCCAGATGTCTCACGTCTCTCTCCTGATGAATAAACAATTCTTTGTCAGACACTAACGCTACCCATAAAATCTTTCAAAATTTGGAAGATTTTATGTATCATTTGATGTATTGAGCCCTATCCCTCACAAGTGTCACAGGGGGGGGGGGGGGGGGGGGTTGATTCCGTTGGCTGGTTTCAGCTGTAGATTGAAATTAGCATGGTAGCAACTGCGTAACTTCCGAATTTCACCGTAAGGCAGACATCAGGCGGGCAATATTCTGATTGGAGGCTCTAAGCCTTGGATCATTATCTGCAGCACTGAAGCTTCCCCTATCTTATGGTGGCGCCCTCTCGTCATTCCGAACCTGCTGTCTGTGAAAACGAGTTTCAAAACTATGTCTTTTTGTTTCAGGTATGGTCACTGAATTCCCTTCTATCTGGCCGAAATTTCCAACCGCATGTTCATTTTGAAAATTATTCGTGAAGAACCCTCTCGTCGAATTCACGTATTTATATTTTCTTTCCCTGCCTGTTTTCATTTCTTTACTACCTTACAACATTAAAGTAATACATTTATAAATTTGTATGTCAATCTCCTGGGAGTACTGCGTTTTTGAGGTGCAGGTTTATGGTTTGAATGTTGATTAAACCAGAGGCTACAGGGTACAGGGAGGCCTTTCAAATTCAGGAACTGGTTAGGGAATGGATGGGTCGTGCATAGTTCACCTACTTCACTTTTTGTATGTACTTGTTTGTGTTCATAAATTTTTAGATGTTATAGCGTGTGTGTTGTTGTGTTCATCCTGTCTACGACCGAGTTCGATTTCTGCGGCTGTTGGAACTGGAGAAATTCAAATAGCTCTAGCATCTTTGTTTTGAGTGGTGATTTTCGATTTGGTGAGATGAATGTGAGGGAGAGGGATCTACGAAGTCATCCTGAGAAACTATATTGGTATTGCATTTTGCAATGCTACTAAGATTTGAGATACATACCCGCTTATCAACCAGGGAACTCATCAAGTTTGAGTTATGCATAATAATTATGCATAACTCAAACTTAAGATAATTATCATCTTCCAGGGTGTCTCATGGAATATCTAATCAAGTACATTAGGTAAACATCAAATCTAACCAGGGATGGTTCGTCCTGGTTTTCACTGATTCAGAGAACCCCCAAAGGAAAGGTCATGTGACTGGGTGAAATTATAATGGCTGCGTGAGCTGGTATCCATTGCAGCTCAAGCTGTTTTTGCCACAGGTACAAAGTTTAGGAATGGGTACGAAGAACTGGAGAAACCGTTTTGCAGCAGTGTTGCCAAAACACATTTTTAAGGGTAGGTGACCTCTAAAGGAGAATAGGGATATTAAATAAAATAAATTTAATTATTCCCAGTGAATTCGGATTGTAATCGTGAAATCCTCCTGAAATAAATCAAATCAATTAGAGATAGAGCAATGATTGCTCTAAAATATAATCGTAGGGTTTTTTGAACACTGCTGGAAATATCAGAAGAAAAAGAAAAGGAAATTGTGTGTGAGGAAATTTTTACTGGCAACAAGTGCCATCCTTAGAAGCCTGTTGCTCAACCTGATCTCGTCCTTCCTTTCCCTCGAAAAGTTTGTTGTTGTGATCGAGTTGTAATAATAATAATTATCTAGACTTGAATTTTTTATTGTGCGCGTGATTTTCGAGTGATGAATACTGGTCTCAAGAACATTGCCTTTGGGATCTTCTTGGGAGCATTTCCCCCTACAAAGCGGAAAAAAAAAACCAATCCACCGCATCTATGGACCACTCGGAGCACCATAGATGTCAACGGGGAGGGCTTTGAAAAACCTGAAACTCCACCATTTGGTTGTTCTTGTTCCGGTGGTGTCCCCATGACGGGATGAATAGTATTGTTATATTTACTCAATTACGTCACGAACGAGGATGTAATAATTAATTATGTTATCTGGGATTTGAATATGAATAGAATATGTATCGTTACCACATGTCGCCACACTTTCAGTCTTCCACGAACAATAATGATAATGATCCAATTGGATCAAATGGATTTTCTTAAAGGGGTTTTCTTTCGAATTAATGGGTTCACCTATTACCTCAAATATTTTAAGGTGATTTTGTCTTGAAGACACTGATGTTCAAATGGTCGTCTTGTTATTGACGGATTGAAGCTCATCCATCGTTAGAACCAAAACAAACCACATTTAGACTCGTAAGCAACTTAATCTAGCGAGAACTCGGACTACAATGGACTTCATCTACTACTCATGAGCTTTCCCAGTAGGTTCCAATATTAACTGTTGTATTTTCGTTTCCGCTCATTTGACAGATTGCTCAGTACACTAGAATGTAGGCCATTATCTCCTTACCTACTTGTCTTAGCTTGCACCTGTAATGTTGTCTTCTTGAGAGAACAGCCTACAGTCTCAGAATCGACTTTCATAACTACATATTTAGTTATTGAAAAAATGTCAAATTAATTCATAAAGGGAAATTTTGTTGCAACAACAGGTGCCCTATAGATTTGATGTTCCTTTGTATGTCAGTATCTATTGTATCCTCAGGCATGTAATAATTTGGTTGGCGGTTAGTAACATTCTTGAGTCTGGGAAGAAGCCAGCAGGTACGATTACGTGTATATTGAAAGAACCTCAAATAGGTAGGTTGATGTTGGGCGGGGATTCTACTGGAACAGATGTGGTAATAAGATCCCTTCCCCCCTCAATACCTTCACTCGTCAGCGTTCAATTACAATAATGATTAACTCGTTAGAGGCGCCATTATCTGAGATGAAGTTGCGGTCGTTTAATTCTTCTCGACGCCACAGACCACGCCGGTTAGTCTACGTTTGACTCTATCGAAGGATAGACATGCGACGGTCGTACAAACAGCAGAGCGTCCAACAGTTGGCCGGAGTTGGTTCATGTGCCAAAATGTATTCGCCTGTCTTAGCAAATCTCAGTTTGTGAACCGTCGAGTAAACAAACCCCGAGATGAGTCTTCGAGTCATCAAAGCCCCTCCAAACTAAACATTTCAAGTTTGAGCGATATTGATAGTCCTCTGTTCGAGGCTCCGCTGACCAGATGCCGCGTTGAAATTTAGTTTACGTTAACGTAATTTACTCTTCTTCGAATTGATGGACACCAACAAAATTTTTAAGTTGCTGATCAGTCGACCCTCGTTTTACACCGACAGACAGGCGGAAATCTGTGTAGGTGGACAAACAAAAACGTTGCAAATTTTACACAATCTTTTTTTTTGTATACATTGTGCAAAAATTAAGTATATGCCAATAAAAAAAACTGAAAGCTTGCGCTGAATTTGTTTTGGTTGATAAACTTGATAAATTTACAAAAAAAAAACGTTCGTACTGCTCAAATCTTGCCTATGCCCAAGTTTCAAGCATTTTCGAGTTCATGATAATCCTCTAACTCAAGAAAATCCCATGAAAAGAGGTGTACAGGCACACATTTGATTTTGTAAAGGTACCTAGGTCAGCATTAAATTTTGAATCCGATAGCGAGTTCCTCACAACTACAGCACATACTCGTGAAACCATTCGTTTGGCGCCACTGTGCTTGAACAGCACTAAAATTGACTTCCATTTGAATATTTTCTTCTCTAACGTGATCAATTTCTTAAGAAACAAAATAGTTTTAACGTCCAAAATGGCAATTACTGGGAACGCTTAATTCATTCCTTAACCCTATACTTGGCAAACTTTCCTATCGGCGAATTACCTAAAAAATTCAACAATATTAAATTTTGTAATTCCAAAAATTCATTCATGTTGTGATGTGAAGGTGAAAATGACGGTTAATTCAAGATGATCTGGTGAAAATTACTTATTTGTTGACTAACTTTATAAATTTATGTTTATGTTGCTGTTGATCAGTTTTCATTAGAGTACCTATAGGTAGAAAATGGGGGGTTTAGGTATCACCCGATAGGTAGAAAATGTTGAGGTGCTGCTTTTTTTTTCCAGTAAATAAACCATTCCGTTAGGTAAACAATTTAAAAAAATTAAAAATAAGACTGAAAACCCCGTTGCGAATTTTACACAACGGTTTATTATTCTTTGATTAAAATTAATTCTGTGTCAATAAAAATGTTTTGAAAAAAAAAAAAAAAAAAAAAATCCACATTGTTTGGACAGATGTGGGGCCTCCAATAATAATATAAGGTTTATTGGTTTATGCGTCCAAAATTACTCGGAAATTATTTGAAATCCTGGGATCCTTCAGAATTCCCATTTGTAGTCTCATGAGAGCCCCGAAATCCGATCCCCACATGAAGTCGAATCGTTTTGGGACAACCTTGGCAATCATCCTTCTCCCTTATGATCATACAGAAATAATTTTTGTCACAATTTAAGCCCAAAAATAATGAACGCTAGCATGTGGCTTATTAGTTTGTTTTAAACAAATTTACGAAGAATTATCATCTTATTTCCGTCCTCACTCTGCTGTATCCCCCCCTCTGATTAAGAGTATAGCCCATGTGTTTACACCCCGGGCGAACAAGTTGAAGCCTTTTGCCTCTCCAGGGCCGGCTTGTAGCATCATTCGTACTCCGGGCGGGAGGGGGACCCCGGCGTGTCCTTGCGTGCCTTCTGCCTCCCAGACATCAACTTTGTTTAGTCGGTAGTCGTCAGTCGGCCGGACGCAAAGTCTCTTCTGATTGTGAGTGCAGTTTCTTATCTCTCGTTACGCATGTGTTTTTTAAGTAATCGAGTTGATTATATTAACTAATTTCCGTTGAAGTGTACGTAATTGAGTCAATGGGACATTTTCAAATGAAAGTGTACTTATTTCTCCAAATTGCGACCTCTTCACTGCCCTTTAGATGTTCCTGTATATTTGTAGCTTTTCTATTAAAACTGAAAACCCGGAAATATCACCATCCACCAAAAGCGCACAAAACCTCGTATTCAAGAGAATATCCGCCTGCTGATATTTTCTTCTTAAACACAACTCCTCCATACTGCCAGTTTTTCTTAGTGCGTCGTCCAGTGGGGTTCCTCTCTCTTCTTACCCATCCTGCAATTTTATTGCTTTACCGGTTTTAGCTCCGACGAAACAAAGCGGCACCAACGAGAAACAATGGAACAAGAAGATGATGCTGTACCTCAGCTGCACAAAGTCTACCGGCTGTCCCATCTGTCCGTCGCCAATCACCGAGTGAGTAACATTCCACACGAGTATTGTGGAAATCCTATAGTGCAATAACTCATTGTTCATTATCGTACGCTAATATTCGAACACCTACTGTTTTAGTTCTATCGGCAATCACAAACTGAATGACCTTCGTCCACTTGTCCAACTAGGTAGATCCTTTTTTTTTTAAATACCTAGTGATTTTGTTTATTCTTGGAGACCCCGCAGCTGGAAACAGGTTCTGTTCGAGATTTACTGCGTCGCATATATTAGCACATCTTGCGATCGTTCGGGGTTTTGGTTTATTCTCCGAACAAACAAACATGTTTTTGCGACGTTGGTCAAAAATTGGGATCCGCCTTTTGTTTCGTGGTGTGTAGTTACGCCATTGCCGTTTTGGGTTGTAGAAAGTTTTTTAAAATCTAATATTTTGATCAATAATAATTATTGCACAATTATTGTGCACCCTATATTTTCTTTCTTGAAGAACCTACCTGCGGTTGAGGTTTTGAAGGGCTTTGGCCAAGAGTCGAGCGAAGATTTTATTTCTGAAGTGAATTCGAATAATTCACGTCCTACAAAATTATTATCTTATTAAAATGTCATCTCTTTTTTCTTTGTACTTATTTCAATCATGATTATCTCGGAGGTTTTGGTTTGCGCGGCTGGATTGACGGTACAATCTTGTACAATTATTGTACATCTATTCCATTGTGGTTAAATTGTGTTCACGATAATCAGAATAACGCTTTGAGTCGACGGCGTGACGTTGTTTGGTCCTGGGGGGTATCGTGCATCTGTTATCTGGCAACGGGAGGTTTGTTTGTACGACCACAGGCTGCAGGAAGTTTGTTTAATTGGAGTGGTGTCTTAATCAGTTTGCTGCCGGTTGTTTTAATCTTTGGGCAGTCGAATAATAAATTTTATTTTGTTTATTTGAGGATGTGGGGGGGGGGGGGGGTGTGTCACGCTCGCCAGCCTGTCAGAGGTAGTACCGGCGGTAGGGGCGGGTCGCGACGCGACGGCGTGAAACCCCTTCAAATTACTAGAGTAATTTAAAATATAAATATATTATATTCTCTATGCGTTCATCATCACTACTACTACTCAATACGGGATACTCATAATTTCTTTTCCCCTACCTACTACGTCTATTTTTAGTATAAGTTGACTAGGTGAGCGTGTTTCTCCAACAGTTGTCTCCGTCAATGAGATGCCAATTTATGGTGGCCGACTCCTTCAAGGCAAAATCTACGCCTGCGTCCTCTTTGTCGTCCCCCTCGTCACCTCATTGTTGTATTCACGTCGTTTGTGAGGTCACGGACTATTGTGGCGATTCGTTGGGAGTCAGAAAGCTTCCAATTTAAATCGTATTAGACGTTTCTTTTTCAGCTTCTCGCAGCTTCCATTTGGTTCCGAGTTTCACGTGTTTTGTCTTTCAGGACGTTTTGAGTTCAATAAATGGGCGAATTTTTGATAGGTATCGTGATGAGAGCTTTTGGAAAAAAAGTGCAACGTGAGGTGTCTCTGATGGCACATTATTGTTTGCATAGCTCATTAGGTACCTACCTACTATTTTTGGTTTTACTAGGGAATACAAGATACATTATATTATAATAATATTGTTTTTATTTGGCAATAAAATATATTTAGCATATTATGGGAATGGAAATATATCAATAACTGCGTTGGGATTGTCAAGTACCTAAGTAGACTCACTTCGAGGATGCGGAAACTAGCACATGACATTGTGTGTCTAGAGGTGCGGAACTTCCTTTTGAGGGAAGCGCGCAGAATGCTCTATTTCGTGCTCATCCAATCTTAGATGATTTATGGCCTGACGTGCTTGGGGAGGGGGGCTTGCCTCAATCAAACAGTGTTCCGTGCCCAGAAACTCATAGTTAAAATCCAGTTGAGTTAAGAAGACTTTTCTACAGAAGCACTTTTCAAAGAGATCGAAGCCTTGAAATTCAAAGACCTGTTAGAAAGAACTACCTAGCATAATAAAAACTTATAGAGAGAGACCTGTTACGTATGGGCCAAGAATTTCTGGAGGAAGGAGCCTCAAGACAAAGAGGAAAATGTATCCTTCTAGAGGGAATTTTGAGGATACATTAAGTGTATCCTCAAGACAAAGAGGAAAATTTTTCCTCTTTGTCTTGAGGCTCCTTCCTCAAGAGAGTCTTGGGCCTTACGTACGTAACAGGTCTCTATAAGTTTTTATTATGCTCGTTCTTTCTATCCTCTGCCCTACTTTCTGAAATCGATCACCACTCTTCGAAAATGTAAAGGGAGCTAAAACACACTTTTCTGCAAAATGTTGTGCGCTATGGGACTGATGGATATTAAATATTGTTGGGATAGGTAAATCTTTACAACTGTATTATTATTATTACTCATTTAGGCGAACTTATTTGGTCGAAGAGCATGGATTATACCTACGTACAAAAATACTTCGAAAACGACACCTAACTCGATCCCATAGCCAAAAGCCTTCAAAAAACCTCTCCCGTAGCCCCATTTTAGCCCCATAGCGCCCCACGGGTTTGGGCGATCGGGCTGAAAACCTTGCGGGCACAACTAGATGGTAAACCAAGTATTTTCTCAGAATTTCAGGTTTTATAAAAAACTTTTTACTGGTGGGTAGTATTTTTAAGTAGGTAGGTAGTTTTACTAGTAGGTTCACCCTACTATTGAAAATGTGGGCATAGTTTATTATACATAAACTGTTTATACAAAATATTACAAATCCTCATGTGCTATTAGCAGCCCCGTAGAGAGGGGGGCACTGGACCCGTTGCCCCCGGGCCCGGCCTTCGTAGGGGGGCCCGGATTTTCTTGAGAACGTTTTTTTTTTGGTAAAAAAAGGGGGAGGAGAGGCAAAATGGGAAAAGAGACAGATCAATATAGGAAAAATGTTCAAACAACTTTTTTTTTTTTTTTTTTTTTTTTTAGGGGGCCCTTAGAATTAGCCCCCGGGCCCGGATTTTCTCTCCACGGCCCTGGCTATTAGTCCATTCCCATCATCATAATTTGATAATGGGAATCATATTATAATGAATTAAAATAGGTATAATATACTATAATATTATTATAGTAAAATAGGTAGGTATAGTATAAATAATGAATTTGTTTTGTTCGTGAGTCTACCTTTTTGATATAGGTAGGTATCTACAAAAGGACAAATTTTGAATCCAACTTCAACCTATTTCGCAAAAACGTGTTGATTATTCTGAGAATACTGACCGACACGCTTGACGAATCAGTAGTAGAGGCTCAAAGCGAAACATCGACCCACACGCCGTAAACAACAATGTACAAACCACAAACATCTATAAAGCCTATGAACTTCGATGCTTCAAAGTGGTAGAACTTCACTGATAAAAAGGCGTCCTCTTCTGATAACGCTGTGACAACGATTAGCTTTTGCTCAATGATTGAGCCTCAATCGTTGTAGATGTTCCGTACTATAGGCAAAATTGATAAATTAACGCATTTTCGACCCATATCTTTCGATTAGTTGTTATTGCGGATGTGGCTGTATGAAATTATATCGTCCGGTTTTCTCATGGGTGAAGCTTAGAATGAGCGACTACGGAGTTACGGCCAGAAAGATGACCATCTTCACCCAACTCGGCAGACCCGCCGTTGGATTGGAAGTGAGAATATTTTATATCGATGGGTTTGAATTACTTATCACCTTTTTGAAGGGTACAGTGATAATTAGGAGTCGTACTGCGGGGTCGTACGTACCGGCCTTTGGTTACCTGTCTGTTCCTGGATAGGTACTGCTTCAAACGCTAGCTTTCCGAATGAAGACAGATTTATGATAGAGGAAAAAGTGAATTGCCTGAGAGAACATTTTCAAAACTGAGTGGGTGGGTAGATTTCGATTTAACCCAGGCGGTTGTTGGGATTAAAGGCTTTGCTACAATGTTCTACATTCAGGGGGATAGGTAGGGATAGGTAGTTCTACATGCCCTCTATTGTACTTGGGCACGTCAACGTGGTACCTATTCACATACATGATATCGTCAAGTAGTAGCTTCAACGCTGCAAATTTTATAAAAGGGTTAATTATTCTTTGATATAGGTTAATGGTGTGGTTAATTAGTAGTGTCATTAAAAATATATTATTTAAAAAACTTGGAAAAAATGTTTTTCTTCTGCACAATGTTTGGACGGATGTGAGATCCGAAAAAATGGATATCGCGCCCAAAATTACTCGGGAAACGACACCGAATTAAATATTCATATTAACAGCATAGTCAAATTTTGACCTCCTGGGATCTATGAAACAACCAAATATGTAGCCCCATGAAAGCCCCATTATGCTAGATCCTCACGGTGAAATCGGATCGTTCTCGGACCCCAAAAATGGATTCTGCGTCCAAAAATACTTCGAAAACGACACCTAACTCGACCCCACAGCGGAAAACCTTCAAATCCCCCTCCCGTAGCATCATAGCGCAGATGGTAAAGCGAGTATTTTGTCAAAATTTCAGATACAGTGCAATACATATTATAATCAACCTCGATAAGTACAATCCCAAGGGAACAGGCGTTATCGTGCACTTATAAGTGCACCTATAAATAGAGGTTTTTCAGTTTGAGAGTTTTTCACTTAGGGAGGTTCAGGCAAAAAAATTGTACTTACAGAGGTTGATTACAGAGGTATAATAAGTATGAAAATTTATTCTGCTGCAAATCGTCTACTATTGATGAAGTTCTCGCTGAGAAACAATGCGCGGGGGATCTGAAACGTCAGCGTCGTCTGTTGGAGGTGCAACATCGGCAGTTATGCCCACGTCTGTCATCTCACTACTTACGAATGCCTGGTTGTGAACGGTAGGCATCAATGAGTTCCAGCCTTTGGATCTTGCATCTCGTCCTGAACAATTTCACTACCACCAGAGGAATAAGCAACTTTTTGAATCAATTTGCACTGGTTAATTGTGTAACGTTACACCTCGCCATTCGCCCGTTGTATTTGAAGCGTTTAAGCGTTAAATACCACCACGGGCGCCCCTCTCTCTCGGCAGTCGCTCGAGAGAGGCGGACCTCCGTATGTGGGAGAACCCCATATGGGCGGCGTAGGCGGCCTGCAAGGGGCGCGCGTCTCTTACATAATATGTGTATTGTATTTAATATATTATATTAAATACAAATTTTGTACTCTCTTCTTCCCTTGTCTTTATTCGATATCAGATATCAATAACTAACAGATTCTGTAGTTATTTACAATTTAGTGGGGCTCCACAACTACCTAATAATATTATTATTATAAAATTCTCTTTCCGTATGTCTGTGCCCAGTAAACTTCCCAACGGCTGAACCAATTTCTGTGCGGGTGAGAGAAAATTGACCCGCGTGTTCTGACTTAGATACTAGGCTATAGTAGATTGCATTAATGATAGGGGGTTTTGCGGAATTGGTAACGAATTTCTCTCCTGCTCATCCCAGAGCGCTAAAATTTGGTACGGGGAGAGCTTCTTGAGGATCAATTGAAGTGAACCTACATGTACAGGTAATTTTACCCTCTCTTATTATACGGGCCTTAGATTCGAGATTAGTTTGCTACTTCACGACAAGAAATGGCTCAACAAGGCTTGCGTTCCGAGTGACCCGTTCAACCTTGTTGACCCATTTCTTGTCGTATATTATACTATATTGATGGCCACCCCGAATTCCCCTGTGTTATGCCCTTACTTCGCTCGTGTGCGAGATCAATAACAGAATATCCACCTTGCGTCGTTTGTGGCAATCATGAATCCAGCAGAGACCAACCACCCCATAGCGTGACTTTAAGAATTCACGTCACTCGAGTACTGACGCTTGGGAAACCTTATTAATCAATTTATTTTTGTGCCAATTTAGAAACTTGTTCTACTTTCTTCGTGCACTTCGTTATCTGGTGTTTTTGGTGGTGTTGAGAACTGACTTGATTGAATGTGTTGCGGATAATCTTGATTATGGACCCGTCGCCCGATTTGGAAGAGCTCAACCTTCCCGAGAACAAAGAATTCACATCTTATCTTTGTAAGGAAATCGACGGATTTCTTAAAACCAACGGTAACAGCAACGCCATTATGTTATTTCCTCCTTTTAACAGTTACAAACGTCTGATATTACATCATCTGGTTGAATCCAAATACAGCAATTGCGGTCTTAGCACGTTCAGCATCGGTCAAGAGCCTCGTAGGAGGACTGTGGTGTGTTTGGGCTCGTTGAGGAAAAACCTGTTGGACGATGACGCGAACGAACCGAAAAACCACAGGAGGCCCAAAGTTGGGTCGGAAGAGATCAAAACTCCACCAGCGAGGAGGGTTGCCAAAAGCGCGGATTCATCGGAAAAGCAGGAACGCCAGAGGAAGGCAAGGAAAACGATAAGTTACTACGTTCCTCCTCATATGAGGAAATCCAGTTTGGAATCTGAGCCTGTTCTGAAAAAAGAGAAGAAAGACGGCGTAGAAGTTGCTGAAGCAGCTGATGTTAGTGATCTTGAAGTAACGCCGAGTGCTGTAGACGCTGCTAAAGTAGCACCCGAGGTGGAAAACGTGCTGACGCTGGAGAAAACCGACTGGGATCCTTTGTATTGTGGGAAGGGCACCTGTTCCGTGCCGAATTTGGTCATACCGATTTTGGACGTGAGCGAAATGAAAGACATATCTAAAGAAGTTGGGCAGGTGCGTATCGTGGAGATTGTCGGGCCGAATTCGGAAGAAGCCGCCGAAAGCAGCGAGTACGTCAACGGCTCCATGGTGGAAATTTACGACCTCGACGACATCAAGACGGACGACCTCGCTCAAATTTTCGGCGACTTCGTCGGTCGCGGGTTCCGCCTCAGGTGGATCGACGCCGGACACGCCCTGGGGATATTTTCCAGCTCCAAAACTGCGGAAGAAGCGCTTTCCAGCGAGTTTTCGCGGATAAAAATCCGTCCCATATCCCAAGGGACGACCTTGTCTCAGGAAATAGCCCGAAACGTGGTTCTCCCTTCGTCATTCCGTCCCAAGACTTGTTCGAGCCTTGCCAAACGCCTTCTTTCCGGAGCTCTGGGTCTGAAGGTGTCACCTTTGTCATCCGAAGAAAGAGCAGCCCAAAAGGAACGGCTCAAAGAGACCAAAGACCTCAGAAGAAAATAAACCCCTTTATAAAAAGTTTGGATAAACTGTCAGTTCCTGGAGATTGTCAAACGCTTGACAATATATTTTTAAATTATTCATTTTTTATAATGGTTTACAAAGAAGAAATTCACGGTGCTCTTCTCGAAGCGTGATTTTAGTTTTTCAATTAGTATTATAATTTATTGCTCCTACGTATGTGTTCGTAGTACGTAGCTACATACTTTTTTTTCTTAACTTCAACATTATCATTGAATTCAAAAACTCCAATATTTACCTATTGCGGTTTTGAAATGTACCTGAATGTATTTTCCATTGAGAAAACTTTCTTAAATACACCCGAGAGCGGCTATGCTTTTAATTTGTTGTTTGTACTGTAAAGTTAGGTGACGCGACGGATGTGAGACTCACATTGTGAGTTCGATCCGTGAAAACATCACATCAAGAGCACAAATTATTTTTGCGAGATTTTTTTATTTTAATATTTAAGTGAAAATAAATGATTGAGCTGGACGCGTTGTTTGTTGACATTAACGCTTGGGCGGTGAATGAAAAAAGCTGCAAATTAGCGTAGGTACTTCTCAGAATAAATTACCGATGTTTTCGTGAAGGCGGTTCAAACATTTTGATAGGCGTCAAAATTTGTCTTTATAGGGCCTCAAAATTATGTCCTATGTTTCATGATCCGAAAATTAATTGTCCGTCAGCCTTCCAGGTCATTTGAAGATGTTAGGCTTTTTTTTTATCGGAAATTTTGATCATACACTCGACTGTTGTGTGGCTAATAGTCTAGGCAATAAATGATTCTAGGTATTGAGAGCAAAAGAGATTTCTTCACCGATGTGTTTAGACCCATGGTGAGATTAACTTAGTAAAAGTTAATCCCCCCACCCTACGCTATGATCAGGGGGGGGGGGGGGGGTGGAGGTCAGTTTTTTCGTATTTTGGCTCCTAACTCGAAAACGGTAGGTCCTACAGAAAAATCTTCTATATGATAAATAAAGCTCACAATATTTGCTACAAACGTGTCCCTATAATAGTTTAGGAGATATTGGGATATAATAGGGTAGTTAGGGTTATAATAGTTCAGGAGTGGGTAAACTTTCAATAACCCGCTTTTTCGCACTTTTTGTGTTTTTTTGTTTTTGCTCACAGCACCTAAACGATGCATCGTAGAGGTATGGGCAGTATTATGTATTCAAAACGACATAACATTTGCTACAAGGTACAGCTCTGTAGGTCAAATAGGTTCCAAGAAAACGAATTTTAACCAAAACAAAAAACGCCCAATTGGTCATCGGAAAACCACGTTTTCGGCTGTAGCTCAGGAATTATTGCCCCGATTTCAAAGTTCTGTTTGTCTCGCGAAAGCTGATTAAATTTCCCATCGCAGCTATTCTGCGTGAGATTTTGATCTGTGCTTTGATAAGATAGGGGTAGGCATGGAAAAGAAATGACAAATTTAGGCAAAAACGTGTTTTTTCGCACATTTTCGCCCATAACTCGGGAACGGTAAATAATCCTTCTCTTTTTTTCCAGTGAAAGCTGATACATTTTATATATTTTCCGCTTACCGATTGGGCGGCTTTTGTTTTTGGAAAAATTCGTTTTCTCGGTTCCTATCAGAGGTTCCTTCAGAGCCGTACCTGTGCTCAAATTGGGGCAAATTTAATGCAGTTTTGATTATGCAATAGTGCCCATACCGCTAGGATGCATCATTTAGGCGCTGTGAGCAAGAAAAACAAAAAAATAATAATAATAAAAGAAAAAAGTGCGAAATAGCGTGTTTTTGTTGTTGAAATTTTACCCACTTTCAAGCTTGAATATCTCCTAAACCATTACATATAGGTGCGCGAGAAATGAATAGGGACACTTTTGTAGCAAATATTGTGAGCTTCATTTTTTATATAGATGATTTTTCAGTAGGACCCACCGTTTTTGAGTTAGGAGCCAAAATACCAAAAAACTGGCCTTCTTCGGCTCCTCCACCCCCGCTCGCACTCAGGGTTGGATACTTGGTATTTTAATCCCCCCATGGGTGAAGAAGAAATCGCTTCTATTCTCAACATTTCCACCTTGACCCAAGTTTGTTGCCCAGACTATAAAGGAGGGGGTGGAGTGGGGTGTCGGTTTCGAAGTAAAATAATTATACGTCCAATTATTGGACGTAAATTTTATATAAGGGCGTCTCAGGTCTATCCGACTACACCGTGGGGATGTAAGGGGCTGCAAAGCCCACACATACCTTATAAGGTGTAATTTTGAATGAAAGTAATTTTGAACGAAGAATAAATTTTAGGGGGGGGTCTCTAATATCATCTAGCACTCCTTGCACATTGATCAAAAATTGACCTATCGTCTGCCTGATACTCTCATCTATGCCTGAAGTCACAACATGACCAGTCCCAATGACGGCTGTGCGGCTGAACGGCAACAATGGTTGTGCTCGTGTTTGGACCCCTACTACCGAAGTATTTATACCCTGACTGACACTAATTTTTGGCAGTGTTCATTCAAAGCCAGGTGAGGTTGGGAGGGGCATCTTGCCAATGACTTTCACTTTGAACTTGTCGTTTCCACGTTGAAACAAATTTCACAATATTCAACGGGTGGGGTTTGAGCGTAAAGTTAGCACACACACAGTGCAGCAGATTTGTAGTACTTGTGAACAACGTAGAATACAACGTGAGGCCCTTTTGACATGCCCGACTCCTCATTGAAACTCTTTGGGGGTTGTCTTTACCAGAATAGACCTCCTAAAAATGAAAGAAGTCTGTCAAAGTCTGGCCTTTTTCAGTGATGAGTTGGTTTTCTTTTCATTAGGCTCCCTTTCATTCGTACTTACCCAATCAAGTTCATCTTAATCAGAGCCTCCATTCTGTCAGTGAAGCGAAGTGCGGGTGTGGGACGAAGCAGAATCTGCAGATGGCTACTTTACTTGGTGTACCGTTTTCTGTAAGTCCGTCTTCTGAATCGTCCAAATAGAAAAATGTTGGGGTTTTGGATTTATAAATGGCCCACCGTTTAGTAAACAATGGACTCGTGTTCAGCACCCTCAGAATCATGGTGGTTTTTTGTAATGTGCCATGACATCAAATGTTTGTTTTGTTTTTACTGTGGTAAAAACATTGTACCTACCCCGAATCGGTGGCGATCTATAAATTTATCAATCAAACAGAATCAGAAAAAAGAGCGCCAGAAATAAAACTACCAGCGTTATTGATTATGATAACCTCTTTTGACTTGATAACAAAAAAATCACCTTGGACTGTCTATCTAGAATCGGGAGCTATTTTTATTGAAAACTAATCTTCAATGGTAATCAAACAACAATAATAAGTAATCCCTGTGAGGGCCACATTTTTTTAGCGCAACCTTTTTCCAACAAGCCATCAATTGAATTGAATAGATGAGCGCAACCTTTCTGTTATTACAATAGGTATATTTAATGAGCGAGAGAAACTAAGAAACAGTAGGTAGGTATCTAGCGACCAAACTATGCCACACAACACATCAAAAATATCCACGTGATGCTCATTACGTAAACAACTGCACCCTAACGACCGATGCTTAAGAAAACCTTATGCCGATCAGAGGTAACGAACGGCTCAGGCTGCAAAAATCGTTTTGGAGTCGTTGGAATCAGCCTAAAAAGCTCATTCCATAGACGCTTGTACCAACGAAATCGGATAAAACCTTTCGTCCCCCTTTTGAGGCCTCCTTAGTTACACATCAGAGATAAACAACTTTCGTCGTGAAGGACCTCCCGAAAACCGATGAAGGGGATGAGGGAGGAAAAATCAAGGTAGCCTATAACCACCCCCCGAACTCGCTGATCACAATGAGACCACCCTCATGAAAATCTGTTGAGCCGCTCGGGCGTGATGCTGTGAAGAACAAACAAACAAACAAACATACATGTCGAAGAGGTGAGCGCACCTTTCCATTTTTTGGAAAAAAGGTTGCGCTAAAAAATGGAAAGGTGCGCTCACCTCTTCAACATGTATGTTTGTGTGTGTGTCACGGCATCACGCCCGAGCGGCTCAACAGATTTTCATGAGGGTGGTCTCATTGTGATCAGCGAGTTGGGGGGGGGGGGGGGGGTGGTTATAGGCTACCTTGATTTTTCCTCCCTCATCCCCTTCATCGGTTTTCGGGAGGTCCTCACGACGAAAGTTTTTTATCTCTGATGTGTATCTAAGGAGGCCTCAAAAGGGGGACGAAAGGTTTTGTCCGATTTCGTTGGTACAAGGGTCTATGGAATGAGCTTTCTAGGCTGATTCCAATGACTCCAAAACGATTTTTGCAGCCTGAGCCATTCGTTACCTCTGATCGGCATAAGGTTTTCTTTGTCATCGGTCGTTAGGGTGCAGTTGTTTACGTAATGAGCATCACTTGGATATTTTTGTTGTGTTGTGTGGCATAGTTTTGGGGCTAGATACCTACTGTTTCTTAGTTTCTCTCGCTCATTAAATATATCGTAATAACAGAAAGGTTGCGCTCATCTATTCAATTCAATTGATGGCTTTTTTTAATTTTTTTTTTATTTGTGGTGTCTGGGGAGGGGAATGTCTCTGGTACATAGTATACATTTTTTAAATATATATAACATAGAATATTGATTCATTTCTCTTAGTAAAAGCTCATCAAATAAAATTCCAATTAATTATCGTAATTATTCCAAGAAAAAATGCCTCGACGCGCACACCCGAGCAAGCCGCATGTGTGGAGCGGGGCGGGTTCTACGTACTAGGCGAATATTCGTCTCCTTTGAAGTGGGTAAAAAACCGACACCAGTCGGAGCATCCCCGCGCACGAGCACCCGATGCACGAGCAACCCCGAGCACCCCTCCACACAATGTGTCATACATGTCATGTACGAAACAGGCGAGCACCGCATGTGTGGAAGATCCTCCCGGTCACGACTCAAGACCATAGTTAGCTGCCAAACTTAACGTGGGCGCCGGGTTGACAAAAACAAATCTTGACGATCCCGGCTACCTCACAACCCGCGGATTGGGAACCTCAATTTTCTGAATTCCTTCTCTTTGATTAACATCCTCGTTGAATTCCTTCTTCGTGGTTTTATTTCCCTCGGCACTTATACGATGTACCAAGTTAATGAGGATTTTCATTGTTACACTTACGATACATGTATTCCATGTATCGTAAGTGTTTTGAGTGACTAATCCTTTCTTTACACGAAAACGACGTTTTCTGAATACCTGCTGTATGATTATGGTTCTCATTGAATAGAACTACTTTGTGTTCAGGTGTTCGTATTAAGATGGTTCTGTTGATCTTCGAACATGTCCTCAACCCACCTGGAACTTCCTAGTGACCCACCAGTTGGATATCTTGGGTGATAAACTCTGTCCGGCACGTCCGCCTGTTTTCCCCTTCGCTCGCCCCATTTCCAAGGATGTTAGTTTTAATTGGAGAAGAGTAAAGACATCATTTTACATTTTTTTTATCTCGACGTTTTTTAAAAGATAAGGCTGTTGTGTCTCCCCCCCGTTCCTCCCCTCCACTCATTGACTCCAACTCGGCCAGTCGTATAGTGACAGAACGTAGTCGGTCTTCCACACGTCGATTCGTCTCCCGTCTCCGGTTTCACAACATAATCGCGGGATTTTCTCTTCCGCCGGCTTGATCAACAACGCATAGACACCTTATAATGCCCATCCACGGGTTTCACCTCGGTGGGTATGGCGGTGTCAACGTCACTCTGTCACCAGATGATGAGGTAAAGTGCAGGCTTCGACGTTTTATTTAACAGGAATTTGTTTTCAAAAATCCCTTTTATTGTACTTACAGTCCTTAAAACTCCTTGATTCCCTCTAATTAAAGGAATTTTGTGAATTTAACCGGTTCATACCCGGACACACATCGTAGCCGAAATCGAGTCTTGGATCAACAGGCCATGCGTGGCCTGTAGCGGGAGACAGACTTTGAATGAATGAAATTCGCTCAGTATTCCGCTTATTCACGGTTTCCGGTGGGTTCCAAATTATGCATGCGAAGGTCACTTGGACGATTGAACGCTAATATCAACAATGCCATTGAAAATGGAAGTGAATTATTCGTTGATGGCAACTGAAACTTTCTTCGGATTTACGCTCACTACGGGACAATGTATACCTTCCTCTATTTCTTGAATTTGACCTCAGATGGTTCATGTTGGGTTAGTCGAAGGTGCCACTTATTTGTAGTTCGTTCCATTATCTCCGTTCAAATGTTTGCACTTATTTCGGCGATGTTTGGAGAGCGATCCAATGATGAGTATTTTTTACATGGAACATGCTTTTACCATCATAACCCTCCCGAAAGTGAGACAAAATTACCGTTACGAGACGAAATTAAAGATATGAACGAAAGCAAATCAAGTCTGTTTAACTTGTTCGAATAAAGCGTAAAATGTAATAACAAAAATCATAGTTTTCAGTGTTTTGAGTTGAAAGGTAGGTAGGGTCACCATTAGTTTTTTAGTAAAACACAGTTTTTCGGGGCCAATAGGGGAAAAACAAAATTTTTTATTTATTCTATTTTACTGTAGACGTTTTATTAAAAGTACTGTAATTGGCGTTACTCAACGGTTTAACCCTTAAGTAGACCTAACACTCGATATGTGAATAATTTATATCAAAATGGGTGTTTGCTGAAGGTGCAGAGGTCCAATCCAATATGGGAGACTGGGGCGACTCATCTGCTGCACAGAGTGACTTGAAGCGGTTGAGCTTTAAAGTTTGGTTTTCTGAGTTCATCTCTCTAGTCTCTCACAATAATTTATAACGCTAGACATTTCAATAGGAGGATTATTGTAAATTTAAATCACTAACCATTTAAAAAGCTAGTTTACGTTCTCTTAAAAATTGGTTACATTGTGGAGAATGGTCTCATTTTCTCTCTCTCTCTCTCTCAAAAAAAAAAAAAAAAGGCCAGTTTTAAGCTGGTGCATCACCCAATTAGCAGGCAGACTCTAGTTTTTGGGAAGCAGAAACTGGTTTGAAGGATGCTGCACTTGTTTGAGAAAGCAAAACCCGGTTTTGAGGGAGCCAACACGTTTTTCAGGAAGCAGAACCCAATTTTGAGAGAGCAGAAACTGGTTTGGTGGGAACCTACACTTGTCAGAGGGATCAGAAACCGGTTTCGAGTGAGCCAACACTTGTTTCAGGAAGCAGAACCTTGTTTTGAGAGAGCAGAAATTGGTTTGGTGGGAACACAAACCTGTTTTTATGAATCTCAGACCACACCGTAGGGCTCTAGGGGGCTTCCAAGGGAGTGCAGGTTGAGTTTTCGAAGAGTTTTGGCCTGGGTGTCAGTGAGTGCCGTTCTTGAGGTACTCTTTGGTTTAATAATTTCCTCAGCTCTTTGACAATTCCACAATTTACAATGTATATAACGTGAAAGTAACGTGAACGTTTGTTTAGGGCCATCAAAGAGTGCCGTCAGGATCGAGGGAGTTCCACGAGGTGACCACTCGGGACGCCGAAGAGCGGTTGCAGAAGGAGATCGAGAAGTTGATCGACGATGCACCAGAGGCCGACAGAGATGTGTGCAAGAAGGAAATGGACGGGTTCACTAACCTGTTCCGACGGTGAGTAGTTGACGGTGGCGCTCTCTTAAAGCATAGTCTCACACCCTGGTGGTCTCATCAATTTGTAATTTTTCCTCCAGTTACTTGGCGGAGAAGAAATTGGGGCAATCTATTCAGTGGGATAAGATTCAGAAATTACCTGAAGGCACCGTGAGTATGACCTTGATTTTTGTCTAATCAAGTACATTGCCTGAGTCTAATGTTTTATTTGTCACCAGGTCAGGGACTACCAGTGCTTATCTACCCCGTCTCTGGAAGAGGCCAGGCGAATGCTAGAAAAGCTGGTCGTCATCAAACTCAACGGTGGTCTCGGCACAAGCATGGGCTGCCACGGACCCAAATCCGTCATCCCAGTCCGAAGCGACCTTTCATTCCTGGATCTTACTGTACAACAAATTCAGGTGCATTTAATTGTATCAGTGTTTGGTTAGGGCTTTAAGCCAAGGTTTCCACGTTCAGTCTGCCGATCGTCCTGGAAATTTCCAACATTACACACCTCTCAAATCCGCTATCTCGAGGATGAACTAATCAAAAAGACGTAAAAAATCTCTATCCTGAAATAATTCTCTGAAGGTCGCTCATTTTGGTTTAACGAGCTACCGTTATCAAACTACGTAAAAACTCGTCTCTTTATTTGACAGTCTGATCACATTAAGGTTGAAAGCCTCACTCAAATGAAAAGAATCAGCGGTTATCTCTGCTGCTATGAAAAACAGTTTGAAGGTCTTTCGCCAATTCGAAAAAATTTATCTTCAATAATTGACAAATAGATTATCATTGAACTCACTATTTTTCCAAATTATGTAACAGTTGTTCAAAATAGATAGGTAGGTAGAGATTAGTAAACAACATTAATTACGTAAGCTATTAGTAAACAACATTAATTACGTAAGTCTACTGGAGAGCTCTTCATTGTGAAGAGGGGAGACTGACATGCAGTTTCTTACAAGTGATCTACGTTTTGAGATCAAAACAAAAACTCTTCTTTTTTCTCATTGACTCCTTTTCCTTCCATTTTTCCATTTTCTCAATTTGAGTATTATTTTCATTATAAACACTTTGAGAAAAATTCAGAAAATATGTTGTTGGTCAGTTACCTACTCAACTAAGCACAAACCTTACATTATGCTCGCAAATGCGCCCACTCCTGTTGGCTGGGATGGGGAATCGGCAAAAAGAATCGATTTTCAATTCAATTGGAAATCGAAATTAAAAATAAATTCCAACAAGAATCGTTGGTGAAGAATCGACTTTTTTAAACTGTTGGAAGTAAGTCAGGCGTTAGGCTAGTTATTTTATTTCTAAAGTAATTACGTATTCATCTTCATCTTCGGGTAAAAAAAAAAAATCTGGTACCTATGAAATGTAAATTTTTTAATTTCTAAAATGGGCCCGGGAACCGAACGTCGACTAATACTTTTTTCTGAAAGAACTTCATAATTTGAAGGCATAGCAGTGAGTTTTGGGCTCCTACGGTGTAATACAAATTTCCAGGGCACTGTCGAAAATTTCAACTTTGAATCTGGAGGGAAAAGTGGCGCTACTCTCTCATTGGCTGCTACACGGCCGCCATTTCCGCCTTCACCTCCAGCAGATTCCCGTCGTTCCCTTCTTATGCTAGCGCACTCTGGCGGATTAGTAAAAGTGCCACCGCGGGAAAATTCAAAACGCCAAATATTCACTAGTGATTTCCTCTGCTCAGACACCTAATTTCTCAGTGCTAACTGTACTGAGTACTTTGTTCATTACTAGTTCAACTATGTTCGGCCGAATTTTCCCATTTCTCTGACCTAGTTCCTTGGCCCATTATCAAGTTCTAAAAGTTTTTCTATTGAACTGGGAAATCTGAAACTGATTCACCCGTAACCAGAGCATAACATCCTCTGGGTTGAGTGATTTACCTATAACCAGAGCTTAAACATCCTCTGGGTTGAGGCGGGTTGTCAATTTGTTTTATTACTGAATTTTCGAACAATGGGCTCCTTGAAAAGGTCGGAATTCATCATTTCTATCCTATTCTAACCCCCCCTTACACAAAATAAGTCCGATTTAATCGTCCCCCATCCCTTTAATGTGCGTCAATGGAAAACAAGAGAAAATTCAAAGCGATATTACCTACTGAGAATTAATTATAATTAATAATTACTATATTAATTATTATAACTAATAATTATTAGTGTTAGTTATATGCTACGTTCTTATTCATTCATTTATTTTTTTACCCCCTTTTTTACACTTTGTTTTTCTCAAATCCCATTCCTTTTTCTATTTTTTTGACGGTTTATAATGCCCCTGGACTTGAGGGATGACCATTCCTGGGAAAGTGGAATAAAGGTCGTTCAAGGAGCCCATTACAGCCTAAAAGGAGCCCCACTTACCCCCCTAACCTGTAAAATTCTAACCAATTCGGTGTTTGCAGTACCTCAACAAAAAGTACGGCACCAACGTCCCTCTGGTCCTTATGAACTCCTTCAACACAGATGAAGACACGCAGAAGATCATCAAGAAATATTCGGGTTTCCAAGTGGAGATTTACACTTTCTGTCAGAGCTGCTACCCGAGGGTTTACAAAGACACGTTGCTGCCGGTTCCGAAGAAGTGCGATCCGAGTATCGAACCTGAGGGGTAAGTCGTTCTGTCATCACTGTAGTAGAACATGCACGATAATTCTGTTCAGGTGGGTTGGAAGGCCATGGTGGATGGGGTATTGGGACGGATCACAGACTGGGTCGGGCGAACAGGAGTCTGGTCCCACCGCTAGAATCCTGGCGCTTTGAGGGCTTTAAAAAGGCTACAGCCTTGCAAAGAAGGGAGCAGGGCCCTTATCCATTCCGCCGAAGCGCATCCTAGGGCTCTCTAAGAGTCAATTGGTCCAGCGGGTTATTAGATTATTACCACCTTTACCAAGACAACCTGAGCAAATCAAACACAGTTGGCTATCGCCTCAACAAGATTTTCAGTACCCCACAACATTGAGGTATCAACAATAGAGGCCACACTGGGCATCTTAAAACAAGCAGGTCTGTCTAATGTCTTCTATTACACCAAGTCACTGTAGATCCATTCGGGGGTCACGATGTCACCCCTATTCACGATTCGACATCCCCTACTTTTTCATTTAAAAAAGTTCTCCCTTATGTATTTGGAGCCTCTTGAGTGCTATTGTGGCAACATAATAATTATGTTCATGAATACAGTGTTGCCAAAACAACGGCGAGTGTGATCAAGTATTAGAATGAGCACAAACTTTATTCAAATCCAAGGTAACAAGCCAAAACAAACAAAAACAAAAACAAAAACCCAAAACATAAACAAAAACAAAAACATGAACAAGAAACCGACGGCCCAAACCCTGCTGCCTGGCGTCTTATGCCATTCTGGGCGCCACCGTCCTCTTGTCACGGGTCCGAAAGAAGGAGGTTCATGGGGAACTGTCCAAGCCGAGCTGAACAGCTGCACCACCGTCGAAGCCCAGCAGGTTGTCAGCGCACCTCCAGCGTTTCCTAGCACCCCTGAGACATAAGCTGCTTGCTCTAAGAACTGCGAAGGCCAGTCGAGCGCGTACCCACTCGCGAACTTTGCACTGGTGCCGTTCCCAGATTTCAGAAAGCCTCTCCGCCAGAACCTTGATGAAAGCTCTCGCCTGCGGAGCCCACAAACCATCCACTGAGCACAATGGCGTGAATGTAGCGTGGCGGTCTTCGCATGCGCTGGAGTACTTCCTTTGCTTCTCCTGTTCAGCTGATGCCAGTACTGCCGAGACGGAGCGAGAAACATAAGAGGGAGCGTCGGTGTGGACGACACGGATATCAAATAACGCATCCCTCTGAGCCTCCCTAACCCCTCGGCATACAAGGTCTCCTCGCAAAGCCGGATAGGAGGGCGTTGCCTCCTTTATCAGTGGCTCTTTAAGGCAATTCCCCCAAGCGCAATTCAGCAGCTCCCCAAGAACATCTCTTATTTCATTATGGCGCCGGGAAATCAAACCACCCATCTTACAATTCAACGCATGTTCTGGGGAGAACACTGAACCACACCCATTACACAAGGCAGGTAATCCAACTGGCTTCTGCTTGTATCGCATAGCCAACCCATCACGGAACTCATTGGCAGATAGATCAAAATGCTGGCCTCCCAGTGGGAGTGCAGTGAGCCAACCAGACGTTTTACATCGGCTGACCGCAGTCACTGACCTACCAATGGCCCTCTGTCTGTCGCCTGGAAAGGTGCTCACTGTGGCAAGTAGCAAGGCATCTTCTTCTTCATTCCTCTTGCGTACAGCCTCCCGTTTCACAGTGGTCATCCTTGTGAGATGGTCCCCTACCTCCAGTGAAGATCCTCTCAGGATGGCGTTCACCAGTTCAGCCGACCCTTTCCGTGAAGTGTCAAAAGACAGGCAGGCTGAACGTGTCGGGTCGACAATAGACAATCCATCCTTACTCACGGGCAGGGAGAATAAGGTGCATTTCTCAGTCGTCACGGTATCTCCAATCAAGGCAGGGAGAAATGTGGTCCAGATGGCGTCCCTCAGGCTGGAGTACGCTTCACCCCCACCATCAACCACCCGCTGAACGTATTGCCATTGAAACTGGGTATTGCCATTGAATTCAAGTATTAGAATTCACCAGACATGCGAGTCTGCACACTCTGCTAACATATGTGTTAATTCAAAAAATGTATACCGAATAAGTGTAATTCATTCTAAGAATTAAGTCGGTTCCTCCCTGAAGCCAGACTCTCTGTTCCTCCCGTCAACCAGTCTTTCCACCCCGTCAACGTTTCCAGTGGAAATCCATTATAATTGGATTCGACAGGAAGACTCGAGGTCAAGCACTATCTATAGATTGGGATCTATTATATTCTAGATCAATCTATTTTAGATTGGGCCATCCTCCTACACCTGGTAAAGTTGGGTGTAGGTAAGTGTGCCCATTTGCACGCACTTGCACACCCAGTCCAAGGAAGGGGACAGGATTGGGAATCAATTGAAGAAGAAGATTTATTTGTGTTAACGAACTTTTCACAAGAGTTCGTATCGTATAAGTAGAATAAAATAAAATACAATACTGGACTAAAAAGCATTTGCGAGTGAAAAGAATTTACAGAAAAAAGAGAGAGAGAGAATATAAAAAATGAGGGGGGGTTGATCAATGACTGCTAGTCTACATTCTAGAGCTACTAATGCTCAGAGTGCTTTTTAGGAAAGGAACCCCTCATTTATAATAAAGGTTCTTTGCCACAACACCGTCTGGAGGAACCGCACAACTCTGTTAATATTATAATATTATAGAGATCGACTTAATTAGTGGTATAGATTCACGCTTGTTGATTGAAACCAATTAACAAAGATATGAGAATTTCATCTCTTTTAATAATTAAATTTAATGAATTATTCATCTTGTTCAATGTATGACTCATCTTTTCAGTTGGTACCCACCAGGTCACGGTGACTTCTACGCCTCTCTGGACAATTCCGGGCTACTGGATAAGTTCATAGCCGCTGTAAGTGCTATAAAATTACCGTAGAATGACAATATTGTCGATCAGCGCCATCAGTCTGACTCTATCTTTCAGGGGCGGGATTACTGTTTCCTCTCCAACATCGACAACTTGGGGGCCACCGTCGACCTCAACATCCTGGACATGTTGATGAAGGAAAACGTCAAAAACAACAACGAAGAAGGCAAAACAGTCGAATTCGTCATGGAAGTCACCGACAAAACGAAGGCTGATGTTAAGGTTTGTTGATATCTTCAGGTCCGGATGCCTCCTGTTTGAAGTAGGTTTTTTTATTGGGCGTTTTCACGTTTCAGGGTGGTACCCTCATTTTCTACGAAGACAAATTGAGGCTTCTCGAAATTGCTCAAGTCCCCAAAGACCACGTCGATGACTTCAAGTCCATCAAGTCCTTTAAATTCTTCAATACGAATAACCTTTGGATCAAACTCTCCTGTAAGTGTTGAGACTATTTCAACGGGTAATTTATTTTGTGCTTTGGTGTGATTTTCAATTTTAATTTCTAGCCATCAAGAGGGTGATCCAAAAGGCAGCGTTGAACATGGAGATCATCATAAACCCCAAGCAGCTTTCAAATAACGCGCAAGTCCTTCAACTCGAAACTGCTGTCGGTGCTGCCATGAAGTCCTTCAACGGAGCTTTGGGTAACTTTGGTTTTATTGAGTTATAATCCTGGACGCGTCATAGAAAACCTTTTAACGTTACGGGGGATTTCAGGTATTAGCGTGCCACGTAGCCGGTTCTTGCCGGTCAAGAAAACTTCAGATTTGATGCTGGTCATGTCCAACCTGTACGACATGTGTCACGGTTCGCTCACTATGTCCTCCATGAGGATGTTCCAGACGACGCCGCTCGTCAAGCTCGGAGACAACCATTTTGCCAAAGTGAGTCTTACTATAATTCAGGTGGGACATGCAGGTGGAAATCTTCACAATGCTCACACGTTTTATGTTGTTTGTAGGTATCAGAGTTCCTGTCGCGTTTCCCGAGTATACCGGACATGCTCGAGCTGGACCATTTAACTGTGTCTGGTGACGTCACGTTTGGAAAAGGGATTGTGCTCAAGGTAAGCAAGACAGACGCTACTACGTGAGCAGCACCACAATCTGATAGGGATGAAAAACTATTTACCGATTTTTGGTTTTGACAAAAGTTATTCTCTGAATAAAATACACAGGCGCCCGATTTTTATCCAAATGAATTATTTTCTAATGTCTTCTAAAAAAAAAAAAAAAAAAATCGGTTATTCCACTCCGAAATATCGTACAACGTTCTATAAAATGTTTGAAAATGAATATCGTAGCAGTGAACCGTCAATGTGGTTTTGGAATTTGACTAGAGAGAAGATGAACAAGCAGAAATTAATCCTTTCAAAGGAGGTTTCAGTGGTGGTTACAGGTTTGCCATTCTCAGTTTTGGTTTGGTTTCCAATTCGAAAATTCCGAATCACCATCACCGGAGTTTTCTTGATAGGATCGTTTTATAGTTTCTTTTTGATTTTATTGTTTAGAAAAATGCCAAAAATTATAATTTTTTGTCACATAAGTAATATGTGAAACATTTATGTTGACATATTCAGTGAACTAAGTTTACAACTGTTGTAAAATTCTTTTAGATTAGGTATTTTTTGAGTCCCGACTTCAATTAAAAATCCTTTTGGAGAACTTTCAAGTCAGCTTGAAAAAAAAAAATTATTTGAAGAAATCCATTCTTTACAAACAATTTTTAAACCTTTATAACCCCAAAGACGATTTCCAGGTCCCCTCAGTTTGACTGACGCTGCCTTTATTATGGCGATTTGTAGGGATCCCCCCTACTGTAGTAACTGAAGAGGATCCCTACAATCTGCTTACCGTTTTAACTCAAATTCCAACATTTCCGCAGGGTACGGTCATCATCATCGCCAACCACGGCGATCGCATCGACATCCCGACTGGCTCCGTCCTCGAGAACAAAATCGTCTCCGGCAACCTCCGCATTCTGGATCACTGACGTCATCGAATCAGCGCCAACGTCACCGTCACGGACTCCGTCTCGTCTAGTCCTCCGCGTCCCTCACTTACCGAAATCCTTTCGTTTTGTCAACTATCATTAAAATCGCATTGTTTGTTAATCGTAGCAATGTGTTATACCGTATTTTCGTTTTGGTTACCCTTTTGACATCTGTTTGTATATTTTGCGTTTACTATCGTAAACAATTACGAAATTTTCTGTGCTAAGCAAATCAAATATTTCGATGAAATTTTACTTTAGAGGGTCAATAATGGGCGGCACTATCAGATATGTATTGTTTATTATACCTACGTTGTATGACCTACAACACTACAATGTAGGTTTTACAATATATTTTGAATTACTCATTCGAAGTTGTTTTCATTTGCTTTCCCTGTGGTTCAGTTTGAATCGATTATACCTACTGGCAAAAAAAAAAAAAAAAAAAAAGTGTTTTGTGGTGCTGAGGAGATAAGGGTTGGTGTTAGGTTTTTTCAGTATGCTGAATTCAGAATGCGGAGATGGCTCACATACCTATTTTCTAGCTAACGTTTGTGTTGATAAAAAACAGCACTTCAAAAATCCCAAGCCCTTGACACACCGAAGTGTCAAGAAGTATTTTTTTTGGAGCTTCATTTCTTTTTCGCAAACCCTTTGGAAAAATAACTTTCGTTAGGTATAGATTCAGGTGAGCCTTTGCGTTGTTCTTGTTGTAACGGACAGTGAATTAATAGTTTTACTTTTGTAATTTGGTTATTTTGCATTTTCAGTAATAAACTGCACCTTACGAACCTTGATTTGTTGAGATAGACGAAAAGAGGAGACCTATCTTACAAATCTATAACGAATTCCACCTTCGAAGATGACCCCCCGTGCTAAATTTCAGCTTGTGGCATAAGCATCGCCGTCGGACTCGAAAACAACAGTTTGATTAACAACACGTTCTTAACACTTCGGCGTGCCAACTGACTTCCCACAACTGACTTCACACATCATAGGTTTCCCTACACAATGTTTATAATCTTATCTTATCTTATATTTATAAGCCCAAAATGAGATGAGTGTGCTGAATCTTACTTGCAAACCAATTTTGTAGATATTTTCATTTATTTCCTCATAATTTCAGGATTACATTGACTGTTACTTGACACCGGATTAGGCAAATGCAAGAAGACTCAATTTACCAAAGCAAAACAAAACCAACTTAGCAAGGAAACCAATTCGTGATCGAAGGAAGTACTTATTTTCGTAACTAGATATTTGTAGGAAAATAGGCTCCAAGTTGAGCTGTAATGGTTTGTACAAGTGCACCGATTTGTTCCAGTGCTGGTTCGCATAACGACAATCGGCTTCGAGACCACTTAGAGGGAGATCATTGTTGACGGATTACGAATCGGGACAAATCATCAATGTTTTTTCTCCCGATATTTCAACAGATTGAGGACCCCTTCCAAATGACGCAACGGTCCGATAATCAGAAGGGGTGGCAGGCTCATTAGGGAAAGCGTACCTTTAGTGTTAAAAGGCGCTTTAATGGTCAGCCTGGGAGGGCATTCTGTTCTGGATGATCGGACAACTGACGGAGATAATCGCCGAATATTCCTTTTGTTTTGGTCGGCAGTTATGGCGTTTAAGTGACCGCAGCGTCTTCCGCACTTTCCTGCACTTGACTTTACGTTTGAAATTAGAGGTAGTTTCTAAATCAAGAGCCAAAATTCTGAACGTTTACTCAACTGCCGTGGTAGTCCAATTCGGTACTTGTGGGGACATTGGAGGAGGTTGCATTGACAGGGCATGGTTTTTCGTCGACATTTAGGTTGATTTGAATTTTCCTTCGGCAGCAGGGGCAAATGATAATCCCCACTCTAACTCCGTCGGATTCGACTGTCCGTCCACAAGGATGATCTCTGTCGATATCAGCACCCAGCATGTTCCTCAGTACTCTGAAACCATCGCCGTTTTGACGAGAACCGTGAAACGATAAGTCAGTGTTGGAAGTGTTGTCTTACCCGGACACGGTGGCAATACATTGGGGAGTTCCTGTGAATCGTGGAGGAGGGTCGGTTACTATGTCGCTAACGTCCTCTTCAGCACCTGGTGTCCCTTTGTCTAGCAGAACTGACGAATTCTGGGCAGGAGTTGTAGCAAAGTGCCTTCACAATATACAAAGAATGGTATACATATAAATGCTACAAAGGTTTCTGTGGGCAATTCAACCCACTTTTTGGGGCATCTCGCCAGCCCGCCAGAGTTGCTACCAGCAGGAGCGGCGGGGCGCGCCACAATGCGGCACTCCGCCCATTCGTAGAGAGGAGTAAATTCTCATATAAAATTTCCATTCGCTGTGTGTCATTATTACATTATTATAATGTCAGTTCATCGCAGTTATTTTTTAGGGATCGAGCCTGCTGCCCAGGCTTCCCATGACGAAATTTCATCCAGGGAAGGTGAAGACGTGAGTGAGATCCCGACGCACGGGTTCACTTCCTGGGCCTCTTTTGACGACAATTCATCTAAGGAAGCCACAGGGGTGTTCCACTGTGGTCAACTGGCCAGGACGCTTTTTTATCGACGATTCGATTAAGGCAGCTGAACCAGCATGGCGGAAAGCAGATGGACGGAACGACGGAAAAACCAGTGGAGGTGGTGGAGGAGTCCTTGAAGGGAGCAGGGGAGGGGATATTTTTCGTGCCAGGCGGGGGCATCTTCTCATTGAGGAGACCGACCCCAGGTTCTGTAGGACTCTTTAGGGATCTATTCATGTCTTTTGTGGCGGCCCTGGTGGCGCTCCCCAGTGGGAGCCTTCTAAAAGCGACATGGTGTAGGTAGGTAGGCCCATTAGTTGCCCCCAAGATCCACACAACAGAGAGTTCGTCCTGCAGATTTGAAGACTCACCCCACGACGGACTTGACCTAACTCACTTCAGCTGTGAAAACATCTGTGGGACGTCAACTCCCAGCAATTTATAGCGGTGGCAAAGATAATTTAGAAAGAAATTGGATGCTGACCGCCAGTCCTTGAGAAGACCCAAAATCATAGCAAGCAAAGCTAATTTAATAATTATTACGAATTGACACTCACGGCACCAGCTTGAGTTTCATGACTCTCGGCAAGGGTGCCAACCTTGTGAACCTCTTTCGTGCCGAAGGCGATATCGTTCCGATAAAACGAGCTGGCGCCAAGTGCAGCACAATCAGAATCACGAAAAAACAAACCAATCCTCCCATTTTCTAAGTACGTTCCTAACAAATCCACAATAGGATTGTCCTGGAAATAGTCACCACAACTCGGTAACTAGTCAATACTTGTACCCAGTCGACTCTTGAAATATCCCCTCAAATTTGCTCAGCTCCTGAAAACCTCTAATGAACCACTTCCATCGCGAGGTTTTTTCGGGTTTTGCAGTCTTGACTGATCAACGTTGCAACAGCCGCAACTCGGGCTGAAAAGAAGTTGCACTGCGGTTTTATCCACCCCAAACGGTTTCGTCGTCTGACTACTCACACCGTGACAAAACAACTCGCCCACACACAGCCGACCGTGACACGCGGTGATTTTTCGGCGTGACAATAATTGTTGAGGCCTGTTGTAATAATTACAACTTTATTTCGCAGGGATAATTATTATTATTATCCCTGCGAAATAAAGCAAAATATAATGTTGGGTCGGAGGTGCCCACGTTGGTCACATCCCACATAATATGCTAGATATTATCTACTTTACTATTACTATAGTAATGTTTCCCTCATTTTCACCACATGCCATAAATTATAACCAATAACAACGGGGTCTGAACGGAAAAAATCTCAGTGCCCTGCAGTCAACTCTGCTCAAGTGAATGTGCAGCAAATTCGGTTTGAGGTCGCCAGCAAGCTGCTAGATTTTGCTTCTCAATTCATGCCACAGATTAAACTACTGATTCATACTCAGGAAAACAGCTACCTACGCCAAATCAGCCGTTTCCTAAAGCTATTTCACCTAATCGTGAATGCCCAAAAGCAATTAGAACAGTCAGGTTGCAAGTGCCAGGCCTAGTTTGAGCCTAGTTTATTTTGCACCATCTTCGGAGAAATTGTGAAGAGCATGTCAAGTTATGGTGTTTTTTGAACCATCGCCTGTTTTGGGAAAACCTGTCCAGAAGATCGCGTCTTAGGTTTTTTGTTTACTGACAAATCTCATATACCTATATTATATAGGCAGCAAAAACACTCGGTTTCATCGGTCAAGGTGAATAATAGTAATTGGGGATTCTAACAAAAACGCCTATAGAAAAGCTGAGCAGCACTCCAGCGCTAATGAGAGGAAAGCGGCATTTCACTGAATACGCACAACCTGCCGAAAGCGGTTTTTTTAATGCTGAATAGAAAGAAAAAGTGAAAAATATTCAAGGGCGGTGGTCTGACGTGCCTGCTGTGAGTAATTCTAATCCGTGACATTCGGTTGACCCAGTTCAGAGCCCATAGACGTCTCGTGAATTCCTTCCAAAAGGTCGCAGGTCTGATTCTTCTCCGCCATGAAAAACTCGACTACAAAACTTTCTTGTCGCCGTGTTTTTCTGATCTATTTCGATCGGCGTGACGGATTTTATTCGCCTTGTGATTTTCCCCGCTCGCCTCAGCAGACTGCTCTCTTCAGTGTGTTCATCTCCATATCTGAACTGGATGTCACGGATGAATGGCAGAAGGAAAAACCCACAATAGGAATCAAAGGAGAATCTTCTTTGTTCGGAGGTAACACTGAATGGCATGCTCTATTGAGCCCTGGTAGGTGAAAATATCCCTTTCTTCCACTGGGAAGCGAAACATTTTTCACATCGAAATGTTCAACATGTGAACAACGGCTGTATACTCCTACTTTAGGTACTTTTAAAAAGTGATTTTTTTTTTTTTTTTTTTTTTTTAGAGTAGGTCCTACTTTTGGAGTTTGATTCCTCCCATTTGAACACATGAAAAAAAAAGATAAGTCCTACCTTATTGAATGGTATCTACTCTCAAGATCCTATATTAGAAATTTCAGGTCGCTTGTTATAACACCCTCGTTTATTAAATTGATGACAAATTGTTCCGCAGGTTTTCCAGTTAGGTAGGTAGGTTGGTACTTAATTTATGTCTCATGAGATTTGAAGAATCTCATACTTACCTATGTACTATAATATAGTACTTATATTATAAGTTCTTCAACGTTGATTATGTAAGTGACTTGAAAATCTGTGGAACAATAATTGTTCTTGAAGATAAATTAGCAGTAACTGTTACTGTTGTTATATTGAACGCAGTGGTGTTGAACTATCAATAGCTTCGGTTTCCGATAGTATCGATGGTTTTTCAGAAAACTAGATACTAAATAAGTACTAGCGAATACTATCGAAATGAGGAAGATAATATTATTAATTAATTACCATATTAATCTGAAATACGATAGTTGGAAGGATAGTATCGATGGTTTTTCAGAAAACTATCGATAGTATCGATAGTCGGAAGATATTAATATACCTACTAGCGAATACTATCGAAATGAGGAAGATATTAATTAATTACCATTGAAATACCTACGATAAATAATTGGAATTTTATTTAAGATGCTTTTACTAAGAGAAAGGAATCAATATTCTATTAGACTAATCTCAAAAAAATGTTTTAGCTGGGATAGTTAAAAACGTGCTTTTAGTTACCTGATTTAAACAAATTTAATGTTCAATACGCCGGACATCGGTCACTTACATAATCGACAATATCATAATATGATATTATGCTTATTCAGGGCTCTCATAAACCCCTGTACTGGAAGACTTAGTAGGTATGTTTATTTAAAATAATTATTCCGATTCCTCGCACGCTACGAAGGAAGGTAGGAAGGTAATAAACTTAGGTAGGTCCGAGTTATTATAATCGGCCTTAGAGAAGAAATTAGTAGCCCTGGCTAAGTTTCCGATGTCCCATCACGTGCAAAGCTTACCTACTTTACTAGAAAAGCTCGAAACCCCCCCCCCCCTTTTTTTTTTTGAAAAAATTAAACTTATGGACGTTTACACTCTTACTATATGGTAATGTGACTTACACTAAGTAAGCCTACCGGCTAAAATTTGAAAACCTGGAACAAGGTTTAAGCTACCGGCTACCTCTCTCCATATTATGTCTACAAGATTCATAGGTACTGTAGGTACTGTACCTACCAAAGATCGGTTCCTGGTGAATTCTGTAGGCGTTGCAAACTCCCTGTTTCCAGGGTTTAATAACAATTAGGTAAAAATAAATAAATAATAAAATAAAAAGTAAATAAATGGTTGTTTTTAGCAAATATTTAAATTTTATCGACCTTTTCACGGATTTTTCGATCATTCAATGAATTAAGAAGGTCTTACTTACTTTTTTTGGTTATTCTTTCTTCTGCCGAGTTTCACAGTTATGTGGAAGCTTACTAACTTTTTTTGCCCAATTTCTGATGTTAATTGTTGATGTATCTTTTTGTACACATTGGGTTAAAGAGGGTTGAAGATTTTAGTAAATATTTCAACGTAGGTATTTCATCTCATTCGATTGACTTGTTAACAACTTTAACACATGCAAACTCATGTGTGACAACCCTCAATTTGCAACGATCATTTTGAAAGGACCAGGATCTCCGAGTGCGATGACCGGGGGGATATCGAAGTTCATTATAATCGGTAAAATCTCACTTTCGTGTGTCCGGAGGAGGATAATGGCAGACAAAACGTCACGCGCCTGTTTGCGGTCGGCCTCTGATGTGTTGCGGTCCAGGAAGCTGCCCCATTCTGCTCCTTGTTATATGAGACTTGATTATCATCATTTATCCGGAAGAAAGTCACAAGAGGGGATATAGACGGTGTGAAAGCTGAGCGGGAATTCATAGGGGTAAGTTTGGGTTGAGTTTTGAAAATTTGACTGTGTAGACATTTCATTTCGTTGGGAGTTTTGAAGGGTTTGGTTGATGGTGAAATATTATGACGTTTGGATGAGTGCGATTGAGGGCTCGTTTACATAAAACTTGGTGGAAATGGTGGTGGAAGGTGTTTGGGGGTTAGCGAGAAACTTTGTGGCCCGTGACGATCAGCGAGAAGCTGAACTGAGAAAACTTTCCAAAGACAAAACGGCTGATTGGATTCGGGTTGGAGGAAGGCCCCTCCCTATTGGACCCCACAGGAGGCAGCAGTTTCACCAGAGTTACCTGAGGAAAAGAGGGCCTTTGTGGGGGTCTGGGAGGTTTGAGGGGGCCCTTTCTGGATGAAAGAAAAAAAATCTCGGATCATTTCCCTTGCGAGTGTCGTGTCGTCCGCGCCGGCGAATTTCCAATGAACCGACGCACCCGAACCCGGTGACCCGCACCCGGAGATGCTGACACCTTCGGGGTTGTTCCTGGTGGCGACGATCGTGTACGGCGGCCGGCCGTCCTTTGACTCCGGCTCTCCAGTGTCATTTTGGACGTATCCCGTTTGGTACGACAACCGGGGATCGGATCCGGTCGCCAGCCGTGGAGTACCGGAAAGGGATCTTGGGAGAAGCCGTGGGGCGACGCCGCTACCGCCGAGAACACAGAGTTGGCCGCCCCCGGACGCCCGCCACCCACGACCGTTGGGCCCCCAGAGTCAAAACTGGCTTTCAGGCAACAACCCTCAGATCTGGCCGCAGCGGCCGCCGCACGCCCAAAATCGCCCGCACCCCTCCCAAAACTGGCCGCACCCGCGGCCTCCCCGCTCGGCCGAAGACGACAGGGACGTCGAAAACTACAAAAGCGATTTGGAGGCACCCAGAGACGTCCCGACCCGTCCGGACTACGAAGCCAAAGGTCTTTGGGCCAAAGGCCGTCTCCCCAACGACAAAACCGTCGAAGTTGGGTTTGTGCCTCAAAAAGTGTACACTCAAGTGCGACGATACGACACAGTGCGACATCTGCCACGATCTGCAGCTGTTGCTGAAGCTTCTACACGTGAGGAACTAATCAACGCACCCCGCCTTCGAGAGGTTTTATCTCACAAGAAAATTCAACAGGTAGGTTTTAAAACCTACTGTTTTATTCCCAGCATAATATTATTCAGTTATCCACGGAAAATTTGTTTTTAAAGTTCTAGTTTAAAAACTTTTAAAAATCGATAAAATTGATCGTACCTACGTACCTAGTTACAAAACCAAATAGGTACCTAAAATTTCATTAGGTATTAGGTACGTAATCGTAAAAAAAGCGATGATATATTTTTTTTGTTTTTTTGTTTTACCTACCTATTTTCTATTCATTTTATTAACGTGCGTGCATTGTATTCAAATTGTCCTTTACTTTGTAACTCTTGAACAGTTAAATTTTTAAAGTTGAAGTTTCATGTGTGTGAGGCACATTGCTTCTCGGGCACAACGACTTCATCCCCTCAAGTTCATTGGAAAACTTACTAAAATGTAGTCAAGTTCACTTTCTCCTTGATCTTTTTTCAATTTTTTTTCCATGGTTCAATTCTAAATTTTTTGTTAAACTGTTTGAATTTGGTATTTTCTCTTTGTCTATTTTCTCGTCTTTTTTTTAAGTGTAACCCTAAATTTAATGACCATACTTACTTGATACAAATTTCTTGTTTTAGTTTTATTATTTTAGCACAATACTAAGTAAACCAAGTCTTGGTTTACCATCTAGTGTTCCCGCAACGTTTTCAGCCCGATCGCCCAAACCTGTGAGGCTCTATGGGGCTTAAAAGAGATAACGGGAGGGTTTTTTGAAGGGTTTCGGCTAGGGGTCGAGTTAGGTGTTGTTTTCGAAGTATTTTTGGACGTAGAATCCATTTTTGGTCGCAGTTTTCTTCGAGGGGATCTATGGGGCTTTCATGGGGCAAAAAATGGGAATCTTTGAAGGATCCTAGGAGATCAAATAAGGTGACGTTTTCCGAGTAATTAATTTTAATTAGGTAATTAATTCTTTCAATGTGCGTCTATATCAAAGAATAATTAACCCTTGTGTAAAATTTCAAATATTAGGTAGGTATTTAAAAAAAAGAAGAAAACTGTAAGGTGGAGGAAGCGCTTAGCATGGCTTTTTAGCGCAACCTTTTCCCAAAAAAGGAAAGGTGCGCTCACCTCTTCGACATGTTTGTTTTTAGTGCAACCTTTTCCCAAAAAAGGAAAGGTGCGCTCACCTCTTCGACATGGTTTTTTGTTTGTTTGTGTATCACGGCATCACGCCCGAGCGGCTCAAGATTTTCATGAGGGTGGTCTCATTGTGATCAGCGAGTTCGGGGGGTGGTTATTGGCTACCTTGATTTTTCCTCCCTCATCCCCTTCATCGGTTTTCAATTTCTATATCAAAGAATAATAAACCCTTGTGTAAAATTTGCAGTTTTTTAATATTTTTATTAAGTACCTATTCAATTTTATTATTTTTCAAAGCAATTTATTCATTTTCACTGTTTTGTTTGTTTACCTCATATTCGTATTTTCTCTCGTTTTACGTTTTTAACCGATGATACAGTGTGCCCATTTTCAAGAATTATTCTTGAAAATATGTACAATTATTATACAAATATACTAAATAGTACAATAATTATTATCCGCTTACTAAAAAAAACAAAAACAAACCGCAAATCATCAGTAAACTGATGGCGAGTATCTAAACTGCATGCAGATACATCTGTACATGGATATGTCTTATGATGGCAATTAAAATGAATCGAATGTAGCGCAGCTATCAATACTCGTGTTTTTTAAAATCTACCATGCATGTTTAAATAGCCATCATAAGACATATCCATGTACAGAAGTATCTGCATGCAGTGTAGATACTCGTCATCAGTTTACTGATGTATTGCGGGTTTACGATACCCCACGAGCTACATTTGTGTTTGGTCTCTTTTTCCCTACCATTTTACTTATTTACTACACAAGCTGAAAACAAAAGCACTATTCATTACTATTAAATAGCGGGTATGAAGAGAAAACATTTGGAACTCGCGATCAACCAATTCACGTTCTACAAATCTGTAAACATGTGGTTGCTACAACAGAAGGTAGTGTACCTACCGTACTAACCGTGTTGTACCTACCAAAAAAAAAAAAAAAAGTTGCATTTTTTTGTGTATCGCAAAATTTTGCAAGATCCCAGGACTAAGACATATCCATGTCAAAAAGTTAATATCAATAGCCCATTTGGTCTCACCATAATCACGTTCAAAGTTGGAATAACTTTGTTTTCAATCCTGGCACTTAGGCCTTTTGGTACCAAAACCGTCTATCAATTGATATTAGTTAGGTCCCTAAGTAATAATATTACTTAGCGACCTAACTAATATTAATTGATAGAGTACATATTATGTACTTATCAATTACACATTTAAAATCGCACTCGTAAATAATTTTTTAAAATATATTTTGTTGGAAAGTCGATTTTTTAACTTAGGTACTCATTCGTTTGCGTAATGTTTCAGGTGTATGAAGAAGAGGGGTACGAGGATACTGGATACGATCACGGAGGGTACAACCATCATGGCTCTAAATACGAGGACAAGGAAAAGAAAGACGTTGGCGAGAAGAAGCGAAAAAACGATGCAGAAACGGGATCGTCCGAGCGGAAAGAAGTTGGCGCTGAGTCGTCGGAAAAGGCAAAACCCCAGCCGATCGGCGTTCGGTGGAAGAGGTTCCAGTCTGAGAGTCAGACCCGGAAGATGTCGTGGGACGAAGATGGGACTAAAAGTGTGGCGGACGAAGTTGACGAAGTGACAGAACCTTTTGTCAAAGATCGGGAAACGGTGACGGAGAAGTCTGACCTGAAAAAGAAAACAGACACAAGCATTGAAAGTTCCGCTACTCATATCCCAACAAACAAAAGCTCTGGAGAGCACGAAAGCGTCGAAGATAGTAAAAGTGACGTAATACACGTTGCTGAATCAAGATCTGAAAATGCCGACCTGATCGAGCCTGCAGAATCATTTAGCAGTCCCAGTGCAATTTTGGACGAGCCATCAGGTCGTTCAATGGAAGCCCGAGTCGTTAACGATCCAAGACCCAAAGGCAGTGGTGTCATAACTTTCCCAGGACGCCAAACTAGGCGCCAGTACGCAATGGGACGACCAGTCGATGTATACGTGCAAGAGAGTGTTGGCTACAACGTTAGAAGACCTGTATATGGTGTTCCTGTTGCGACCAATGTACACCATTATGTACCATACATGCCTGCATTTCCTTCGTACTATGCTGACAACCCTGCTGCTCATACTGCTCCAGTGGTAGCCCAAAGAGTACCAGCAAAACCAGATATTCCTGTTGTAGTACCAACTTATCCATCTGCACCTTCAGCACCGCCCGCACCTACTACGTCAGACACTGGCCCAGTCAAGTTCATGAACGCTGCAGACACTCTCAATGCATACGCTAATCTACTACAGCAAGCGGCATCAACGAACCAACCAAACCCCATGGAAGGGCTAAACTACGCTGACCTGATAGAACCGAGGCACAATTCAACCATGGACGTCCACCATTCCGCAACAGCCAATTCAGAAAACATCAGAAACACCACCTCAAGACGACGACGGCCGTCAAAGTTCAGGCACCCCGTGTCCAACAACAGGAGCAAACAGTACAACAACTTTACTCGAACCCATTCAAGTTATCATGACGGTAGACCAAGTGGGAGGGGCGATTTAGAGCGAAAAAACCCCAGCCCTCACACCAGACACCCATCTTTACCGAGAGACAGCAACGAAGATGTTTCGGATCTTCCAGGAGCTTCAGCCCAAGCAGCAGCACTAACGAGCCACCAACCGCATCAAACCCGATCGCAAGATCCTGTTAAATATATAGAATCCCTTACAGTAGCGCACTACGCCAATGCTGCCAACGTTCCATCATCACCACCATCAGTACAAAATGAAAGGCTGAAAGAATTAGCTCGGCAACTCAACGCTAGAAGCGAAGACTTATCCGGCAAGTCTTCGCTCAGCACCAGAAGATGGAAAAGAAGTGGAATTGAATATGACCATGAAAAATATCCCTTCTATGACACACTTTCTGGCCTTAAAAAAGACTCAGCGTTGAAGTACGCAAGTAACCCAGACGATCTGCCTCAGAAGACGCCAGGAGGAATGGAGTTTTACGAAACCAAAGAGAAATTAGTAAAATGTGCCGAGCCTCAACCTCCCGAAGACATAGTACCAGAACGATCTGAAGACGGCCAATGGAATAGCAACCCCCAGCCCAAAAACCTTCCGAGAATCAAAGGCATAGGAGATTCAATAGACTGCCTGAAACGTCGATATTTCGGCGAAGAGCCACTAGACAACCCGTTTTTCAAAGAAGATGGATTAGGCGATCCACCGATGTATGAAATGGCAAAAAACATGAAGGAGGAAATTAAACGGCATAGAAACCGAAGATCCACTGGCAGTAGGCGGCTCATGATAAATCCACCTAGATATGACAATTCATCTTTTCATCTCTACAACTACACCGATGTAGAAAGCTTGCAGAATCACAGAGCCAATGGACACACTTACCCTTATAAAAATCACAAACCAGAAAATGCTCATGTCAGCGCCTCAGTGCACAACATCCGAGCAACATCCCCTTATAAATATTACTCAGAACATGATGATTCCTACTCACCACATTATCAACCTCAGGACGATAATGATAACGAAAGCGAAGATTCAAAAAGACACAAATATTATCATCATGGACACAAGTACAAATACGTCTCAAAGAAAAAGAAAAGGATCAAACCAAAAGTGACGCACCACTTCTACAGACCACTGCCAGTCTCTATTTACTCCATAATCGCCGCGAGCAACAATCAGCCTGTATATCGCAAGCCACTCGTATACCCAGCTGCAACGACCCAAGTCAACAGAGTCATACCGATATACCACATCGACGCCACCAAAGCCAGCGATAGTTACATAAGCGACGCCAAGTACAGCCAGACGACTCCGACAAGATGGTACATTGTGCGACCGGGGGAGTACACTGAGAACAAAGAAATTGCCGTTGATAGCAAACCGGCTAGCAGCAACAGTATTTGGAGTTACATCAATCCTCTGCGGTGGTGGTTCCCATCGTATTTTGATGACAGACGAGGTGAGCCGAAGCATCGAAGACGTCGGAATTCAGAGCAGGAATTTTTCAATAAGATACTGGCCAGAACCAACAACGCAACAATTGAATCGAGGGTGTTTGAAAGTTACCGAACTACTCCCCGAACCAGTGAAATGACAACTGGCCAACCAATCAGTATTAATGAATTCAAAGCACGATTGAACGCTACCCAAAACAGAAATGGTAAAAGCCAAACTAAAGTGAACAGGCTGACTGGAGGATTCATTTCAAGTAACGTCTATGCAACACCAGCTCCACCTTTACTAAACACAATCAACGCCCCAATGTATGGAAACGGACAAGTTGTCACTGGCACAACACCTATACCAATGGGACAACCCGATGCAACGACAGCCAAACCAAAAGTGCTGTTCCCAAAGACGAAGACTCCCAGGAGAAGACCCCAGCCAACGAAAAAGAGTACCAGCTCTGTGACAAAAGGTTCGTTGACGACGACAACTACAACCACTACGACATCGACTACGCCAATCACAACCACCCGGATGTACAAACCAAAGAGGATCATCAGCAAGAAGAAGTTTGACAGCCGGATTCCAGTCGACGCGTTTACTGTGTTGAAGCGGTCCAAACAAAGAGGCCCAACACCGTCGCCCTTCGACTCTCGAGAATCTGCTGGAGAGAGCGGCAGCATTGAGGAGCCCCGAAGGATGCAGCAAGTGGAGCACCGCAGAGTCACCAAAGAAGAGGTTTACAAAACGAGTTACATCCCCGAAGAAGGAGGGAGGTTGAGAGGGCACGCTGACTCTTCTTCAGAATCCAGCTACTACTCGATGTCCAGCTCGGAAGGGGCGCCGATGGAGACGACAACAGAACCAGACAACCACACATTGACTTACATGGTGAACCCCGTCACTGGAGTGGGATCTTGGGGAGAACAACCCCGGAGGACGACGTGGAAACCCAAAAGAAGGTATTGTAGCGTATCAATGTTAAATACCATTGGTACTATACCATTGACACGTCATTTGCAAGGACACGCCTAGGATTCCTCCCATGGTGGAAGGAATCCTTCCTCCATGGATTCCTCCAGTGCAGAATCCCAACCCCCACCAAATTATGATAATTTGAAACCGCGTTTCAGGTATCCCAAACGACATTTGAACGAAGACTTCGGCTACACCTCCTACCCAACAGGCCCATCAGGCCCACCAGACAGTCTGGAGCGGAGATCCTCCTCTAGGAAGACCAAGAAACGCCACTCGAATGATTCCCTGTACCAAAACCAGGTAATCCCGCAAAAAAAAAAAAAAAAAAAAAAAAAGTTTTATCGCATCTTTGATTTACAACTTTCACTGTACACTAAACTGTATAAAGTCAGCCAAGAAAGTTACAAGAACTATTAGAGCAGAGAGATAAAAACTAGCGGGAAATTACCTCAAATACTGAAGACCACTTTGCTGTCTCAATGAATACCTGTAGTTACTTCCGTCAGAGTTCCTAGGAGCATTCCAGTAAAAGTGGAAATGTGAAAGGCTTGTCGTACTTTGTATGTAGGCTGTCGTACAACAGTGGGCCTCCACGCCGCGCCGCAGCACCAACATGAAGCAATTTTACTTTTATTACAGCTGAACGAGTCACTCGATTTTCAATCCAAAACGCGAATCTCTTCCTTACTTCTCAGTAATATCTTTGGCTACAATTTGGGACCGCTAACTTTAAAATTAAGGGGGGATGGAAATTACAAATTCAAAAAAGGCATTGAAACCTGAGATTTTTACAAAATAAAAATGATAGTTTAAACGATAAAAATTAAAAACCTAATTACGAGTAAAAAACGCTATTACTCGTAATAGCGCCCTACCTGTCCTAAATTTTATTATAGCCAAAGATTGGGGGATATTTAGCCTTGAAGGAACTGAACCCGACTCGTTTTTTGTGTACTTATCTGAGTGTTCATAGATTTCTATTTAAACTAGGGGGCCATCCCCTGCTGGTGGCTTCGGCTACCAACCCCCGACAGTATCCCACCTGGCCTCAGACCCATCTACTCGTTTTCCTATAGTGTGTAGTTTTTTTTTTTTCTCAAAGCAATACATGTTTTTGTGTTTGGGGTGGCCGGGGGGGTTGTGGGGTGAGGCAACCGCCACTGACATCCTTTCAATTGGTAAAGAAACATTATTCGGAGAGTTAGAAATGAAAAGACCTGACGTTTTGATTAGGTATTAAATCACTAAAAACCAATAAAATAATGAAATAATGGGAACAAACACGTTTTTGTTGGCTGCCGTAATTCTAACCTCTACCCTGCAATCTCATTGGTTGAATCACTGCTTATGATCAAAGTGAATCCCATCCAGTAAAACCCACCGATACACTTTGGCTCCAACTCTCAACTTTTTGCCTGTTTTTCGCAAGGAAGGGACGCAGTTAAGACTCCAAACGACTTCACCAATGGCTTCAGCGTTAAAAAACATCTGTCAGAAACTGCCATAACCTCATTTTTCAAAAATTTGGATACGTTGCGTTTTGATTCTAGACGACGGATTTATCCCCTCCCCTAACACAAACAGTCTAATTTCTCATCTATATCGTCCCAATTATTGTACAAGAATGTTTTTGTAAGTTTGTCACCGTTTCATTGCTCTTCGCAGGCTTACATCACCGGGCTGATGAGCCAGGTCTACCCCACGACGAGAGGGCAGACAGCTCTAATGGCCAGGACAGACTCCTCGGTCGAATCAGCAGACGCCAGGAGGTTTTCATCCCGTTCGGACGAATCTAAAATCAACGAAGATCCGGAAAGCTACGAAACCGTGACGCTCCCTCCGACGAAATCCCCGCCCAAATTCATTTTGGACCCTGGCAAGAGGAAGTATTTTTACGTCAAGGCCAGATAGGGCCCAGGAAAAACTACACACCACCAATAGAAAAGATTCCCATACATTTGTTGAAGATTCTTGAATTTTTAGCTCTTTTTCTGTTTATACCTACTATTTAATTCGTGTTTTATTTATTCAAATTTGTACATTTATCTCTAATTGACAAAAATTGGAATCTACCTACTCTTGAACATTTTCAGTTTTCTAGTTAGGTTTCCATCAAAATCCATTTCCTCGCAACTATCCAAACTATTTTATCATTTAATAATGATTAACAGGACGTTTTCATTTTTTTCCCGTCACGATACAAAAAAGCGTTACGCAACATAATCGCGAAAACTATAATCACATGATTGGTCTGTAAGGAAGTTTGGCGGTTGGTTACAAGTAGAGGGTCGAAATTCCAAGAGTTTAGAATGAGGCGTAAAATTAATCATTATTAAATGATCTGACTGTAGAACCATGGGTCTACCGTCCGTTTTTTTAATAATAATATGTGAATTGAACGAAATGTCTACAGAAATGGTGCTTAGGAAGTCATTATGTACATAGTAGATTGATAGAAATGTTTATTGTAGTTCCAAATGTACAAATCCTTGTTAGTTTCACACAATGGAGATCTTTATTCACCTCATTATGTCTTTATTAGGGCTTCACATTTGATGCAATGTATACCAAACTAAACAGAGCTTGTTACCACATATTCATACAGTATTGTTGAATGTGTTAAAAGAAGTGTTTATTGAGTACATTATCTTTTGATTCCGTTAATCATTTGATTTATTGTAAGAAGAGAAGAGAGTTTATTTGAAGTTTGAGCCGGCTTCGATGTCAGATTGGTGTAAATTGCGGTTTTCGGCTTTGTTGGTTGGGTTTTGAAGAGGAGTTCGGAGTGTTGCAAAGTATTCAGCGACTCTGCCTGACACGCTGCCGTAAGGGATTCCAGCTGAAACAAGAAACAGGAAAATTGGGTAAGTTTGGGATGATTTGTGTGAGTGGCAGGTTCTCGCTGCTGTTTCGAAGAATGTAATGCCGTCTACAGTAACTGCGCTAGAGGAGTTGGAGATAGTCTTGATACGCCGCCTTGCCAAAAAAACTTGAGATGGCACTGATTGTTTTTTGGCTTTGATCGCATAGTCCAGTCATTAGGTGTTCAAAAGTACTGAATGAGCTCCTTTAATGATTTTTGAAAATGTTTTTCCTGCAAAGGTCGTGCTTCAAAAGTTACGAAAACGGGTCCATATTGCAGAAACCCCGTTTCAATTATTTATAGGGCCTTAGGAAAAATATGATATTTGAATTCCGAGGTCTGGAGAGGGTACATGACGTTTGCTGCTTCGTCGTCTTTTGATTGGCCGGGAGATCCCTCTCTCTCTCATCTACGCAAGTCAGCGAACTTTGCTACGCGAAAAGTCGACCCCAAAAATCGAAAATTGGGTTAATCATTATAGAAGGTCATTCGAAAATTGAGCATCGAGGTTATTATCAAAGAAGGTTATTCAAAAATCGACCCGGGCCGAGTGTTTTTATTCCGATTCTGTTCAGATTTATTATTTAGCGCTCTGGCGGCTCAGTGCCCAACTACTCGACGCCCAGCCTGGCGAGGTGTGACGTCAAATATGCCCGGCGTTCATTTCAAAATCTCTAACATTTCGAAAACAGCTCAGCACGTACTTATACGGATTTTCGAACTAAAAATTGGAGTTTATGGGTTTTAAAGGGTGCTGAATCCGAATATGTTGTCAGAAATGCTGAATTCTGACCTTTTCAAGAAGCCCATTCGAGAAGAAACACCTGAAGAATAATTATTGTTCTCGATGGATCTATACGTTTTTGCGGGTACCGAATCCGAAAATTTGGTTATCTAGTAGATTCGGATATGATTCACCATGAAAATGGCGAAAAACCATACAATTTCGGCACTTTGTTTGGTTTTTCGCCAATAACTCGGAAACCATGCCTCCTAGCGACATAACTACTCCATACGAAATTAAAGCTGATTAAATTTCCTAAATTTCCACGGGTTCGAACCCCATAGAAGACCGTGGACTTTTTCAAGTGAAAAACGCTGCAAATTTTACACAAGGGTGTATCATTCTTTTAGTAGGGGGCCACTCCTTGCTGGTTACGCCTGCCAACCCCCGTCGTTCCGCCCTTTGTCGCATCATCTTTCACTAGAAACAAAGAGAATTAAGATCGGACTAACCGTTATGGAGTTATGGGCAAAAATGTACGAAAAACACGTAACCGTAGATAAACCTATTTCAAAATTTTCCATTTTTGTGCCATGCCTGCCCCTCCCTTATCAAAGCTAAAATCGAAATTTTACATGAAATAATTGCGATGGGGATTTCAATCAGCTTTCACGAGAAAAAAACAAAAAACAAATTTGGAATCGGGCCAATAGTTTCCGAGCTACAGCCGAACACGTTCTGAAAAACATGGTTTTCCTCTTACCGAGCGGTCAGATTGGGCGTTTCTTGTTTTATATTGTCTGAAAGCGCACTCGCGAGAGGCGAATTTGGTGGTGGTGTACCTCATGTGGGGGTTCGGGGGACCGATTGTGGTGTATAATAGGCTTCGGAATTCAAGACTACGAAGATTTTAGTTAGAAAAATGGTCAAACTTCAGCTCTAGCGGCCAAACGGAAGAAGCTAGCAAGGCATTGTTGGTCTCATTTTTTATGAAATTTAATCAGATTTAATTTCGTATGGTGTAGTTATGTCGCTAGGAGGCATGGTTTCCGAGTTATAGGCGAAAAACTTAACAATGAGCCGATATTTTATGGTTTTTCGCCATTTTCATGGTGAAGCCATAGGTATCTGAATCGAGTAGGTACTAGATAACCAAATTTTCGTATTCTGCACCCCCAAAAACGTATAGATCCGTTGAGAAAAATTCTTCAGGTATTTTTTCCATTCCTAACTATGTACCTAATGACTGGACTACCCTTAGCGTGAATAATCTTGGGGTGCTTTAGTAAATCCAATAGATGAAATGCCGCTCTTATCCTTAGCAGTAGCAATGAACTCGCTGTCGGCTTCATAAAAAATTGCTGTGAAGATTTCCTCAGTGCGGGAGGTTAGCATACCAGTTTAGATTCCAATCTCGGAAAAAATACCAAATCAATGAGCTCAATGGGATTTTCAATCCGTTCACGGAGCGGACCACTTGTCGCGGACCAGTAATCTAAAAAGATCATTTTTAGCCTGCCCGGTGAAGCCTGTATTGAAGTGAGTCAATTGCAGCATCAGGGCACTCTTCAACAAACCAGTATTTATGCTTTATAGGTATTTATAAATATGGCTTACCGACATATCGTACTGGAGCATCCTCTTCTGCCCTTTGAAAGTCATCGAAATCAACGTCAGACGTGAGAGCGGCGGAACACATGACGAAGCATGACACTCCTATAATTACCTGGAAATAATAATGGTAAATAAATCGTGTGGCCATACACAATTATATTTTCAAAAAATTAAATTCTAAATTTTAGTCATTGATTGACGAAATTCCTACAAAAGTCCGTTTTCTGTTTCAAACGCCTTTTCGATTGACGTTAAAACAATAAGTAGATACTCACGGTGATCGTGTACATCTTAATGTTGGACGGGATCCACTAGCGGTGTTTCAGCTCCCACTCGAGGTCTGCCATCATGCGTGCGAGGGCCCTTTTGCGGATGGCAGGGTGGCAGAAGGTGGCACAAGGTCATTGATCATCACTGGACCAACAGTGTCAGGTGGAGGGGAACCACCATCTCTCCCAAACGTCTTTTGTCTCCGAACGAAAATCGCTTCCGGGTGGAATACTTCAGCCCTGAAATCTGTCGAACGGATTACACGTTCGAGGTGAAAATTAATGTCAGAAAAAAAAAAAAACACAAAAAAACTGGGCGAGGTCTTCTTTACAAGTGGCTACCTGAAGAAACAGGACCAAAGCACCTCATTGCACGGACTTCTTCCTCTTCCTCCTTTACAATCCATAAATAAACCTTTTATTCATAAAAATAGCTAAATTTATTCAAGGGGATCTTTCGGGTGAAAGATTAGAATTCAACGCCTTCCATGGCTGTCGCCCGATGATGGAAGAAGCCCTATTATCAGGTCCTCAGGTGAACCAGAGTACCTACGCCTTCAAATTGCAATGATTCCCCTGGGGGATTGAGGATGGCAATGAACCTTTCATGGCTCAGAGAGTGAGGCGGCACACCCACCACCTCGTAACTTCAACCATTCATAACTATGAGCTAGATTATGTGTACAACACCACAATCCCTGGCAATTGTGTACTATTATTCAATAATTATTCAATAATTGAAATATCTTACTCAGACGGTAGTTGGGATGATAAAATAGATGAAATCAAAAGTCGGAAAGGCGAAAAGGTGACAGAAATTATTTACGTTGAGTGACTGAGCGAGGGTAGTTAAGCATACATTTTTCATTTTGCCCCATAGATCCCCAAGGTGAACTCGGATCGTTCTCGGATTCTACGTCCAAAAATACCTAGAAAACGACACCCAACTCGACCCCATAGCTCAACTACCCGAGACTTCGGTCGAATTCTAAGGTTAGTTTTTGCTTCCGTGTCTGCAAGGCAGTGGAAGCATTGCATTCACTTTGGAAATGAAAAAAAAGAATGAATGAAAAATTTTGTTTGTTCTCTAAAATCAAAAGTTCCACTCTCGTTTTGCGTTCTGGGGCCTCCTGAACAAATTTGGTTCCGTGTCTGTCCGTCCGTCCACATTTCCTGCCAGCCATAACTTCCGCAATTTTGATCGGATTTCAATAATATTTTCAGGAATTGTGTGGGTGTAGCCCTAAACGGTCCCCTATCAGTTTCATCAAGATTAAATCAACGGTACTCCCTGCGCATACGCGAACGCAATTTTCTTGTTACAGTCATAACTCCGTCAATTTCAAACGGATTTTTGTCAGATTTTCAGAGATCGTGCAGGTAAGGTCTCTTCTAGTTTTCATTGTATCGGGTATTAGGTCAAAAGAAACTCAAACATGTCCTCTGGCACCGAGCGTTCGGCTATTGTACTGCCTTCATTAGGGCTTATGAGGAAATCAGTTAGTAATTAAAAGATGAGACAACATGGGAAACAAGAACCAATACAAGTACCCATAGTATGAGTTCTTCTCATGGTTTTTAACTTTTGGTTGCCCGGATTTTTATTGTCATGACTCATGACTCATGAGTATAGTGAATCGGTCGTCTCTGGTCTCTTAAAATTTTAATGGTGACATGTCGTTAAGATCAGAGGAAGCTTCTGTGCCTTGATCTTGGCAGTGTATTTTATTCTCGATTTGTATGTCTTTCCAACATTAAGCAAATTTAATTCATATATTTTATCATTCCAACTACCATCGGAGTAAGATAATTCAATTACATAACAATCGCAGGTGAACGACGAATAGTACACTATTACTTAATCCCAAAGCCCTGAAGATGAACCCTAAATTTATTCATTAAACTAGCTGACCCGGCGAACTTCGTACGGCGCGCCGTAGAGGCAATAAAATTTATTCATTTAATGACCTTGTGATAAACGAAATGTCATTCGGACGATATGTCTTTTGGCTGGGGGTCATGGAAAAATTTGTGTAACGAAATTTCCACCCCTTTATCTAGTGTACACAATCGTTACTAGTGTACACAATCATAATTGGTGTGACATACCCATGATCTGATGTTTTTCCCTGAAGGGAAAAAAAGTAGGTTTCTCAGGTAGTCCTGGTGCAATTCGCGATTATGTTGCATTTTAATTTTTTTTGTTATAGAATTAATTTAATTTTTGCACAATTTATATAAATAATTATTAGTATTTTATACAAGAGTTTCTCTTGTGTGTGAAATTTGCAGCGTTTCTCGAACATCAATGTTTTTTAAAATTTACTGTACTGACACAATACATCGAAAAAATAACTTGCCTGCCGAAGTTTCACATTTTTACCGCCTTTGTATTGGCAGCTGAAGTGGTCCGTGCAATGGGAAATATTTCGACTTTCTTTCACCAATGTTGATAATGTAATTGATAATTTTTTAAAACTTTTATTTAACAATTAACATTTTTCTACTTATTCCTCATCTTGGGATCCATTCATTTATCATTAATTTCATTCATATTCATTCATTTAATTTTTTAAAGTTCATTCCAAGATTAACAACTTTGATATCAAGGCTTTTGATGCTTGGCACCTTTGTCACCCCTGTGGGTTGGGGGGGGGGGGGGGGGGGGGTATCAACATGACAAGTTGGCATTGTATGAAAGGAAGTCTCATATAACGCCTATAAATTGTCGAGTATACCTGAGATCAATGCATTTGCGCGTTGCTGGTTAGTATGTTGTATTTCGAAGGTGTGTAGTAAAACGATGATTCTACAACAAAAGGTTTGAAAAGGTGTGGGGTTGACCTAGTAGCAAAGCAACACTTTTAAGCAGTTACCGTATTAAACGGATAAATACGCAATCATTCGGTAATTTTAAACGAAACGTGCTTTCCTTGAATGACAGAAGCCAAACTAACATCCATGGCAGTGGCGGGTAGGCGGTTTTGACCGGCCCGGACAATGCAATTTGACTCCCCCCCCCACTCCTAGGTAAACTTAATACTTAGGTGAAAGAGAAAAATAACAGCATCTATATTTAGAAAAAATAAATTAGGCGATTGGTATGTGAATCTGTTGGTACTGTCTATACAAACAAAAAAACACTTCAAGCTACGATGCATTTTGTACATTTCTTTCATTACATTATCTCAGCTCATCAACGATAAAAAAAGAAGGCTCACAAGAGGAGCATCAGGCCCACCTCAACATCTCCCTTCCGCCCATTTTCACGTATGTCCACCACTTGATCATTTCTTTCGAATTCTAGGCTCAACCTCAGGCCCGTGGTAAACTGACCTTCTATAGCTGTCTAAATTTAGGTAATTATTAAAAAAGTTTGTTTTTTAAATTGTAATGTTTGGACGGATGAAGGACCCTGAAAACAGATTACTCGGAAAACAAGACGTTATTCGACTTCTTGGCATCCTTCAAAAGCCCCACGGTGAAATCGGGTGCTTTTGGGACCCCCCCCCCCCCCCCCCAAAGATGGATTGTACGTACAAAAATACTTCGAAAACAACACCTAACTCAATCCCACAGATGAAACCCTTAAAAAACCACTGTAGCCCTCTTTAGTTCCACAGAGCCCCACGGGATTGTGCGATCGGGCTGAAAACCTAGCGGGCACAACATGGTGAACCGAGTAGGTACCTACCTACAGGTCTATTGTGTGAAAAATTTCAGATTTTTGAATAAATTTCTACTGCCCAAAACGTCATGGACGATGGACGGACGTTTCAGTATTGGAATCTACACATCTTGAATAATGACAAATTTTGAGGACAATCAAAATTTGTGACCCCCGTTGCAAATACCAAAGTGTATAATTCCAAGATTATTTAGTATTCAGTCGCCCGGTCTCCCGACCTGTCTATCCGCCCCGGTTCAAACTTGGTGTATTTTAATACTTAACATAAGGTAATAATTTGTATTTTTTTCACATCCCTAAAGTATCACATCATTTGTATTTTTTTCACGTCCATATTGGACTAAAATGGGTCCGAGAGGAGACTGAAATGGGGCTCCTTCTCTAATAAAAACAATCAAAGAGTGAAAGTAATTGCTGCGTGAATCGAGCATCTTCTCTGACGTAAACTTCATGCATGTTTTACAGGCATCAAATCTTCCAACAAATTCTTTATTCTATTTTACCTATCCCAGTAAAATTTTTAGTAAAATAATTTTTAATAATTTTTTAATGCTTCAATTATTGAAGTATTAAGTGTGTCAAAAATCCATGTAATCGATATTATATTTCGGTTATGATATTATCATAGGTAAATCAGTATTGTAAGGTATTGTTTCAATACCTTCGAAGTAGCCTGAGAACCCAGTCGTGTCATTGGTTCATAACTCACTTCCGTGACAATTAAATTAGCCGCTCGGGTGCAACGCAACTGCTCACGCCAAGTAAAAAGGTCCCACTGTGTTGGCCATTGAACTCGGCCAATGTCAAAGGATTCTCACATATCCGTGTCTTCTGTGTCTAGGTCTTTGGTTCCACTTGACATCCCACGCTCATATTGTATGGCATTTTCCATATAAAGGGCTGCCTTGTCGACCGTGCAGAACCATCCTGAACTGATAAGGTCAATATAATTATATCTACTTAAGGGCGGAACAATAGCCGGTCCTCAACTCATTCGTCTGTTTCTCACAGGTATTAATAAGTTCTGCAAACGAATGAGAAAAAAAAAGGTTTCCTCAGGCATTCCCGAAGGACGTTCCGATAAACCAACATTTTTTTCTTGGTATTGTTCTAAACCAGGCAATTTCCGAACCGTGGAGGCTTGAGATTTAGGTTGTAATTCACACAAAGCTTCTTATAGCTAATCCTAATCCAAAGTAACATTTTCTTCATCATCCGCGACGTTGTGCAACCGGGATGAACTGACTCACGAGGTCCTCGCAAATCCGTCAACACCCAAGATAAGATAATTGTCAAACTTTTTTGTACACAAGGACACAAAAGCCCAAGTTGAGAAACTACTCAAGTTTTGTTTGCGTAGATTGCGCAGCAGAGCGGAAACCCTCAAAGGGTCTGAGGGAATTCATGATTTTGTTGGTGGAAGGTGGACCAATAGGAGCATTATATAATCAACATAATATTATCCACTTTGAGGTATTGGATTAGACTAACATGCGGACAGGGGGCCCCGCTTCGCTCGGCCACTCTACCGACTCGGTAATCGGGAAAAAATCCTGCAAGGGGGAAACAAATTCCCCTAAGAATATTCAAGGGCGGAAAAAATCCCAAAAAACAAAATTGAAAAAAAGGGAAAAACGCTGCAAATTTTACACAAGGGTTTATTATTCTTTGATATACGTTACTTGTGCAGAAATTTAATTCTGTCAATGAAAAAATTAAAAAAATTTTTTTTTTGGATTTTTCTCAAAAAATTTTTTTTTTGGGATTATTTGTTCAAAAATGTGTTTTTTCAAAAACTCTGTATTTTTTACTCGAAAAATATTTAACATCCTGGGATCCTTCAAAAATCCCATTTTTAGCCCCACGAATGCCCTAAACATCGCCCCAGTGAAATCGGATCGTTCCGGGACCCCAAAAAATGGATTCTACGTCCAAAATACTTCGAAAACGACACCTAACTCGATCCCATAGCTAAAAGCCTTCAAAAAACCCCTCCCGTAGCGCCCCACGGGTTTGGGCGATCGGACTGAAAACCTTGCGGGCACAACTAGATGGTAAAGTATTTTGTCGAAATTTCAGATTTTTTAAAAAATTCCTACTGCCCAAAACGGCCTGGACGGCGGACGGAAATTTCGGATTTAGAATGTAGACCTCTTGAAACGGATAATGTCAAATTTTGAGCCCGATCGGAGTCGTCGACCCCCGTCGCGAAAACATAAGTGTATTATTCCAAGAATAATAAACCAAAAGGGGGGAAATCCGTAACTATAAAATATTATATTTCATAATAATGATAATAATAATAATAATAATAACAACAACAACATTTACCCGGAACCTTTGAAAACGTTTAAAAAAAGATAAAACCTAGTCACCGCCACTGACACGAAAAGTAGGTACATAGATTCACGAAATCGTAACATTTTTGACACCCTTGAAAGCTCGTATCGTTGGCAGTACATGACGATTCTGAAGCCTGTGGAATGGCAGATGATTTAGCGTGAATCTCAATAGATCCAAAGGTGCTCACTCAATGTTTCCACTGACAACTTGGAAATGACTGAGTGTTCCTGGGTAAGTTTCTCAGAGACCAAGTTTGAAGCGTGGAAGGTGTTGGAGGCAGAGGGTTCGATCAGAGTAATTTCACTTGAAGCGCACAGATACGATACTCCTACAGAACCCTCAGCAAGGATGTCGCCAGTTTGGCTCGTGCCTACGTGAGCTGCTGAGGATCATAGCGACGTAGCTGTTGGTAAGGACTCTGAATTCCCCAAGTTAGAAACATAATGTTCGGCGACATCATAAACGACGCAAAACGAAATAGTCGTGTAGCGTGGTTGCAAAGCAGGGGGAGTGTGAATGGATCCACTTGCCGACTGCATGCCGCCTTTCCCGCACGCTGAGCACGACATTGTGGATCGCTAGGTAATCAATAAGTGAGATCAGTGAGTATCCTTGACGGGAATTTTTCCCACACTCACTTTACCTCTCCATCAGCAAAACCCCATTTTAGATTTTCTTCGATTTTCACAAGGCACCAGTGTTACAGGTCCTGTAACAATTGCTTAAATAGCATGATATTCACTTAAAAATTCTGATATCCCTCTCGATGTTTTTTTTTTGGCGGTGGGCAATTGATCCAGAATTTTTTGGGCCAAGGGGTTTTCTGATATAACACGGTCGGCGCGTTTTCCCGATTCCGTCACGGCTGAATTGAGCCCTTGACGATCCGAACTGACGATCTGTTTCCGCTTACCGCCGCCTGACCTTCGCCAAGGGATGACCGCTACCTCCGTCCACGATCAAGGACAAGTAATAGGAAAATCGTAGTTGTGCCCAGCGATCCAACAAAATTTGACAAGTCAACGATTTATCAGATTTGGCTTTTTTTACAGCATGCTCAAACGTCTCAAGATTGAGGCTGGTAAATTTTCGAGTTCATCACAATACGACTCAAGTCTCTTCGGCTGTCCACTTTCTGGCTCGTCACCAAAAATTCGGTCATCGGGAGCTTCGCAACTCTGCAATGAATATCCAATGACCCCTGAGTGTCCCTCAGAGTCGAAATAAAAACACGAGATTGAGCCTTTGTGTAGGTACTCGAGGACCTCCTCATTACGACTGAATCCGACCCCCTCACCCACTTCCTCAACATCATTGCTATGTAACATCTTCAGAGCCAGTTCCGTGACACGAATGACAAAAACAGACCCTTTTGCTCGTTTTGTCGTGAAGGTATTCGGCCTTAGGATGGTCATACCACATTCCTTTAGTAAACTCCAAATCGCGTTGAATTGGAAGCGTGTTTTGCAATTTCTTATTCGGCCGGTTCACCCAATGAAAAAATTTTTCATTGGGTGAGCCGGCCGAATAAGAAATTGCAGAACACGCTTATTGTTTAATCGTTTAAGCCAATGTATGGTATAAGATTATCTAAAATTCATCTATACTACATATCCAAAGTTTATGTCTTGTATATTTCAAATGCCAAAAAGGTAGAATCGAATACACAGTAGGTAGGTGTGTATGTTGTACATTTTGCCAGATTAAGGAAGGTATCAACCGATGGCACAACCTAAAGGGAAAAATTGAGTTAGATACAGACAGGTATTTTCAATAAAAATCTAATCTTGACTCAGGTTTAGAAATGAGTTTTGAAAACTGTCGGTTACCGTGAAGAGGGGGCAATGCAGCGCTGAATAGAGGTAAACACAGGATATTACTCGAGCTATACCATTGAGCCTCCTATTTTATATGATTGATAGGGAAAACGCTGCAAACTTTATGCAAAGGCTTATTATTCTTTGATTTAGAAAAAAATGGTGTCAATACAAAAAAAAAAAAAAAAAAAAAAAATTTCCTGTAGTTTGGGACTTATGTGAACCCCCAAAAATGGATTACCTATGAGTTCAAAATACCTTACTCCAAAAACTTCACCTCCGTACTTCTGACATCCTTCAAAAGCTCCACTTGCAACCACACGAAAGCCCCATATATCCCCACAATGCAATCGGATTGTTCTGGGACCCCAACAAATGTAGTCTTCATTCGAAATTATTGAATAATTTTGTAAACGGCGCGTAAATTTGGTAAATTATTAACAAATTTTGTAAACGGCACCTTACTTGACTCCATAGCCGGAATCCGTCAAAAACCCTCCCATAGCCCCATTAATGCCCCACAGAGCCCCCCTCCCTCCCTCACGGGTTTGGGCGATCAGGCTGAAACCCTTGCGAGCACAATTAGATGGTGGATCGAGTATTTTGTCAAAATTTCAGATTAAAAAAAAAAAATTGCCTTCGGCCCAAATCGGCCCGGACGGCCGACGGACATTTCTTTAATTAATTTGACTAAAAGGCGTCATCGCTTCCACAAAGTTTTATTTTCTATAAGCGAGGTTACAGAAATGGGACCGGTTTCGGAACACATTGCTCCATCATAATCAATAATTCAATAATTATTATATGTGTAATTATTACACATAATATATATATTATACTTGTAGCTATTCCCAACTAATCTATTGTGTCATATTTAAGTTAAATGAGCTACCTATAAGTTAATGAGATATAAAGTGAGGTATGCCAGTGGAACAAAAGGATGCAATGAGAGTTGATTGACTACATAAATTTGGGATTGATCTGATGATGGATCCGAAACCGGTCCCATTTCTGTAACCTCGCTTATAGAAAATAAAACTGTGTGGAAGCGACGACGCCTTAAACTTCCACGATTCCAAGGTCGAACACTAATTTCTTTAATGGTTTCTACGCATCTTGAAACGTTTAATGACAAATTTTGAGACCAATCAAACTTGCTTTTAGGGGTCGACGTCGGTTGCCCTGACATGTTTTTATTGATAAGAAACACGAGGAAACAAATGACGAAATCCTAGCTGATCATTAAAATACACATATTTTTTTAAAATGATCAGCTAATAAAAACGAATTTTAATGTTTTCTTTTTATCTGCTGTGGCGTTTTCGAAGTATTTTTGGACGTAGTTTTAAATGATCCCAGGAGGTCAAATATTTTCGGAGTAAAGAAACTTTCTTTTTTTTCATTAACACAATTTTTTTTTTTTAAATTTTCGCACAAGTAACCTTTATCAAAGAATAATAAACCCTTGTGTAAAATATTCAGTAATTGTGTAATTTTAATATTCCGATTATCCGGGTTTTCAAATTGACCGTGAAAGTTATGCCCCCGTCGACCCCATTTAGAGCTTCGGATAGGTCTTAGGGGTCGAATAGGGTTTCTACTGAATATCAGGTGCCTAAGATGTAGTGCACATCGCACACTCTTCAGATATTAGGTGCGTTGAACCAGCCAATGAAAAGTGTCAAAGCTTTGTTATTAACCGGGCTTACCATCAGGTTGGCGACACCGTCGACGCCAAACTACCGCTGAAGATTCTCACCAACTAACGCGACCAAAAAAGGAAAAAAAAAAAAAAAAACTTCCCTGCCGAAAACGAAGATTCCTTGGCGGGCGAGAGGGGGTCGTCCCGTTCTAATCACAGTAATTCGCCACCCTCCTTGTCCCGGTTCTTCTGCCAGGCCGTCATCCTACCTGAATATCAACCTTACGGGTCACCGGCTCATTAAACCGGGGGAAGAATTTTCTGGGCTTTTCTGTCACCTTGGCCCCTCGGCAGATGAGTCCTTCCTCATTACCACTACTACACAGCAGTCATTTTCATAGTATAAATGCTCTCGATGCCACTCAACGAACCATCAGTTTCCCAGCAGTTCCTACGCACAACAGATCAACATGTCATCGTTGCCCACAGTGAGTGGAATTTAAAAATAAACAATTTCACAATTTGAAAGAAAAGGCGGATTAATTTCAGCCTCCCCCCTTCACATTTTTTCTCACAACTTTTCATTTTCTCGAAATCATCTAATTTTTAATAAAAAATGTCTTCATTAAATTCTCTCCTGAAATCAAAATTTCCTAGCACTAGATAGGTTATATTATATTTTTGACCACCTACCTAATATTTTTACAAACTCTACACCTGACTTCATTTTTCGCTTTTGACGCCTCCACCACCTCCACACAGCCTTTTGAAAAGGTACCGCGATCAACACTGCATTCAGCGGCAAGTGACTTTAGTGACCCTTGCGGTGGAGCTTATCAGCTTGGCCGGTCCGGCGGGTTAAGCTCTGTTTAGTCCGCACAAGCGGAACGGATCTATTCCGCTGGACGATTTATTGTATTGCACGAGAAATTTAAGCCTCTCAAATGGAGAACACACCAAGAACTGGTTGACTAGTTGACCAGGTCCAGAAGAGGGAATTATAATTTTATAATTTTCAAACATTTTGAGTTTTAGAATGATTTTTACCATTATTTAACAAAAAATAATAACTATTATTTGTCAAAAAATGGTAAAAATCATCCTAAAATAAATAATTATTATTTTAGAGTTTCACTCAAAAGGAGACATCTCAGACAATCGTATCACTACTCTCACTCCTCACCACAACCAAGACATCCCATCCCAATCAAACCAACAGAACAACACATCCAAAGAGCTCATCGAAGCTAGCGGAGATAATAAAAAACTTTTGACTTTTGATTTTACAATCGGCTGCTGGCTGGTACCTATTTCAGAAAAATCTGAAAACCAGTTTTCGGAACTTTAATTGTTTATTGAGTTCTATTTTCGGAGCTGATTCGCCCCGTTCAGATTGTATCAATCGTGACGTTGTTACAATTCAGTGCGTGATGGATATTGCAACACCGTATTTCCGAATTCAAAGGCCTATCTGAGCCCAAGTCTTCCCAGTAGTTTTTTCACGTATCGTTTCCATTCACTAAACCATCAGAGGCGTTTTTATCTATGACATATGCGACATATTCTCCGGCTATTCTCCACGAGGCCTTCGGGAGTCGTCGCCGAATTGGAAATCAGCCAGTTTTCTCGACAGTTGATGAATTCACAAAACGGCCGCTTTATCAGGACGGTCGGTTTTAAGGGCGAAGTATGTGACGGATTTTAGAATGTGAAGAGGGTTAAAACGACGTGTAAACTGTTACAGTAGTAGTAAGTTAGGTTTATTGTGGGGATTTATTGGGGATTTATTTTTGTGGGGGTTTCGAACGGCGCGGCGTCATGGTACCGAATCGGATTCACGATCCATAGAGCACCTCCGACGGTCGTGCGCCTCGAACGGCCTTGCAGAGCCGTTTTCCGGTGTGCTGAACCGGCACTCGATGGATAATTGGGCCGATTCGGGAGGCGCCACTTGAGCGAGGAGCAAAGCGAAGAGCGGGGTTGTCCATCGTGGAGGGAATCAAAGGGGATATTTTGCGTGGCATCCCTCGAACTGCCGCGGACGCCTTGAGCTTCTTTTCCCCTCCGCGTCCCAACTGGGTCACCGACTTCCCTTTTCAACAAAAAGCTCCGCTCCTCTTCCGCTCGCGTTCAAAGCGAACTAGTTGACGCTCACAAAAGCGGATGCTGAATAAGCAGCGATCAAGTACAGGGTCTCACCGGCCAGCGAGTCGGTAATTGTTCCAACTGACGTCAGCAAGTGGATGCCGTCGAAGGGGTCGCTGGACGGCGTGAAGACAATTGCCGTGTGAATCTCCCTAATTGAACGATCTCAAATTAACTGATGCTGGAGGTGATTGTACTAAGGGTCTCCTTCGCCAACTAAACGCTCAGCAAATTTGATCAAGCTCTGCTCGGCTCAGTGCTTCGGGTGGCTTAAACTTGGTGGTTTAAACCCGAAGAAGCTCGATCAAATTTGCTGAACAGTTTGCTGGAGGAAGAAGCGACAGTTTTCGATTTATTTATTTTGTATTTTACAGTTCCTGCTGTGTTTGGCTGGGGTCCTCGTAGCGGTCGCAGCCTTCCCAGCGGCGGAAAAGCGGTTGGGACCGCCCGGCCCGCCTGGCAAAGGGTTGGCGCCGCCTGCCAAAACGCTAGTCCCACGATCGGCTTCCCCTAACGGCAAAGCGGACCTCCAAGGGGCCGAGTCCGCCTACTACGGCGGTTGGGGCGGCTACGGCGGCTGGGGATACGGCGGTTGGGGCGGATACGGCGGCTGGGGCTATGGCGGCTACCCTTATAGCTACTCCTACTGGGGCGGCCCCTGGGGATACGGTGAGTGTGCCGTCAAAATCAATCAGCAACGGAACATGAATCTTCTTACTTAGCTCTCATCACCTCATGTTTGTTGCAGGCTACGGATACCCTGGCTACGGTGGCTACGGTGGCTACGGCTGGGACTGGGACTGGTGGTGGTAAAAATCGTCTACCTCGAAACGGATCTCTCTTGTGATATTTACTGCGTCCTGAATTGCTCACATTTTTTCATATAAATTATCAAACGTGTATAAATGAAAAAGGAAACCAATAAAAAAATATATTTTTTTTGTTAAATATTGGAAGTAGGTACCTATTGGATGACTCACCCACCCCACAACTAAAACCACTTAAAAAAAAGGATAATATCATAAGTATATTATTTATTAGCCATTTCATTTTTGACATTGTGTTTTTGACATCCATGTCTTTACTTTGGCACATAAACGAAAAAAGCATTGAAAGCGTTACGGTTGATTTTCTGATGATTCTCTTTCATTGAGCTGGTGTTTCGATGATTTGATTCCATAGCAGGTGATCCGAATATTGCGAGAACGGTTTGATTTGTGAAGCGGTGGGTAAACCATTTTAATAGGTAATTTCCGGATCAGCTGAGGATCTCTCTCAATATCATGCTCATAACCAGGCCCACCGAGAGGGGGGGACAAAGGGGACATTTTGCCCCGGGCCCGGACTTTAACATGGGGCCTCAGCGGGCCCTAGAAAAATAAGAATAAAGGGAAAAGGCGGAAAAAATAAAAACAATTAGAAAAAAATGGCTGAGTTGCCACTTGGCAGGCAACGTAGTCTTCCGTGTGATTGGGCCTTGTAAAATTCAAGCAATGTGAATCACAATAAACCCTGTGAATCACAACAGAAAAAAACGTCAGGATGAGGAGAGGGGCGGCGGCAAAGCGGTATGAAGGATGGAGCATCGAAAGGAAAACATCGATGTTCACCATTATTCGTACCATCGCTTACATGGGGGCCCTACGCTCTCTTTTGCACCGGACCCGCTTATTCTCTCGGCGGCCCTGCTCATAACAGGGAGGCCCTCAACATAGAAAGCTTACCAAGCTACGATAACCTACCATCTTTACAGGCTGTCTGGCTGTTCAAAGTACGAGACGGTCTCATGCTCCTGAACTTCAAGCCTTGGAGGAGTGAAGAGGCTCGGAGATGCTCACTGGGCTTGGGGAACGGGATGCTGACCGAACCCAGGATTCTCCACATTCGGGCGACCCATTTTCAGCCGGGAAGAGACCCTCGACCTGATTCCCTCTTCAGACGCGTGCAGGATTGCTGCTTACTGCCGCAGTGCTTGGAGCTACCGCTGGGAGTTAATAACCGAATTTAACTGTTAAGTTTGAAGACCCAGTTTCTTGATTCTTGATTCACTCCCAGTTTGAAGGAGACCAGTGAAGCAAAACTGCAGAGAAATCAAGACTCTCCCGTGAAGAAGGAACCCTACCCTAGATCTCTGAAGAAAGCAACGGAAAAAAGACGAATACAAACTAATTGTAATAATAAAACTAATTCTAAAATTTATATATTTAATTTGCTTGATATTTAATATCAAGCAAACTGAATTATGAGCAAAAAGGTCAACAAAGCCTACCAGACGATGGCATCTGCAAAGTCTAAAGTAGGTATGCAGGGATCGACTGATGTGCCAAAGGCACGAAAAGTGTGCAACAATAGCAGGGTCGTTCCAAAAGAATCTGAATGGGAAGTCAGTCGCTTTTAGATTTGAAAGCCGATTTTTTTTTAATACCTTGTTTCATGAGCTATATAGATGCCGGTTTATAAGACTATTTAACCGGTTTTAAGTGGCGTAAAGCGAGTTTCAAGAGCCGTACAACCGATTTGAAGGTGTTTAAATGGTTGACGAGCTATAGATGTATACATGGGCGGGTCCAGAAATCTTTTCTGGGGTAGCCAGGGATTGTTCGGATGGTCAGAAATGATTAGGGATCGTTTAGATAGAAAACTAATCCCGGAAACAATTAGGAACAGTTTTATAGCTCTTCAAACCGATTTTATAGCTCATCAAACTGGCACAGCAGGTTGGAGATGGTTAGCAAAGGTTCGAAATGAGTAGGGAAGTTTAACGTACCAAATATTTTCTATTCTGTTCTCCCTAAACCACCGTTAGTCGGTAAAACTTGCAAAATATCAAAATAGGCTGTGAAAATGTTCGAAAATATCTTTGGGCCGTCAATGACATCCCAACAGAGGTTTTGTTGCTCGCGGAACTCAACCTTTTCTTTTCGGAACCTCAACATTTTCTCCCTTCCAGCTCTCACCCCGTTCAGGAATTACCTACCATTGAATAGATTCCCTCAATCCTTGAAATTCACTCTCGATCATCGTTCTAGCGGGCCCCGTCGAAGGCGAAGCCGGCACTCAGCCGATCGAAACCAATTCCGGAGGAAATTCACACACGCATCCTTTACGAGAGAATCATTAAAGCGGGCGAGGTGATTGTCTTTATTCCACTGGCATTGATGAGGAGGATCGTGAGAGTGTTAAAATACGCCGTAAAATTATGCCCGTTTATTGTCAATTATATGCAGTTTTGCACCTGGCCGATCGCGTAATGAAGATGCGAAGCCAATTAAATAAAAATAGTTTTATTACGTTTCTACTTTTTTTAGACCTTCACAATTCCTCGTATAGCTCGCTACATAATAATCCTATTCATAGAGTATAGGTCGCTTTACTAAACACAACTAACCTATAGTAGGTATGTATTGTTAGCATTGAATTGCATACAACTAAAAAATTGGAAACAGATGAAAATTTAAAATAGGTAGGTACCTACTAAAAGCAGAGAAATGTTAAAAATTCAAAATTCAAAAACACACAAAAATAAAGGAAATTTAAAAAAAGTAGCAAATTGTTTACGTATTTTTACTTAATTTGTATTAATAATCGTTAATTAGACTTATAATTAACTTATAATTAATATTTTCTGAATTTTCTGTCTATTTGGGTGATTCTCCCAAAGTGAAGAAATTATGTCCTCAGATTGTGAGGTTTGTGTGTTATTTTGAGTTTAATTTCTTTTTCCATTGAACAAAATATGTGTTCACCTTGGATCCCAGTCACTTCCAGTCGAAATATTCACTCAAGTTCATGATGAAATTTAAATTCAAAAGGTCCAAAAGTTAGTCCCTCACTAGTCCCACGACACGAATTCCTTGCTTTGAGCGTGAATAATACTCTTGTGAGTGATGTTAGCACCATTTCTGTGTGATTTTCCATAGTTCTCAAGTATCCCTTTAGCCGGCAAGCAGCCCCGTAGAGAGGGGGGGGCACTGGACCCGTTGCCCCCGGGCCCGGCCTTCGTAGGTGGGCCCGGATTTTCTTGAGAACGTTGTTTTTTTTTTTTTTTTTTTTTTTTGTAAAAAAAGGGGGAGGAGAGGCAAAATGGGAAAAGGGACAGATCAATATAGGAAAAATGTTCATACAACCTTTTTTTTTTTTTAGGGGGCCCTTAGAATTTTGCCCCCGGGCCCGGATTTTCTCTCCACGGCCCTGCCGGCAGGCATCCTCTCTAGTGGTCTACCAAAGAATCAGTAGCCTTGAACACTTGTGTTCATGTTAGCACCTCACATTTTTTTGAAAAAAGCACCTCCACTCCCCCATGCAAATCCACCAAGTTTTCCGTGGTTGCCAACGTTGTTCAAGTTGGCACCGAACTGTAGATAACCTTTTCAATGGCCACCTCACATTTGTGCGTTTGTTTGAGAGGATCTTGGACTCATCACCACCGTGAATTGAGGAAGGGAAGAGAAACTAAAATGATTTATTTGCGATGTTCTTTGTGTTTTCAAAGGGAGAACAGATTCCAATGATTAAATTTCACAATAGAAGCCCATGGAGTGGTGCAGTGAGGGACTAACATTGATGGAAAAATGTTTTGAATTATTGCCTTTTAATAATTTATTTGTTGCAGTAAAATTTCCAATTATGTTCCCCTCTTGTGGGGACGGATATATGAACCCGTGGTTAATTTTGGGATAGGGGCCTTTAACCCCAAAATAGTTTGGGAATCCCTGAGCCTTAAAAAAACCCTGTTTAGGGCTGAATCTCCTGTTGACTCGTGATGGACCGTCCTGCGGTGTCTTCGACGAACTCAACTGCCTAGCCAACCTCTGGGAGTAGAAGATTGTAAAAGTAAACAAGGGAACAAAAAAGACTGGGCGAGGATGTCATTGACTTGGGACAGTTTGGTCTTTTGGGATGACGTGAGAGGAAATGTCAGTTCCACGTGTGTGTTTTATAACTACAAACAGCGACAGTACCGAAAAAAGAACAACAACGAAGTACCTACGAGGAAAACTAACAAGTTAGAACACGTCATTTGTGGGTCAGGGCTGGTTGTCGGTTTTTACGGGACAATTTCAGGGCTCAGTCGCACCGATAAATTGCTCGATGCTACGCAACAGGTCGGAAACTTGCCGTCGCGTTCCTCAGTTCGGTTATGGTTACATTGTTCATCCTCTCCGACGAGAATACGCGGTTTCCGACTGTACCCGGTTCGAACTCCCTTAGCCTCACGCGCGGGTGACTCCGGCTCAGAAACGAGCCTGAGTTTTATGTTGAGGTCGCCCGTCACATAATTCAACTCATCGGAATCGATCCCCAACTTGCCGATGGTATCGTTTGACGTCTGAATGGCGTGAATTGTGTGGCTCTCCGATTGTGAAAAGATCGCCCCGCGTTCGGGCTTTCAATACGCAGCGGAAAACCTTGAAATTTCTGTTGGTTTTTCCATTCAGCACCGCACAATAGCTCCATAAAATGCTCCACTCTGTTCTTTTTTTTTCTCTCTCTCAAGAAAAACACCCTTTCCAGGATTGGATTCATTACAAACACCTACTCAACACAATGAGGCAAAAACGTCATGATTCTAGACCACCAGGTTTTCCCACAAATCCTCTTAATGTGACAGCAAATTGTTCACACTAATGAAAGTCAAATGCTCTTCGATTGTATGCAATTTGTAGGACCTGTTTTGTAGAGTCAAGTGGTATATTATAGTCAAAGCTAATGGTCTGATTGAATTTATTCCAAACACCTTTTACACACGGGAAAAAAGTGTTTCACCTCGGGAAAAGTTGTTGTAAAATATTCGAAAACAACAACATTAGACAAATAAATTCTTGGTATTTACTTACTTGTATTTACTTTTTTAGTACCTAATTACTAAAACTTAGTAATTAAAATTATTTAATCATCTATAGGTATTTATAAAATTCATATTGAATAATATTTAATACTAAATTTTAGTATTTCCTAAATAATCATAAACAAAATTCAGTAGACTCTCGGTATATCGAAATTGAAGGGACCAGAGAAAAACTTCGATACATATACCGAATTTCGAAATATTGAGAGGCGTGAGGGAATAGTTCGAAATACTGAGAGTTGTCAACGAAAGAGCGTTTGGCCCAACGCCTGTAAAGAAAATTAGAGCTTTTCAATGGACATACAAGCTTCCTTCAGCGTTATAAGTTCTGGCTCTCCGTCATTGTGAGGCCAACGACCAACGTGAATCTACACCTTCGATTAGGTGGGGGAGTGTGAAACTTCGATAAGCCGAGAGTTGAGCAGTGGATATACCGCGTGTTGGCAGGCGTCCTTCCTCTCGTTCAGCTTCGATATACCTAGTGTACCAAAATACATAGGAAAACTTCAATGTAGTGAGAGATTTTCAAAGGACTTCGAAATACCGAGAGTCTACTGCACTAAAGAAAATAACAATTTAAAAAAATGCCAGTGGCCAGACTATATTTCCTGATGATGGCGTGTAGCCGAAAGCTTGAACCCGAATAAACAGAGAGACACCACCTGCCGTTTTTGTTGCCGCAAAACCCCGTCGTAATCCTTGAAAACCACCGGCCTTGAAATTTCAAGAAAAATTATAGTAGGTTATAAAAATGTTTCTTTCCTCATAATTGGTAGCAATTACGCTGCAGTTCAAGTGACTTCTATAAATACGAAAATATGAAATACTGTGAAAAAGTAAGTAGTAGGTAGCTACTCCCTAACATACAAATTTCGCATTTCCTTAATATTTAAAATACAAGAAAGTTTCCCAAGAAATATGTTAGTAATAGCCGGTTTGTTCGTTATAGTCGATGGTTCGTAATAGTCGATATCAACGTTAAATTCCCATTACACTCCACGGGACCGGAGATTTTGTTCGTTATAACCAATAGTTCATTATAACCGGTTTCGTTATAGGCGATTTCTACTGTATTTGTAAGGCAAATGAGAGTCAAATACAATTTGGCAACAAATAGGTACGTAAAATTTGTATTTTAATAAGGAAAAATGTAAAATACTCGGATATTCATCTAATATATTAAAGCCGCAGCCCGAGGAGGAGGAGGAGGGTGACACGATGTTGGTCATCTTTATTCTACGGCGCTACCAGATGTCGGAAAAATCTGAAATTGGTCTTAAAATTATTAATTATAAAAATTTTCACTGCTTGTCCCGTTTGCTCATACTACGCTCATAAGTCCTATTTCACTAGATTTTCCCGAATGCCCGACCTTCTTTCACTTTCCGATCATTTTCCTCCGACTCGGGTCAACCGGAATGACGAAACGGTCGCCGCGAAGTCGAGGAAATTATACGGGAGCTTCACCAAATCCACAGGTACCCATCAATTTGGACACGAATGAGGTGAAAGGTCTTCATATCCGCTCAACTACCGTCATCACAGTTAATTCCGATCGTCGGCGCTAAAATCCACATCAGATGTCGTAGATTCTACGACATTCCATCGTGTCAGAGAAAAAACGCTGAAAAATTCTACACAAGGGTTTATTATTCTTTGATATAGGTTACTTGTGCAAAAATTATTTCTGTGTCAATAGAAAACATTTAGAAAAATTTTTTTAAATTTTTTTTTTTCAAAAATTCTTTATTTTTTACTCGAAAAATATTTAACCTCCTGGGATCCTTCAAAAATCCCATTTTTAGCCCCATGAAAGCCCCATAGATCGCCACAGTGAAACCGGATCGTTTCGGGACCCCCGAATATGGACAATAAAGTCAGCAACACAACTACGAGCGAAAATGAAGTCCCGTGGTTGACATGTTTTGTTCATTATAGAAACAACCGATTCATGAAGCTCTGAATAGCTACCGTTGCTTCGTGTGATTTGAATCAATTCGGAATCAAAACCTACACAGGCTTCGATAAAATTTATCAGTGAATCACTGATTTAATCACAGCGATTAAGTTTACAATGATTTATGTTTATTTTAGGAATGACTTTAGTTTCAATAATTTCGATAATTCCATTAGTTTCTATAATTATTGTAGATCCAAAATTACTTCGAAATTTGTTATGAAAACTTGACCTAAAAACCTTTAAAATCCCTACCAAGTATTTTGCCGAAATACCTCTTACAAGTGTTGTGCAACCCCATTTTCTCTATTTCGAAATAACTAAGGCTCGAAATGATGAAATTCAGCTCCAAACCACAAAAAAGCTTGAAAAACAAGCCGAACAAGTAATATTATAATATGAAAGGCGAGATAATAATAAAAACAGGAATTATAATTTTGAATCATCTTACGAACTTTGATCCTAGAAAACAAACAAAAAGCCTGTACGTCGATTTAACCGTTTTATGTTTTACAGCAATGTTACCAATAAAACATCACCGTTTCCACGAAAACTGTCACTTAAGATCGTCCAACAGGTATGTTCACTGCACTTTGTACGTTGAGTGACTGTCTAAGAACTATAAAAGTTTCATGAGCACCTTTTGCCAAGAGAGGTTCCTCTATAGACTATGGGGGCCCTCAGATCCAAATCAGTTCTAGGTCCAAAATAAGTTCGAATAGGTACGACGCTTTTTTCCTAAGCAACGTGACAAAAATGAATTTAATTTAATTTTTTATCTTTTAAAACAGTTACCTAGATGGATGTGGGGTCCCCCAAATGGATTCTACGTCCACAAATACTTTGAATGCGACACCCCAATCGATATCATAACCGAAATCCAAAAAAAAAAAAAAAAAAAAAGAACCCCTCCGGCATTTTACTGGTTTGTGGTGTTTCTAAAACTCTTTTCTGCAGATAGTAAATTGATACTTTTCCACTATAGCTGCTGCTCCAAATGCAGTAATCTGACTGCCCTAATTCTGAACGATTCAGGGTTCATTTTACTAACGCTATTGTCGTTAGGCTATTCAATAAACGTTAATTTGTCGATCAGGGATCGAGTTATTCTTGTCTTATAAATAAACCACAGTAGAACAAAATTTAATTGCTTCATCTTGTTTTATAAACAACTGCGTTTTTACCGACATAAAGCAACCAGGTACGGACGCTACTTTTCGTTACGAATTTTGTGACTTTCTGTTAGTGATAGCTAAACCATGTTTCATGCTAAAAGCGAAACCTATATATTATGTCGCTCCTACAATTTGTCGAATGTGAAAATTAGCGCCTAACAGAAGAGTAAAAAGTCTTCTTTAACTATAGTTGGATGTATATATACATCCAAAATCAGCGCAAGCGTAAAAAGACTAAGCTGTATAGTTTACTTAAGCATTCTATCATCCGCTTCAAAATGGTATCACAATAATTGTGATAGGTAATTATTATCGGTTAACTAATGTTTAATTAGCCACGTTTTAGCCACACTTTTAAATACCAACTGAACATAATATTATTCGACTTTGCGACAAGCAATAATATACAGCCTGAATGTTATTGTACGAATCCTAAGTAACGAATGTTGGATAGTTTGCACCTGCACATTTTTTTTGAAGTGTTAGTGAATATCTACAACACTAAAGTAATGAATAAGCCGTATTCGTCAGTTTGCAATGGCTTAAAGGCACCATCATTCGTAAGAGATGAGCGAATGAAAATATTCAATACTATTTATATACATAGCAAGATATAAACGTTCATATTCGACATTTAGACACAAGGCATATCGTTTCTAATGTAGCAGTAAGGTGTCGATTATGAAAAAAGCTTATTTAATATTCGATAGTTGGACATTGTAGGGAACGAGTGTACATTGTATTAAATACGAAAAATTCTAAATTTTAGAAACTGCTGAGAAGTCGATGAGAAATACAGCATGAGCAACAAAGCTACATTTAATGTAACAGCAGGGCTTGCATTATTTTTGTTTATTATTCTACACCTACCAATGTAATCGCGACGGAGGTCGAAAATTCTAATGGGCCTCAAAATTTGACGTTATCCGTTTCAAGATGTCTAGTCTCCAACAACGAAATGTCTTTCGTCGAATGTTTTTGCCAGTAGGCATTTTTTTTCAAACCTGAAGTTTTGTCAAAATACTCGGTTTACCGTCGAGTTGTGCCCGCAAGGTTTTCAGCCCGATCGCCCAAACCCTGGGAAGGGTTTTAAAGGTTTTCGGCTATGAGGTCGAGTTGGGTGTCGTTTTAGAAGTATTTTTGGACGTAGAATCCAATTTAGGGGGTCCCAGAACGATCCAATTTCACTGTGGGGATCTAATATAGGTAGATAATAGGGCTACAAATGGGATTTTTGAAGGATCCTAGGAGGTCAAATAAGGTGTCGTTTTCCGAGTAATTTTGGACGCAAAATCCATTTTTCGAGGTTCCACATCTGTCCAAACCTAGTACAGAATAAAAAATTTTTTCTTATGATTTTTTCAAAAATATTTTCTTAATGACAGAAATTTAGTTAATTTTTGCACAATTAACCTATATCAAAGAATAATAAACCTTGGGTAAAATTTGTCCAGTTTTTTATTATAAATTCTGCACAAAATCGATAAAAATCATGTAAAAAATTAGAAATTGAAAAAGAGTAGGCCTATAAAGGGTGTAGGCCTATAAGAGACCGCAAATAAATGGATCCTACGACCAAAATTACTTCGTAAACGACATCTCATTCGACCTCTTGGCCAAGTCCTTCAAAAGCTCAATTTGCAGCTCATAAGTGCCCCATAGATGAGTGTGGGAAACCGAGTTGATTGACGAAATTTCAGACTCAATAAAATTGGTTGGATATTTAATATTCTACTACCTTATGAAATGCTTCATTATGAAATTTAAGGACAAATTTTGAGGCTGATGAAAATAGTTGACTCGTTAGATTTTGGAATTTAAACTAACCTAATTTAAACAAAAACGAATCACTAACAGAAATAAAAAATTGTCCTTTTCGTCGCACCTTCAAAACCTCTCATTACTGCGTTACATCACATTGTGGGATTTGAACACTTCGAACCGATTTCGGCGAACAACGTCTCCTTTTGACGGGCAGAAAAAAAAAAAAAAAAAAAAAAATCCTCGCGACACTGCGGAGGTCAGGGGTGTTCCCCCGTCGGGTCCCGCAACCCTTCAAGGCCTCGGTCATGAAGGGGTGGTCAGTGAGGGGGGAATTCCCTTTTTCTCACCGACTACCCCCCCCCCCCCCTCTTACCGTGAATCACACCCTGAACGCACCTCCCGCCTATCAACAGGTGCAGCGCCAAGCTGACTATAAGAACCAGAGAAGACGCTGCAGACCTCATCAGTTGCGTACCATCCGAACTGTTCCCATCTTGGCAAACATGACTTCGCTCAAATTGGTTGTAAGTTCTGTGATTTTCATATTTTTAAATTCCTAATATTGAATATTAGATATTTTGAATCAGATTTTTATTCACAGATAATGAAATTTGCATCATTACTATCGGACCCATTGACCAGGTTCGCCCTACTTATTGAAAAAAGGTTTAATTCCTTATCATCTAGTTTTTCACCGCCAACTTAATTTTTTATGTTGTTAATTGGCTTCTCATCTTAAAAAAATTGAACCCTCGTCAAAAACCGCAAATTGGAAAAATTACTTATAATATAATACATCATATTATATTATTATAATATAAGACTTCCTAAAATACCTAATTTTATATTTCATATAATATAATATTTTGTCAACAAAAAGTTTTTTTAATTAAAAATTTGTTTTAATAAAATATAATTAAACTTTCTTACCTATCTAAATAAAATTTAAAAAAGTTTCACCTCTTAGAACAGTAAAGAGACCAACAAAAGTGGATTCTACGATTAAAATTACTTTGAAAACGACACCTCATTCGACCTCCTGGCCTAATCCCTTCAAATAGGGCTTATTTGTGGCCCCATAAGTCCCCCCATTGTGTAGTCGCATGGGGACTTATGGGTTCGACCTTCAAATATACAGTGGAATCCGCTTAATGTGGCCACTACTGGATAATGTGGGCAGCCGTCTATTGTGTCCATAATGCTTCGGTCCAGATCCCGTTGTATCTAAACAACACTAAAAAACTCACTTGTCTTATCGTCAGGCGGGACACGCAGGAGTGGAATGCGGGTGTGTCACGTTTATATAGTACATAATATATTTGTAAATGTATATTACAGGAAGGGAAACGCGTATGCATAGGCTATTACCATTTGGCCAGTAGTTCGGCGAACTCACTCACTTACCAACAGGCCCCTTGTTAGGTGTCCTCACTTGTCTTACCGCCGTTTTTTTTTTTTTCAAATTTTCTCAAGTTTTTTAATCTTTTATCTTTATTGAGACCAAAAAAAAAAAAAAAAAAAAAAAAAAAAATGAATAAAAGAAGTTTTCGGAAAAAAGAAGACGGGGCTCGATGGAATAAAAAGGAATAAAATTACTCAATCAGTAAATTTGAAAATTTGATCAATTTTTGACAGTGCCCCCAAATCCCAAATCAGGTTTAACGTTTGCCCCCCCCCCCCCCCCCCCCCCGACACCCTATATCTACGCCACAGCATGAAGTCAACTTAAAAATCGGTCGGAATACATGTTCTCGCTAAGTTTCAGTTTAACCTTACGTCACTTTAACACACTTGAGTGTGAAGAGGAATTCCTTAATAGCCCGCAGTGAGTTACTGCCTTCATTTCCCTCCAAACGCTCCCGGTTTTAAGCACACGTTACCTCACTTCTAACAGTTCAAATAAATCAGCATTTCCTCCCTTTTCTGTTCGGAGTGAAAAAACACATTTCCCAAGCTAATAAGAGGAAGCTGGTTCGGAAGGCCACTCGTGTATCTCACGGAATGAAGTAACACCGTCTGTTATAGTAACTGTTACATGAAGTCCAACGTCACTTTGTTCACGGTCAATTAACTTCCAATTCATCACACGCTACTTGCAGGATAAATTATTCAATTTATTTTTGTTTGTTTTTTTCATGGCATTGCGCACTTCAATTGTTGACGTGAACCATTGTCCGTCCCTATTGGGAAGTCAACATTTTGTGTGCCTGGTCAGCGGTGTTGGTAAGATTCGTGGCAACTCACCGTAACACTTTTCAGGTGGCGCTTTGCTTGGTGGCTGTCGCCCTGGCAGAATCCTCCAAGGAGCAGCAGGAGGTCGCCCCCGTCGAGAAATCCGCTGACTTAAAGACGGACTCGAGCTACGGTCTGGGCTACGGCTTGGGCTACGGGGGCTACCCGTACGGCACTTTGGGTTACGGCGGTTACGGCTTGGGCTACGGTGGGTACGGCGGCTACCCGTACGGCAAATACTACGGCAGGGGGCTCGGCTCCTACGGAGGTCAGTAAAACTTATATCATCCCGCCAGATTGACCCGCAATGCCGCTATGTCGTGAGTTCTTAGTATGACATATTTGTTTTTTAGGCTACGGCGGCTATGGAGGTTATGGAGGTTATGGTGGTTATGGAGGCTATGGCGGCTACGGATACGGCGGATACCCTAGCTATGGCGGTTACGGATACAGCAGCTACCCTGGCTATGGAGGTTACTACGGTGGATACTACGGCTAACTCTTCTGCCCCTACTGATGACGACACGGATACGAAAATACCTCGCGATCAACGACTACCGAGCCATGAAATATTTATTTTGTACTGTACAGAACTCTTGTAAAGTCTAATAAAATATTTAATCGAAAGCTCTTGTGGGTTAGTTAACCATTATATTCGATATTTTTCTTTCACTCCAATACACAGCACTCTATACCTGGCGACATCAAGAGTTTTAAGTGATCTTATTGATCCTACTGATCCTATTGATTAATTACCTACAACAATTTTAAAAGTTTCGTTAAAAAAAAAACTTTTACTTTTTGTCCGTAGGGAGTCCTCATTACTACTCAGCAATGTATTGAATGTAATACTTTTTTTTTTTTAATTATGAAGAGGATTTTGACCGCATAGATACCAGTAGCAGCTCTGGGTGGCCTGACAACATGAGGTAATTCATGTTATTGGAAAGTCGTATTCACTTCCACAATGCCAGGAAAGTGTCGTACTATGATTTTTTAAAAGCTCGATGAATAACCTTGCTTCTTGCCAGTGCTTGAAATTGTGATGTCTGTTCCGCTTATTGTTGACCAGAAATCGACGAGATTCCGCCAATAAACAACAGCAACAAATGAACGAAATAGTTCGAAAGCAATGCCATTTTCAAAACCAAATGGGGAAGCTGCGGGGAAGTGAGCTGATTGGTTCCATTGCCTAAAGGCAAAGGGATCCACAGTTTGTCCTGCTAACTTCAAACTATTGACACTAAAACTGTTTCAAAAATTTTGAAACAGTTTTAGTGTCAATAGTTTGAAGTTAGCAGGACAAACTGTATTAGGTATTTAATACCTAATGCAGCATACTCATCCCAGTTGTGTACCCATAGAGAATGACTTACATCATGGAGGAATAGAGACAGTTCTCTATTCCTCCATGGACTTACAAGTAATCAAATGGGAAAATTCTATTTACTAGTACGAGGTTTGGAATTCATGAAAACTGTTTCTGGAGAGTTTCAAAAGCGGAAGGCGGTTCTTCGTCAGGTCGGAATTTTGCCTCTTGATGTCTCATTCGTATTTAGCACTCACAGAAAGTCCATTTTCGGCTCAAAATTCCTTTTTGTTTGGATCTGTGACCTCCGAAAATAGGTACTACCTCTTCCAAGACCTACCGACACTAGCGTGACGTCCTGTGAGGTCCATGGCGACACGTCTGGCGCCCTGATTTGAGAGGTGACTGGTTGCCATACCACTTACGTCATAGGCACTGTCTGATTTCAAAGTGGGAAATCTTCAATATGTTTTCCAAATTTTGTATGTATCAATTTCAAATGGTTGTATAATGCTTAACAAGTTTTTGGAGTGACTTATTTGGGAAAATATTATAATTAGGTAGGTAAATGTAAATTTTACACTTAGCTTTCATGTGCTATCACAAAAATTATTTTCAAACTTATCGAAGAACCCCTTAGCTAGATGACGGGTTTGAACAGTCTAAACAGTTTATCGCGTCGTTAAAATTAAATGCTTTAATGATCTGACTCTGATCCTATTTATAGCTTAGCGCTTACGCAAAGTGAAAGACTTTGATAAATCTCTCCAACTTTCTTAAAAAACTAGAATCACCAAACTTCTCCTTTATTCATAATTCATTTTTGGGAATTTAGTTCTAAAATGTGAACGCAATGAGTACAATCGTTGAAATGTTCAAGAATGTCCGTTTTCGTTTCTGTCTGCAATGACGTTGGGCTCCCGACCCGACCCCAGCGGCCACGAGAACCAAAAAAAAAAAAAAAAAAAAAGAAAAAAAAAAGGGATTCGCGCCATTTTTTGAATGATTTTATCCCTTGATAAGCGGCACACATGGAAGAAGTTGCTCCCCGCATTCCAAGGGCCCCTTTTCTGTTGGTAAACCTATCACTAATTTTTACTGTTAACTATAACATATTTCGAAAATGAAAATTTCATTTACCTGCTTAATGTTATTGTCACAATGAGGTCGAAAAAAATGAACGTCATTTTCGAACAACTTACCTTGATTTCAGACCATCATAATAAGAGAGGATCACAAAGTGAAACTGGAGGATGGCTACGAATTAAATATTTTAATTGAAAAAAGATACTGAACACAATTTCACGGGCTTGACGTCAAAGAACCTTCTTCTTTAATGTTCCCGATGATTGGGGAGAATCCATTTTGACGACCGGATCGAAACAACACACAAAACATGCGAATTTCACTAAAAACGTAGAAGTGAACATGGCAGTAAAAAAACGGACGTGAGCCAATGTGACCAACACACTGCAGCAAAATTCCCAAATTCTGGTCGCACTTCGTGTCAGCCACAGGGGAGCGGGTCCGGAGCCCAACGTCATTGCAGACAGACTAGAACAGTTAGGTACTGTTATGTGAGATCTCAGAAAGGATACTTTTGCGAAGACACCGCCATGTACTCCCAAAACCTCCGTAGTTTAAGCTGTGCCCCAAACCCTCCAAAACTCACAGCTGCAAGAACAAAGTGACACTACCTGTGCCTTCTCGCAAAATCAATAAAACACAATTTAATGCCAATATAAATTTAAATTCTGGTATTCACGCACATACTTAAGTGCGCTAAATTCCCCCAAATTTAATCAAGTTATTATAATTGTCCAAGTTTTATAGAAAGTGGAAGCGAATAACACGGAACTTTACATAAGTCACTTTGTAAATAGGCGTACCACGTTTATTTGATAGATAGGTAATCAATATGAACAAGGAATTCTGGCGATCTTCGAAATAAATTTATTAATAAATCGTTTTTCAAACATGAGGGTTGGCATATGCTCCCGCTCCAAAGATTCCATTTCCTTGGCCGTATCCTGGATAAGCGAATCCTGTAACAAAAACGGTGTGATAAAAAAAACAAAAACATTTAAGTAAATCTTCAAATCGACCACATCTGATTTTAGAAGATTAGAGATGTCACGAACGGATACGATGTCAAAATATTTTTAGTACCTACACTTTTAGGTATACCCTGACGATAGAAGAATAAAATTTATTCTTATTTAATATTCCGAAACGTCGGCATTTCCAGCGATTTTTAGCGCAACCTTTTTCCAAAAAATGGAAAGGTGCGCTCACCTCCTCGACATGTATGTTTTTTTTTTTTTTTTTTTTTTTTTGTTTGTTTGTGTACAGAGCATCACGCCCGAGCGGCTCAACAGATTTTCATGAGGGTGGTCTCATTGTCATCAGCGAGTTCGGGGGGTGGTTATAGGCTACCTTGATTTTTCCTCCCTCATTCCCTTCATCGGTTTTCGGGAGGTCCTTCACGACGAAAGTTGTTTATCTCTGATGTGTAACTAGGAGGCCTCAAAAGGGGGACGAAAGTTTTTGTCCGATTTCGTTGGTACAAGGGTCTATGGAATGAGCTTTTTAGGCTGATTCCAACGACTCCAAAACGATTTTTGCAGCCTGAGCCGTTCGTTACCTCTGATCGGCAAAAGGTTTTCTTAAGCATCGGTCGTTAGGGTGCAGTTGTTTACGTAATGAGCATCACGTGGATGATGTGTTGTGTGGCATAGTTTGGTCGCTATAGCTTATCTATAGATACCTACTGTTTCTTAGTTTCTCTCGCTCATTAAATATATCGTAATAACAAAAAGGTTGCGCTCATCTATTCAATTCAATTGATGGCTTGTTTGGACCTAACCTCGACAAACTCACCGTCCATGCAGCCAATAATGTAATGAATAATAATAATAATGTTGATTATCCTAGTTTTCAGATAAGCTGCCAGTGATGGAGTGTTGCAGTGATGGAGTTTATTAAACTACCTATATTATAGTTTAATAACCCGACGGTTTGAAGAAAAGTAAAATTCAATTAATTCTTTAAATAATGAACATTTAATTATCCTACTCACATTTTTTAAGATTGAAAATAATGAATGAATCATTTTTATTTTAATGATTAATTAATAATTTCGTTTAATGATGTTTACTCTGTGACTTAAAGTGAGGACAAATTATTGATCGTTTTAAAAATGTTCTATACAATGTACAGGTCACTTAGTGTGAGGGCTGAATTCACCAATACACTATAATTTATCCTGGTCGTTTACTTAGAAGCAAATCTAACGGTGAGTGTAGAAATTGAAGCCTCAGTGTTGAGGTCTCGATCTAGCGTAAAATCGGCTGAGCCTCCTGTTTCAAGAAATCTCCAACAGAGCGCTCTACAACGTCTACTCTTGGTGCAAACCATGGAATAAGGAAGAGGAATTGTATTTCTTCCATGGGTGCAAACAAAATGGAAAAGTCCGTATATGTATAGTAATCTCAGTACCTAAATTGGCGCCGTAGTAACCCAAAGCTCCGAACCCGCCGTAGCCCTGGTTGTGGTCGAAAATGGGGAAAGCGTACTTGCCGGGCCCCAAAGTGGCGGTTGACGGTCCCTGAAAGCCAAATCCGGCCGCGTAGTTACCGTCTGGCGAGCTGCTGCTGTATGGGCCGTCTTGGCTGTAGCCGTACGATGCTGGAGCGACGAATGCCAATCCGTAGGATCCAGCAGCCTGAAATTGATCGTGACGTGGATTTAAAGGGTCAAATTACTTGTCTAAGCCTGATTTTTTTTCAATGATAAAAAAAATATTTTTTTCGGATTTTTGTTTCGAAGAAATTTTTTTTTTAAGTACCTACCTTAATTCTTCATTTTTTACTCGAAAAATATTTAACCTCTTGGGATCCTTCAAAAATCCCATTTTTAGCCCCATGAAAGCCCTATAGATCCCCACAGTGAAATCGAATCGTTCCGGGACCCCCGAAAATGGATTCTGCGTCCAAAAATACTTCGAAAACGACACCTAACTCGATCCCATAGCTAAAAGCCTTCAAAAAAACCCTCCCATAGTCCCATTTTATCCCCATAGCGCCCCACGGGTTTGGGCGATCGGACTGAAAACCTTGCGGTCACAACTAGATAGTAAACCAAGTATTTTGTCAAAATTTCAGATTTAAAAAAAAAAATTCCTACTGCCCAAAACGGCCTGGACGGCGGACGGCGGACGTACATTTCGGATTCAGAATGTAGACCTCTTGAAACGGATAATGTCAAATTTTGAGGCCGATCGGAGTCGTCGACCCCCGTCGCGAAAACATTGGTGTATTATTCCAAGAATAATAAACCAAAAGTGCCCCTCGGCCTATCAATGGTACATTATGTTTTAGTTCATTATTATCAGAATGTTTTCACGGAAATTTTGTCCTAATACGTTTCATAATGAGTGGATTCTAAAACGCTGCAAATTTTACACAAGGGTTTATTATTCTTTGATATACGTTACTTGTGCAGAAATTTAATTCTGTCAATTAAAAAATTAAAAAAAAAATTTTTTTTTGATTTTTATCTCAAAAAATTTTTTTGTTGTTTTTTTTTTGTTCAAAAATGTGTTTTTTTTTTCAAAAATTCTGCATTTGTTACTCGAAAAATATTTAACATCCTGGGATCCTTCAAAAATCCCATTCTTAGCCCCATGAAAGCCCTAAAGATCGCCCCAGTGAAATCGGATCGTTCCGGGACCCCAAAAAATGGATTCTACGTCCAAAAATACTTCGAAAACGACACCTAACTCGATCCCATAGCTAAAAGCCTTCAAAAAACCCTCCCGTAGCCCCATTATAGCCCCATAGCGCCCCACGGGTTTGGGCGATCGGACTGAAAACCTTGCGGGCACAACTAGAGGTAAACCAAGTATTTTGTCAAAATTTCAGATTTTAAAAAAAATTCCTACTGCCCAAAACGGCCTGGACGGCGGACGGATTTTGAATGTAGACCTCTTGAAACGGATAATGTCAAATTTTGAGCCCGATCGGAGTCGACGACCCCCGTCGCGAAAACATAGGTGTATTATTCCAAGAATAATAAACCAAAATGAGATGTTCATCCGCCACCAGACTTGGGGGTGTAGTAGGAATCTTTTTGAAAATCTGAACTTTTGGCGATAAACCTGCTTCTCCTTCTAGTTAAGCCCGCAAGGTTCTCACCCATCGCTCGAATCCAAGGGGGTCAGTGAGGCTAAAATGGGGTAACAGGAGGGTCTATGAAAATATTGGAAGTAGGATGAGATCAAAAATGTTGGAGTCCAACAGTGACTGTTGTGGAAGTGGGATGTCGCCTTCTAAGTATTTTTGGACGTTGAATCGATATTTGGCGGTCTTCCTTCTATCCTAACACTATACCTACAGCCTATTTCCTCTCTGTTACTCTGTGACCTACAGTCACACGTTTTGACATGTCTAAGGCGAGGGGGTCAGGAAAAATTTGTGTAATCAAGAATTTGTAATCACGTGAAATCACGGAAAACATGCAACGTTTTTACTTGGTTAGGTACTACTAAATTTATGAGATTTAGATCATGCATGATCTAAATCTCATAAATTTTATGTTTTTCATTATTTTCTTCTATTTTTCGTTCTTTACTTAATTTTTTATTGGCAAAATCACAATTTTATCCAATACCAAATGATGATTAACACTTTTCAGCGGTTTTTACATTTTAATAATAATAATAATTTTTTTTGTTGGTAAAATTAGAAACAAGACCCGATCGAAAGTGAAGGCGTAAAACCGTCTAAGTTGAATTTTTGCCGAAAAGAAGGTTTTGAGCTAGGTATACTCGTAAAATGTGGCCGTGGGCATCGTCTTGAGTCTTTATTTCTCATTACATACTTCTGTATGAGTGTTTTTATAACCGTCTAAGTTGGTTACCATCCTAACGCGAACCATCTAAGTCGTTTCTTTGGAGAGCTCGGAGTGAGCTGTTCTCGTTTCCATCATAAAAGGGATTTCCTTTTTATTTTCGAGTTCTAATGGTGAAATTCTTTATGGATATCGAGCGTTGGATTAGTTCTATCGGTTTCTATCATAAATTTTGTTAGGTATGTTAGGAGTTCAGGATTATTAATCTTTTTTGGGGGATTGAAAACTCGGACGGTTTCATAATATTAAATATTATGAGATGATGATAAAATTTTTATCTGAATGTGGAGAGCGACATAGAGGGTTGTGAACTAGGGAATAAAAACGAAAATATTTTCACATTTTTGGCTTACATTGGTTTCCATACCAGCCAGCAGTCATTTGACGTAGCGACTAACGTTATACCTAGCACCTATAAGAATTTTTTCGTCTCCTGAAAAATTGGGAACAACATAGACGGTTTTACGCCTTCACTGTCGCTATGTGTCGCTAACGTTATACCTAGCACCTATAAGAATTTTTTCGTCTCCTGAAAAATTGGGAACAACATAGACGGTTTTACGCCTTCACTGTCGCTATGTTGCCTCAATTAAAAAATGATGTACTAGGTAACGTAATGCATGGGAGGGACGACCCGCAGCACAATTGCTGATTTTCAACCTGCACTGACTCAGATTTTGGTTTATTGCTTCATAATAATCTTACGATTTCGTGATGGAGGAACAATTCGTTAACGAATTACCGGTGGGGGGGATTTTTATTGGCCTCGAAATTTGTCGTTAACCGTTTAAAGACGAGGAGTATCCAAAAACGACAGGTCCGTCCTACGCTTTGGGCCGTAGGAATGTTTATAAATTCCGAAATGTTAAAAAAAGGACCACATCCGTGTTGGACGGATACACTATTTTTCAGGGTCCCATATCTGTCCTAACAATGAACAGGAACACAGTGTATTTCTGATTTTTTGTTGAAAATAACTCTTTGTTGACACAGAATTAATTTTTGTCTACCATAGTTCATTGGTATCAATCAAAAGAATGATCTCTTTGCGTAAATATTGCAGCGTTTTCAAGACTGTGCCGAAGTCACGGAGTCGACTAAATTGTCATCATTTTAGTCTTACACCAAGTCTTCATCGAGAATTTGGATTTTGAGAGGAGAGCAACGACTGAATGTTTAGAAAGTCAGGTCCCGTGGCATCGCCATAGAGATGAACTCCTATCATCGAATATTGTAAACCGTCCAGCAAAAGAATTTCGCTACAGAAACATACCTGGAATGGACTTCTAATGACGCCGTTGTAACTCCCTGTCGATTGCGGCGCAGCCCTCACGAGCGGCGTCAAAGCGGCGCCCACCGCGCACAAAACCCCAACCCAAACAATTGGAATCATTTTTAAATCAACCTTCTGTGGTAAACAAGTCGCACACTCTTCAAAACCAACACTATCGCCGTCTTTAATGCTTCTTGGCTTTATACATTCTCACTTTCGTCACCCCAAATTATACGGCATTGAACGTTTAACACTATTTATCTGCTCTGGTTGTTCACGGCGAGTCGCCCACTTCCTCAACGATATTCCGAAACCAGCCAGATTTACGAGTCCGCTGACCAGAACAGGCACACAACATAATGAACTAAAAAATGACACTTGAAGGATGATAAAAGTTTATTTTTTAAATAAATAAATAAGTAATAAATATTCCATATAAAAATATTTTGTCTCCCCCCCCCCCCACTATGTTATCATGATGCAGTTTATTTCCGTTGGTTTATTGTCACCTCCATTGTTTCTGAGGTTTACCGGCGAGGTCATCCAAGAAGTCCTGCGTACGCAAGAGGGCCAAGTCCTGCAACACAAAATAAATTATAAGAAAACAAGGAGGCTTCAAATCTCTCCTCTGGTATTGAATATTCTCTGATATCCCCCATACATTTTTTTCAAGCTGAATCAAAATTTGAACTTCGAATTCCAAAAAACCATCATCCTCTATTTCTTTAAGGGGGAAAAAAAACAAAAAAAAAACTTCGTTATCGAGCGTTAAAGCGAGAAGAAGAAGTCGGGGGTTGGCTGGCTATAGCCCCCTAGTCTATTATATTGGAGCTCAAACACGAAGAGGAGGAGGAGGACCGAGGAGAACGAGAAAAATTTGATCTTGGTCTCAAAAAATTCAGTTTAGCTCGAGAAAAGTCTGAAAACACCAAAACGTTGGCTTGAAGTGATCAAAAAAGCGTTCAAAGTGTCAAAAAATACTGGCTGGACCATTTGAAAGGATTCTGGAAAGAAGGACCTGTGAGGGGGGAGGTTGGTGTATACGGGAGGACCTCAGTCTAAACCTGTCATATTGAATCACACTATTTGGTCTTTATAGCGTCAAATAACGAATTTATTTCCCTGGCGTTTGAGGAACTTGACCCTGGGCCAGGAGTTGGGAAATTAACCTTTCCCCGTTCTTGCCAGTTTTGATGTATCTCCCTCACCTCCCAACGACAGAAGCTGTTGCAGAGCCATAGGAACCGATCCAAGATCTAAAGATTCTCTAGGAGTGCCATTTCTGGACATCTCCGGTAACAGATAAAAAACCCACCAGAACAGAAAAAACTACTCAGCATTATGAAAATTTCAGGGGAAAAAAATTCAGGTGAAGCAGGGACGTTAAATACATATTCATATTGCTTAGTACTACGCCAATTTCAGGAAATCTCCCGAGACATGTCACACAAGTAAGTAAGTTCCCAGTTTCAAGTGTTCTTCAGCAAGTAATGGACTGTTAGAGTTAGGGTTAAGAACTGAAGCCTTTTGGGACCAAAGGACCTAATAGCCAAAATAAATTTTAATCGATGAATTAATTTCAATCAATACCGACTAAATAATAATAAGTTAATTTAAGATTTTTTGATTAATTTAGATAATTTGATAATTCACAACAATAGTAACTGTTGTTGTTAATTGTTAACAGATTTCCGTGAAAATTTACAGCGTTTTTGGTTTATTATTCTTGGAATAATTCGCGATGGAGGTCCAAAATTCTGATCGGTCTCAAAATTTGACATTATCAGTTTCATGACTCGAAGATTCCAAAAACGAAATGTCCGTCTGCTGTCTGAGCCGTTTTAGGCAGTAGGAATTTTTTTTAACATCTGAAATTTTGACAAAATGCTCGGTTTACCATCTAGTTGTGCCCGCAAGGTTTTCAGTCCGATCGCCCGAACCCGTCGGGCTTTGTGGGGCTAAAATGGGGCTACGGGAGGGGTTTTTTGAAGGATTTCCGCTGTGGGGTCGAGTTATAGGTGTCGCTTTCGAAGTATTTTAGGACGTAGAATCCATTTTTTGGGATACTAGAACAATCCGGTTTCACCGTGGGGAACTATGGGGCTTTCATGGGGCTGCAATAAGGAGTTTTTGAAGGATCCCAGGAGGTCAAAAAAGGTGTCGTTTTCCGAGTAATTTTGGAAGCGTAGGTAAACCATTTTTCGAGGCCCCACATCTATCCAAACATTGTATAGAAAAAAAAGTGTTTGTTTTAATTTTTTTCAAGATATTTCAATTACTTTTAGCACAATAATAATTATTGTGCAAAAAGTAATTGAAATATCTTATTATTATTACACAATTATTGTCTATTATTCTTTGATAAAGGGGTTTATTATTCTTTCATATAGGATAATTATTAACTTACATCACACAGATAAAATCGTATAAATATCAACCCCAAACACTATGCAAAATTTCATGTTTCCTAAAAATGATCAAAATTAACCTTCAAAATCATTTCTTTCCCATTCTTTCACTGTTTTAGTCTCATGGGCGTGTTCGGCGCCCAAAAATACATAAGGAGCACCTCCCATCTCGATTTCGAGGAAAAATGCAGATAGCCCGTTGTTTCCTTGTACTCTTCAATTGAAATATTTTAAATTGTGTGAACGGAGGGATGGACGACAACAATAACATTTCGTGTAATATATCGTATTAAAATTTAATACGATATATTCCACAATATTTTATGGCATATTTAATATGCCTATCATGACGCCTATTTTTTGTGAAAACGTTCAACTACCCTACAGTTGATGGAGGGATCATGGCAACTGGTGGACCAGAGGGATCTTCGCGACACAGGAATCAGCATGGTCAATCTGTTCCTGGTACTGACCATATTTCAGGCTCCTGAAGAAAATGAGGAGCTAGTCTCTGTCCAGATCCACCAAAATGCGCCTTTACCTACATGTAACTAATTGGACCAGTACAGACCGACGGATCCGAGTGCTGGACACTCTCAGTCCATGACAAGTTGGTACTTCTGAGGTAAGATTCTCAGAAGGATCTTTGGAGCTGTCTGGTCGGACTATAATAATAATATTATATATGTATATTATATAATGGGTACGCCAAACAACCCTCGAGGTCAACTTTAGTAGGTATTGCTATGTTAGAGGTTATGTTTGTCATCGTATTAGTAACGTGATGTTATTCTGCACGGAAGCTGTACATGGTAGTATGGGCGACATTCACGCCTGCTCCAAGAGGCTTTTATGTGGTAACTTAGTTAAATTGGTAGTAATAATCCTTGAAGAACGTTGCTGCCAACTATAATTTCCAGAGTGTGTTGTCGACTGCTCTTGAAAACGGTACACTTTGGGACGTCTCCGGTTCCAGTTAATGGATTAGTAAAACTCCATCTTGATATTACCTACACCAAGGCCTCCCAGCCCCAACCCGTAGAGCCCCAAGAAGGGAAGAGCCGCCGCGACGCCGAACCCGTACGTGTTGGCGCCGTCCAAATCATCGGCGCTTTGTTCGCCGGATTGCCCCGCCGGATGAGCCGCAACAGCGGCGGCGATTTCCGCTCTGCGCCTCCTCACAAGCTCGATCCTCATGGCCAGGAGCTGCTTCTGCTCTGGAGTCAATTTCGAGATGTCGAGAGCCTGCAGGGGATCTGCAAAGGAGTGAGAAAATGTTAGTTAGGTAAGGGAGCTCTCATGGCGAAGGTAGCTAAGGCTTCTGCCTTCAACACCAAAGATCGAGGATTTCATCCAGATAACCACTCTGTGGAGTCCTCTGACAATCAATATTATCACTCGAGGAATACCTACTGTCATGGTGGCAGAACACCCAAACTGTTTAACGGATTCAAATGGAGCTTTCAATGTGATCAATTTGATGAAAAACGTTAAAATAAGAATAATATTCTTATGTATTTTCAAACTTTATATGACTGAAACTGATAGCTTCAAGGCATCATGGTTGAAGGTTGTTTCTTAAAAATTCCCCAATATTGAGTCAACTCCCCTCAATCTTGTCGAAATTGACCTCCGAGTGCGGCACAAAATGCACTACTTTATGAGTTCAAATGGCACTTGCTTTCTGTTCGGATGGGTTTGGGGAGGTGATCCGGTGACGGAGCGAGTTCCGCTGCTGACGCCAGCGACACCAAACACACTGCAACGATCACAACACTACTCGGCGACATGACGGCAACTGACGGTTTGTTCCCCGCCATTACCGACTTTATATACGAAATCGGAAAAGAAAAATTCTTGACGAAACCCAACAGTTAGGAAAATACTTGACCCGGGTGTATCCCGTTGTTTTTTCAGGGACTTTGATGTGGCTTGAAAAATTACGAACATTTAGGCGAAAGTAATTGTTGAGCAAGAACCTGTGATTTGACGGGGACGTTTGGGATTGCGTCAAAGAGGATGAGCCTCATTTTAGTCCGCGAGGGGGGCTAAGCCCTAAGACGCAGTTGTGAGTGTGTGGGTGGATATATAATTTTCACATTGTTGTATTCGGTTCGTGTGTGCGTACGGGGTTGCCCCTGAGTGCAGTACCCCTTGAAATCCATCTGCAGCCAAGCGCGCCAAAAGTGCCCTACGTCCCCTGTCATTAGAAGCTCTGGATTCCTTGACCAAGATGTGGCCCTGCAGGTCCATTCAAACCAGAATCACCAAGCTGTCAGATTCGGACCAGGGTCACTCAACTGCCAATTGGCTTACCCTGGTGACAACACATCGCAGAGTGTTACTGACTGGATCCACTCAAATTCCTTCTGATTGATTTCTTTATTGATTTCTTTATTTAGCCATCAGGGTCTGAAGGATAAAAGTGTAGGAAAAATCCCTTCACAGCAGACAACTGTAGGGCACCAGGTAGCCGAACAGCAACTTCGTGTGGGAAATTGGGGACACCGCCTATAGTCCCTGCATGACCACAATGGGCTGGTATGGAAATTTAGCGCGAAAAAAGAACAGTACATCAGTTTTGAAGTATTTAAGGCATTTTTACTTTAATGTTAACATCTGATGTCAAAAGATACATACTTTTGAACCCTCTCACAATGGAATGTCAAGAAGGAATAAGAGAGACACAACCTTTAGGTCCCGATTAATCTTAAGATTAGTATATTATACTATTGTGGCACGAGGCTACATAAACATTGTGCAATGTTAATACCCAAAGAGAAAAAAAATCTCGGCTGCCTCCAGGACAGTCTTTGCCATAGCGCTCTCTAACTAACCTGGGTGAGTCTTCTGAATGAGCACAGTCTTCTTAACGTGCATTCCTCACATTGTATCAACATCCTTGTATTCATCACACCTTCATTCAAACCCTCAGAACATCCTAGTGAATTAAGGACACGTGTGTCGTGTGATGGGGAGGGTTGCGTACATCTCACAAGGAGCCGCCTTCAACGACCATCAATCCCACAAAATCGTGCAATGATATCACGTATTGAAACTGATTTGTTATGCAAGTGAGAGGCCGTTTCGATGCATTAGCAGATGCATATGGGATGGCAGAGGAAGCCACAAGAAAGATACCTGTAGTCTTATCGGAGGGAATACAACTCACAACACATGAGGAAGTGTTATGCTCGCTACGCTCGCTCATCCCTCCGTAAGGGTGTTAGTTATGCTATTAACGAAAAATGCTGCAAATTTTACACCAGGGGTTTTCTATGACACTGGCAAATCGGGAAAAATAAAAATGCTAAAAAAGTAAAAAAAAAAGTATTTTCTGTACAATGTATGGACAGATTTGTGATCTCGAAAAAACGGATTTTACGTTAAAATTAGAATAGAAAACGATTCTTTATTTGACCTCCTGGCATCCTTCAACAGTCCCATTAAATGGGCTTGTAGCCCCATGAAAGCCCTAAAATTCCCAGCGGTCAAATTGGATCGTTTTGAGGCCCCCAAAAATCGATTCTACGTCCAAAAATACTTCGAAAACGACACCTAACTCAACCCCCCAGCTAAAAACCTGCGTAAAGCCCTCCTGTAGCCCCATAGCGCCCCTCGGGTTGAGGCGATTGGACTGAAAACCTTGCGGGCACAACTACCTATAGGTAGGTCGTGAACAGAATATTTTGTTAAAATTTCAGATTTAAAAAAAAAAAACTCCTGCTCAAAAATATTTAAATATTATTTGAAACAATCGCGTCATGAAATGTTGAGGCCCCCGTCGCGAATCCATAGGTTATTATTAGAAGAATAGTAAACCAAAATTATTTTTGAAATTACAAGTTAACAAAATCTTAGGCAGTATTTCTAATAGATGTTTTCTATCTTCACATTATGAAGATCCGAAAAAGATACCTATACCTACCTATCATACTGTTTTTTTTCGGATGGATAGCATTGCCTGCAGGGTCCACTGCCCCTGGTGCAGTTTTTAGGTGTCAGCACCCTCGTTAATCACTTTCCGCAAATATCCAGCTTGGTTCCTGAACTTGACCTGTTCAGGACGTTTCGTGCGTGTCGTGCCAGGCGCTAAGACGGTTATGCTAGTTGACTCGCTACGGCCTGAGAATTTCCTTCAGTGCTCAACTGCTCATTGTCAAGGCCTTTGAACGAAACCTTGCGTAATGCATTGAGACCCACTGGAGCACATCTGGTAAATGAACTTGGGATAAATTTGGAACACTGATAGTGACAAGCTGTGGATCAAATTTTGGCGACACCGCATGAATAATTCATAACATTATTATTGTTTTTAATGTTAACTGTGATTGGTATAAGAATACCAGTCCATACAGCCTCCTCGCAAGTTCATTTTCTTACCCCACCCGACCTCTTCCATTTTTAGAACGTTCTTGGCCTCCACGCTCTTTGAGTTCGTAACTACTCAATGACTATGTTGCCTGTTGATTGGTCGATATCAGCATCGATCGACTTTGTTTCAATGGGTTGCAGTACGCCCAGCGCTCGTTCAGGTACGCGTAACAACTAGAAACGGAGCTCATTTGCAGGTTCCCCGGTGATTTGCATGATTAGTAAGGTGATTCAGATTTGTGAATTCTGTTTTGAAGGCGAAATACGCGAATGAGTAAAATAAGGGGGGGGGGGGGATGTACCTTTACATTGTTTAGGAGGTGATGATCAGAGAAGAGTAAATGATATACTAAAATGGCCACTTTTCGAATTTATTATATTAATATTTATATTTAATTAAATATAATAAATTTTATAAATGATATAAATTGCCAATATTCCGAATCTGACGTTTTTGGGCTTTTCCCCTTAATACCGAAGTAGAAAAATACAGTTTGTTCATATTTTTCGTGCTCTCTAGGTCATCGACTCATCGTCATCGTTGCCAAGGTTGGGAAGATAGAATAACTGAACGGAATAATAATTCCGAAGATGCTCAAGCAATTGCTCGGGATAAGGAAGCGTTGGAGACCCAATTACACTACATAGACAGCACATTTGGGGCACTGCCAGACAAGATGAAGTTGCTCCAGCGGCTGAACACGCTCTTCGACAATGCAGTGGAAACCATTGAAGAGTTCTCCAATGAGAAGTGGACTGGACAGATAGGAAAAACGCTGCAAATTTTACACAAGGGTTTATTATTCTTTTATATACGTTACTTCTGCAGAAATTTAATTCTGTCAATGAAAAAAATTAAAAAAAATTTTTTTTTTGGATTTTTATCTCAAAAAAAATTTTTTTTTTGCTTTTTTGTTCAAAAATGTGTCTTTTTCAAAAATGCTGTATTTTTTACTCGAAAAATATTTAACATCCTGGGATCCTTCAAAAATCCCATTTTTAGCCCCACGAATGCCCTAAAGATCGCCCCAGTTAAATCGGATCGTTCCGGGACCCCAAAAAATGGATTCTACGTCCAAAAATACTTCGAAAACGACTCCTAACTCGATCCCATAGCTAAAAGCCTTAAAAAACCCCTCCCGTAGCCCCATTATAGCCCCATAGCGCCCCACGGGTTTGGGCGATCGGACTGAAAACCTTGCGGGCACAACTAGATGGTAAACCAAGTATTTTGCCGAAATTTCAGATTTTAAAAAAAATTCCTACTGCCCAAAACGGCCTGGACGGCGTACGGCGGACGGACATTTTGGATTTTGAATGTAGACCTCTTGAAACGGATAATGTCAAATTTTCAGGCCGATCGGAGTCGTCGACTCGCGTCGCGAAAACATAGGTGTATTATTCCAAGAATAATAAACCAAAAGGCCAAAAACAAGCTTGAGCTTGTACTCAAACGAAATCCGGCTTGGGAGGAGTCCTCCCAGAGTCCTCCCGGAGGACATGTGGGATGTATGGATAAATCGCAAGTATCCGCGGATAGCAGCAAGGCTGACAGTCGTGACCAGATGATGCCGGCGAGGTGGCCCAAGCTGTGCGACACGTTGAATTCGGGAAATTAAGTTCGAAATGACAACCACACTTGTTTTCGGCAAGATACGGTTCGACTTTCGCCAAGGAAGCACGTCCTCACGGGTAATTTACATAAGCGCCAATCACATTTAATAGGCAGCCCAAAAGCGCAAGCTAGTTGGTTGAGTCAATATTTGCATGACAGAGAGAAGCGCCAGCAAGTCCGATCTTGTCTCAACTCAAGGCCAAGGACTCAACTATAAACTCTCGAAAATAAAAATAAAAAGTTCTCGAGCCCGATTACACGTCAATAGGAAAATTTTAAAAATGTTGCAATAGTTTGGAGGTCTGCCTTATTGATACCACAAGACTTGATACCATACTTGTATGGTGGGCCTCCGTATTATGGTGACGTCGAAGCCTCATTCCTTGATCACTTAGGTACTAAGGTCCCTGATGACAGAGTAGGCGATTCTATTCTTGGGATGGATCCCTGATACGATTTCTACCATGCGTAATATGTATACGTTATGATAGGTACGTTTAAACGAAGAGCCGAATTTTCAGCATCAATTGATGCTGGCGCTGAAAATCTGATTCTTAAGAATCAGATTTTCAGCGCCCAAGAACTGAATTCACCAAGAATCGGAATTCCATCGTGAAGAATTTATTTTCAAGATGGAGCTTTTGTCAAATAAGCAATCCAACTTGCCCTTCTGAAGGTAGCAGTTTTGAAGAAGATTGGTGCTCATGGTGGTCTGAGATCGGCACAGTGGTTCGTTTCTACCACTCGGATTAAGCCGAATCATGTCAGTGGACGCGCATTTGCCTTGATTTGGCTCAGGTCGAGAAGCTGAAAACCGAACAAGTGTGAACAAGTCATTTCGAATCTAGTTTCCCGAATTCATCGTGCCATGCAGTATTGCCCGGACTCAGTCGGCATAGTGAAGGAGGACTGCCGTCTCAGGTTTTGCGAAAACGGGGCACTCCAATCTGAAATAGGGGACTTCACGGGTTAAAATTAGGTAGATTAAAATGGTTCACGAATGAGTTCTCATGTTACTAGTTCGGTAAATTTCGAAAGAAAATATTAATAAAGAATAAAACTTGGTTTTATTCTGGCAATTCATTTTATTTCACTTTTCACTAGGTACGGCATTTAAACATCTTGAATTTTCATGAACCTATTTAATACCAACATAAAAATTAAAGGTGTTCAAATTCAACAAAATTTGAAAAAATCGGTACTAGGGATGATATAGGATGACAAAATTTGTCATCTCATATTTCAAGTTGATGCACCTATTTAATAGGTGCATCAACTTGAAATATGGCACAAAAGTGTTCTTGATGGGTTTGACCATTAAATGGCCTTCTCAAAATTGAAAGAAAAGTGTCAGAAAATGTATGAATATGAATAAATGGAGTTCATGGTTCATAAATTTTATGAACCATGAACTCCATTTATTCATATTCATACATTTTCTGACACTTTTCTTTCAATTTTGAGAAGGCCAATATCTGTCCTTATTCACCTTCCTTACGATTGGAAAACTTAGAGGTAACGAAGTGAATGAATAGAATTGGAAAGACATGATGGACCCTCTTAATCGCCTAATTCACTCCTAAATATTCAAGCGTCAAGAACATTCGAATCACTAAAAAAAATCTCGGCTATTTCGGTAAAAAAAGAAGCAATCGCCCGGCCCCTGGGACGCCTCTGTGAGGTCCCTTTGATTCCTTATCACAAGCTGATCATCATTGGCCATTCCCTTCCAATCTACCTACTATATTAGTGTTTTATAAAACTATGGTTATAAAAATAATTGAATAATATAATATATTAGTATCCCCCCCGCGGGATACTATTCGTCAACAATAATTGTTATTATTATTATAATTATTGTTTGGTGTGTATTCGTCAACGATATTATGTTGGTGTGGACAAACACACTGTTCTGGAAGTGTCCAGAAGGGCGGGAAATCTGACATTGAACATAACCCTGCACGATGGAGTGTTTCACTGGTTATCCCCGATACTAAACCATTTTGCTCTAATTAGTTACTCTATGCAACAGCTGTCTAATGCAGAAATCGTTTTTCTACGGTACTTAATGAAATTACATTTCAAAAATCAGATACCTACCAAAGGAATAATACTTGAAGCGACATGTAGTTGAGGCACCGCCCATACTTGACACGATGAACCTATTACCTATAGGTGGATCAGGACCATCCAGGAGAAGGCTGACGCGTTTGCTTCTCACTTGGCTAACATCTCCAGCCCAAATCAATTGTGTAATATCACAGAATAATTCTGTGATATTACACAATTATTGTTCTGTTACAGGACCCAATATGGACAATTTACGGTAAAATTGGGAAGATAGAAAATAGGGTAGACAAGTAACTTGTCAAGACTGAAAACTGTTTTCAAAAAATCCTCAAATTTTCAATCAACATTCAAAATTCAATGACATCAACATCAAAACTATCTTTTCTAAGAAGAGACTTCCAAGTAGGACTTGGAAGTTGGAAATGAGATAAACTCACGACAATTTAAGTCGTCTTCGGGCAATTGCTCGAAATAAGTTCGGCATTTCAAAAGAACAAAGACAGGATGCTAGGTACCAGAAGGATTAAGGAAATTACTTGGAACCATCACGAACGAACAAAATTCTGCCAGGCTCATCTGGTGTGTCGAACAAGACCTGCGACGCAAACGACCAAAAACTGATCGAGGTGTTTAATACAAATTCTGTAGGTACCTCCCTAGCGATGAAATTGAATTTCCATCTCCCGTTGGAGGCATCTAATCAAATTTCCATGGGTATTAAATAACAATTTTGACCTCTTTATTCGTATGACGATATTGATGTGGTCCACCTGACACGGAACTAAAAATTATGCACAGTGCATCCACCCCCGCGACGATAATCGGCTCGGAGAATTCCGATTAGTTCCCAGAAGAAAAAACCCCGGAGATATATCGCCGGCTCACCATAGCGACTGAGATCATCTTTGGCTGGTGACATTCACAGTTTGACGTGGGTTAGTAGTTACCGGCCTTGCTTCCTTTTTGACACCTTAGCTAATCAACTATATAAACCTTGTGTGAGGATTTTACGGCGGTCAGTTGTTTTTGAGTGCCCCAAGAGACAACTTCTCGAAATAAGATGCTGCAGATTAAATTTATGGTGAGTGAACTAAATGTGTACACCTGATAGAGTTTATGGTTTCATAGAGACTGTTAAAAATGAAGATATTAGAAAATGAAATGTGATTATTCTACAGGTGGTCATAACATTGATCATCAGCTGCCTGGCTGAAGATATGAAGAAGCATCCTGACACTAAAGTTGAGCCGAAAATCAAAGATGGACACCCCACAACTGATTCCAAGGCAGAAGAAGCCAAACCGATGGATGCCAAGGTGGATCCCAAAATGGCGGATCACAAGGCAGCCAAAGACGCAACAGGGCCCAAGGCTTCGGCTGTTCAAAAAGACGAGCACAAAGACACTGCCATGGCCAAGGATGACATGAAAGTGGAGGCGTCCGTTGGACTTGGGATCTACGCTGGCGTCCTGCCAGTCGGCTATGGCGGTTACGGGGGCTATGGCGGCTACGGAGGCTACGGCGGTTATCGAGGTTATGGTCGTCACGGCTACTACCCATCGTACTACCAGTCGTACTACCCTCGTCAATACTACGGTAAGCTTTACTTTGGGACTTACTATAAAAGTCTTCACAGTCCAGTAGTTTTCACTTTGTCAAAGTCAAGTTTCGACGAAAGCCAATCGCACGCTCTCTGCTACTTTCCACGACACCGGTATACCACGAGCTGTTCAAAAAGGTCGTCGAAAAAAGCGCTGCGATCACCATGGCAATTTTTCAAATGTGGGCGATAATAAGAGCTACATATTTCAAATCAAAACCAGTGAACGTGCGAGTTTCTCTTCGTGAACGAAATACTTGCAAAAAAATACCAGTGAAATGGTGGAAAGAAGCTGTTGCAAGGAATTGTTGACATGAAGTGTTGCGAGAAGTTGTGTAAGTTCGTAAATGAATAGCAATCCAACAATTGACAACTGCTACATCAACACAAGCATCAACGTTGAAATAGTCTTTTTGAATGCCACCAGGTGCGTTGTGTGCACATCAGTTTTAGACGAAGCTCCTAGCTTGACCAGTCTTTCGATTTAGGACCATGAAGACGCTTGTAGTATGAGTCCACTAGTTTCAAAATCGAATCGTCAATAGTTTCGACGATAGTCAATGCACATGAACTTGGCCAATTTCTAAAAATCAAAATTGGATTCGATTCGATCAGTTATTTAATAACTGCAACTTGTTTGGCAAAGTATTTGGTCTTCAGACTTTTTCTCGGCTTTTCTCAGTGTTTTTAGAATCTGAAATGATCGTGATAATTATCACGACCATTTCAGATTCTAAAAACACCGATAAAAGCCGAGAATAAGTTGTAAGACGTTGTACATGTTCGATGACTTATAATATAAGATGTATATTATACATCGATATTTTCCCAGTTTCTAGCCATTGCTATTTTTCAAAATGTCAAAATTAAAAATCCATACTTGAATTTACAAATCGTAGTGTGAAGCCCCAATGCAATTTCGAAAATTACTGTCTACTTAGAAAATATTGTAAGTCATGGAATAGACAGATGTATGTAGAGGACCTCTACTAGAGGTACATCTCAGTCCAATGTCACAATCCATACGGCTGTGGCCAAATCTTCTTTATGTAACTTGCGAATAACCAATCAAAGGTTGCAAATGGAGGCAAACAAAGGCCCAGTCGTAAGGGATTTTTGCGTTTGTATTTTCACTTGAAAAACTATTAGTAAGTACACGTGATGAACGTTTCATTGAGATTTCCAACGTTATGCAGGAATCTGAAATTAAAACATCCATGGAAATGCTAGATAAATCAAACGTATTAAATCATTTGTTTTTGTTTTGACATTTTATGTCTTTACTTTGGCACACAATCTAAAAGAGCGTTAAGTGTTAAAAAAAGCGTTACGGTTGGTTTTCTGATGATTTCCGCTTACAACCGAATCGTTGCTCGGAAATGAAACTTCTTTAGTTTTCAAGGGACATAAATCGTTCACCATTCGTTGGAAAGCTCTCGGTTTATCACGCATTTCTTTCGTACTTGTTCATGGTATTTATGTCGCCATTTTATATTAAATATAATTTATATTAAAATAAATGGGTGTTTATATTAAATAAACACCCATCAATAAATTTTATTGATGGGTGTTTATTGAATGGGTGTAGTAAACAATGCCGTTATTAGTTTCCACGTTAGAAACCACTTTGAGAAAACGCCAAAATGAAGCCATGGGTAAAGATACAAGGGTAAAAATAAAACATAAAATGTCCCAATGTGTTGCCTACTCTTTCTACGACCCAAATCGTGTGATTAAATTTTGTTATGTTTGCATTTTATGTTTTTGTTTTTGTTTATGTTTTGGCTTGTTACCTTGATAAGGAAATATAATTAAATAATTTAATAATACCTATAAATTATTGATATTCACGCATTGAACGTTGGGCATCGAGCCACCAGAGCGCGCAGTGATAGGTGTGTTTACTTAACAATACCCTGTTCACATCACTTCACGTCTCCATGAAGTACTGATTCCGGAATTTCTTGGGCGGTCTAAAGAATATTTTAGAACGACCCAAATGAATTTGAAGGTTGGCTAATTCGCCAAAAACGAGTGAAAATTAGAACGTCACGTCCCGCTCTCAGGCCCCGGAATTCATTATGATATTATGAGTTCCATAATATTATTTATATTATATTATTTTTTCCTGAGACCCTATAAATAATGGAGACGGGTTTTCTGCGATGTCGACCCGTTTTCGTAACTTTTGAAGGATGACATTTCTAGGAAAAAATTAAAATAAATCATTCAAGGGTCTTTCGCTTTATGATAATAACCCTAATATTCAAAAAGATTATGAACACTTGAACCCCCCCCAGCCAGCTCTTGAGCCCCTATTATGTGAATTTGTCTCCTGCTTTATTCCAAACGCGAATTCACCATCTCACAATTTTGCATTTGAATCTAAACGGTTTCATTGCGTGTTTCAGGTTATCCCTACCAGCCGGTTGTGCCAGTCGTCGTCAAACCTCGACCTGTACCTATCCTAATAGGATGAGCTTCTGCGAGTTTCAATGCTGCATTACCTTTTTTATAACTAGGGCTCTCAAATTACTGTGATTATTTGTAAATAAACTATAAACACACAGTTTTGCATACCTACCCCTGTGTCATGACGTGGATTCTGAGTTAGCATCGAACACTCAACCACCAATTTACAATATCCAAGTATTTTAGCGAATTTGTAACTACTGGTCACTTCTACTGGTGGTGATAGGCTGCGAATTCCGGCGAGGAAGTGTAACAATATTAAAATATTCTGCCGATGAATGAAGGCCGGAGTGTTCGATGAATTCACAATCACCTGAACAATGAAATCAGCCAGTTATATAAAAGACAAATAACACGAAGCATTGACCATCAAAATAATTTAGGATAATAATATTACTATTCATTGAGGATATTCATCTGATTTAATAAACGTGGGCTCAATTTGGGAATTACCAAGGAAACTATAGGTACCGAAAATCCTGAATTCCCAACACTTTCCTTCCAACTTTCCGCCACGTCCGTTCATTTTCTCCCCTTAAAGCCTTTCCTCAATTTTTACGGGTCATAACCATCACGCAGTAGAAGGTTGGTTCATAATTAAATGAGGTTAAGAGCGTGAGAAGGATGATGATATTATGTTCTTACGCGTGTTCAACCGGGTGGATCAGTGCGTTTGACATGAAAATTACACGTACATCAGAGATAATATAAAGTACCCCACGGATTCAACGATTGACCTCCTTCCGATTGACGCTTGGCGGGAAAATCAGATAAAAACGCGTAATGATATGTCTGATGTATGTTTGATGCGTAATGATATGTCTGATATATGTTTGATGTACGCCTGCCACGATAGGAGGCTTTGGAACTGCAAAGGATTCTTTCTGGCCTACACGCTGCTGTGGGCTTACGATTCGACTGTGGATGCATGGCCTGAAGGGTTCTGCGAAACTTCTACTAACCCACGGAAAATACGCCTCCATAAAGTCAATACATTGATAAAATACAAGTAGCATCAAGTTTGTTCAGATGATACGTCAAACGATCATTTAAATAATAAGCTTAATATAAATAAGTAACAATTTAATAAATCTGCATGTAAACCAATTAGGATGCTTTGTCGAGTCTCAGTGCTGTCCTTCTCCTACTGGTTGCCCTATTCAACCACACTTATTAAGTAATGGCCCATTACTAATGGGCGCAACTTTCTTATTTCAAACAGTGCCCATCGAGCGTCATTGGACGCATTTATTGTGTACAGTCTCATTCAGACGGTGCTTCGACGGTCACCTTCCTCTGGAATCAAGTTTCATCGCGGGGTCATTCAAAATTGGGAGGTCGCGCTCGCCTATTTGCGAGCACACGCTCCAAATCCGATTTCGCTTCTGCCATTAAATGCAGGAGGTGTGAGTCGTCATGGCTCAAATTCAACAATATCCTCTGTATTGAGTGTAGGACTCAGTCGAATCACTCTCTCTCACCCCCACCCCTCCTGCACGAAAAGATGGTGCCATGGTTGAAGTGCGAGTAACTGAACTTATGATTAAAATAAAGTAAAACTTGAGTTAAGTCGATTTTAGTGTATTAACCATTGTCACAAGATGCGGAGTTAAGCCCATCTGGCTTTGAACCAGACTTATACCTACACTCCGTTCTGGGATCAGGGGACGGACCGAAATTAATCGAGCCCGCTGCAGGACTCGAACCCACTACAATCGGCCAAGACCTTGATTGAGCTACGACGCTCCCCGAATAAGGGAATAATAATAAAAATAATAATAATAATACCAGGTCAGATGTTTCTCTAACTAAATCGGCTCCTGAGAACTGGCTCTTCATCCCCCAACCGTATGATGGGCAGGCGGTCAGAGGAGATTCTCCTACTCAAATCTGGCTCGTTACTATGCCTAATAGGCATTGCCTATGTTTTACTTAAATCAAAAAGTAATCATAAAACCCTCCCAATAGTCTGAATTCGTTAGTTCTAAATTTAGTATCTAAGCGCCTATCTGAATCAGGCCTGCCAAAATTTTGGGGGTTACCATTTTAAATAAGGAAATAAGGGAGTTACCATTTTAAAATTTTGGGGGTTAGCATTCGCTCCCAATCTCACTCAGCCCAGATGGAGGGTTCAGGCATTGGGAGCCTGTAGGAAAAATCCCTCCATTTTTATTAATTTCATCTCTTACCATTCACGCGTGAAAAGCTTGTGACATACGCGTTATTCAGTTTCACTTCTGAGCTAACATCAACTTTTCTCTGCTTGCTTACTCTGCGATTCATCGGCTCATCGGGGGCATTCAGGCTTGGCGTGGGTAAAATGTAGCAATGGAGCTGGAACGAAAAAAAAAGGTTTGCGTCATTAAATAAGAAATTATTCTTCTTCAACTCATACATTTACGAAATCTAACAGTTCCTGGTTCGAATAAAATTAATTTGAAAGTTGTAGCTCACCCAGAACGCAGTTAAATATAGGTTCAAACTCAAACGATTTCACTGTGGCGATCTATAGGGCTTTCATGGGGCTACAAATGGGATTTTTGAAGGATCCCAGGAGGTCAAATATTTTCCGAGTAAAAACAGGTATTTCGAAGAAAAAACATTTTTTCAAACAAAAAATTAAAAAAAAAAAAAAAAATAAAAAATAAATTTGCAAAAAAATTTAAAAAAGTTGTTTCCCAAATTTTATTTTATTGACACAGAACTTATTTTCGCACAAGTAGCCTATATCAAAGAATAATAAACCCTTGTGTAAAGTAGCCTATATCAAAGAATAATAAACCCTTGTGTAAAATTTGCAGCGTTTTTCAGTAATGGACATTTCCGAGGTGGTCAAGCGAGCCCTCAGAATGGTGCCTCACAGCTCGGACCTCTGGACATTTGGACCCTGAAGCCTGATCCACAGTCAGATAAAAACTTCGCACGTTTTCTTCGGCGTATCCTTCCCAGGGTAACATCTCAACTTAGCTCATTTTAGCCACCTGAACCCGACCTTGAGGTTCCTGAGGCTGATCAGTCGCGGTATAAAACCCCAGAAGGGGGCGCGTCTCGTCAGCTGTTGCGCGCAAACCGTCAACCCACTCGGAGCACATAAACCGCTTCCATGATGAGAGCACTCGCTGTAAGTTTCATTTTTCATTCGCTTCAGCCGGGTCTATTGTTTTTTTATAATTTTAAATTAGGTATTTTTCAGCTACGATTAATACCTGGGGGTCTCGTCTTTCAATAATGTTTCGCATCACTGACGTTTTTGGACTTCTCATAAAAAAATTGAAGCCTTTTGGGACCAAAGGGCTTAAATGCCAAAATAAATTTTGATCTTGAATAAATTTTAATGAATACTTAAAATTTATTCATAGGTTAAAATTTATTTTGGCATTTAGGCCCTTTGGTCTCAAAAGGCTTCAATTGTGATTTTACTCCGTTTCAACACTGATTAATGGCAAATTTACCTCATAACAAACAACCTTTTTGAATTCATTTTTGTAGCCCCAAAGCTGAAACCCTTCAAAAAACCCTCCCGTAACCCCTTTTTAGCCTCACAGAGCTCCACGGGTTTGGGCGATTGGGCTGAAAACCTTGCGGTCACAACTAGATGGTAAACCGAATATTTTGTCAGAATTTCATATTTAAAAAAAATTCCTAGTGCCCAAAACACCTCGGACGGCGTACGGCAGTCGGACATTTTGTTGTTGAAAACATTGTTAAACAATTTTTTTTTTTTAAATTCTTTCAAAAATATTTTTTTAATGACAAAATTAATTTCTGCACTACTTACTATAATCAAAGAATTTGATTATTTTACAATTTTAGCAGCAAAAATTAGCAGAATCTGCATCTGATGCTCTAATAATTGCTAAATTTGAATTCAAAGTTCTTAGCCTGTGTGGAGATTGTTTCTGGAAAAGCCCTCGTGTAGATGGATTTACCAGTCGAAACTCACCGAGATGAACAAACTAGCAGCGTTTCCTGGGATTACTATAGACTTTGATGATGCTACACGAGGTCTACGCTGTTTACCAATTCAGAAGGGAAATAATCCGGGAGTTTCCTCAATAGTGATTTCAATGCGGTTGCTCAACCCGTTCTAAACCAGTAGTTAGTCGTGGGTGGGGGCTCCCCTTTGGATGGAAAAATCGATGAATAGATCGATAATGAAACGATGAGGCTGTGAGGCGATCGTGAGTTAAAATTGCGTCATAAGCTATGTAAGCTCATAATATGAAGAACATAATATTATTATGTTAATATTGATCGGGAACAATATAATCAACATGGTATCACATCCTGCTGGTGATGAATGGCATATTTAATTTGTTTGCTCAGATCGTTTTGGCTGCCCTCTGCTTCGTAGCTGCCGTCTTCTCCGCTCCTGCTCCTGCTGAAAAAGACGCTTTGGAGCCGAAAGATGACTTGAAGACGGACTCTACGTATGGCTTGGGATACGCTTACCCAGCAGTGGGCTACTACGGTTACGGCTACGGTTACCCATACGGCTACGGCTACGGCCTGTATGGTATGTTTTTCGTTTTATTTCAGTTCACACTAATTTTGGTTCTTCAGGAGGTTGGAATTTTGCATTATCGATCTCATTAATTGCATTCAGAACTCTCCAAAACCTCGTAAACACCAAATTGTTCCTCAAAATTCCTTGTCGATAATAAAATTTTGAAAGAAGGCGGCAAACTGTCTATCTTCGATTAATTGTTCGGGGAAAATTTTTCAAAATTGCCGAAGAACCCCATTCCAACAAATAGTTGAGTTACCTACTCAATAAAAACTTCCCGTTCTCGTCTAAGTAGGTATTGAAAAAACATGACTCGCAAAGATAAAACCCTAGGGTCAAGTCCAACAGGGCTTACTGACCGGAAACGACGGTGGTGACCCCTTAACAAAATTAGCTCTGCTGTCATTTCACACGTCAACAACCCACCCTTTGAGGAATTGCTATTCACGGAGTACATCCCCGGCCGTGGGATAGCTCCACTTGATATGCATGCCATGCTGCTCACCACCCAACATGCCTCAAGGCTGGTCGTTGAATCCCTTTGATGATCCGTATCAAAGCTCTAGTAACACCTAATTTGAGGGTAAGGTATTTACCACAAACGCAATGTGAGAAGTTAGGTCAAGTTTCTAGACACACTTCTACCCTTTGTGAGATGCTTCTAAAATTGATTTACACAGACACTGACACAATGAGACACTGCACTTTCCCAGCATGATGACTCCTCCAGTCTCCAGCGTCCGACATTCGTTTTTTTAGCTTCACGCTTTTTCATTGGATCAGGAGAAAACCATCTGATGCAGGGGTTCGACAACCCTCTTTTGGCATACGCTGGTCATCTATTATAGATAATAGAATCTCTATCTGCCGTATCTGATACGGCCGTATTCCCCTACTAATGATGGATTATTACTAGCCTCATGTTCTTAGCTCCCTGCATTTCAGCGCTCTGATGGTAGAGACTGGACGCATACCACTTAATGAAATCCCCGAATGTGACGAGGGGTACGTTTTCACTGCTTCCCTGTTCGAATCCTGTCTCCAATACATTTACTTTCCTCTTTTTGGCTAGCATAGTTGCGAACACAGAGTAAAAGAGGACAGCGGTTGCGAACCACTTGCTAATCGGACATCCGTGACATACACAATCAGCCATCTTGATTCAAGATTCTTGAAGTTCAAGACACGGAATAGAACATTCTATTCCGTGGTTCAAGACTTGAACGAGCGAAAAATCTCTAGATTCGATGCGAGCGTCCATGGTGGCGTTGTGTTGTACTACTTTCGGAAGGTCAATCTTACCGCCAAAAGTTCAAACGCTGATTATTTTCATACTCTCTCCTGATTTCCTTAGAGGATTAAAACTTGTGCAGACGGTATAAGAACAAGTATTTTACTCTACAGAATGGGATTCGACTGAAAAAAAAAAAAAAAAAAAAAAAAAAAAAAAAAAAAAAAAACTGCGATTTTCAAACTTAGTTATATAGCCAAATTGGTAGAAACCCCTTCACACTTACATACCTACACAACTTTTACCCGCCTTGATTTCAATTCCCATAATACGTTTTTTTCCTTTTTCAGGATACCCATCAAGGTACTGGGGCGGCTACGGCTACGGCTACCCGGCTTACTACCTGTGAAACCGGCTTTCTGATCTTCGCCACGCCTGTTGTCTTTCAGTGAATGTCCTACGTACCTTTTGGATGACGTACTTTCTGTGAATTTTGTGGAAAACTCGTCCAAGCTTTCAATAAATTTGAATCCTGCGACCTGTGGTTCAAAATCCAACGTTTGCTTCATTCTGGAAGATCCCAGCCCTATTATAATAACTAGTTGGTTCAAGTAGTCTCAGTGCTAAAGAGTTGTTTACTCGACTAATTAAGAAGTTTTGTGGCTTGTTGGCGGGTGAGTCTTAAGCTGATGAAAAATAGTGTCATAACCTGGGCCTGGAAAGCTTGTTATTGAGGACGCTACACCGTTTCATAATATGTATATTAAAAAGATTTGTGGGTAAAAATATTAAAATGTTTAAATTTTACAGCTTTTGGGCGAAAGAGGAAACCAAAACGATTATTCTTTCAAGTTTCAATGGACATAATACCTATGTCATATTATGACATTTTGAAAACTCCTCTCCTCTCCTTGTAGCAGGTTTGGGGTCCTAAAAGTGTTGGAAAAATGTATTCAGATATTTAATATGAAATCAAAATACTTGATTGAATTGAGAAACAAAATTTTCAATACTAAGTATTACACGTCTTGTAAAATACTTAGTTCCTAAGTAGCTGTAACTATAATAGGTAGGTACTAAGAATAAATTCTGAAAATGATGGGTTTCAACACTGACGTGGATGAGCAGTTTTCCAGTTGAGGTGAGACGGATGTAGCGTGTAGGAACAACTATGCACAGGTCAAGTGAGGCGTTTTGTTGCAAAACCAGCTCGTACCATTTTTGAAAATTTTAGAGGGCGGACGAAAAGGTCTCACGTCCATGCAAGCCTAGTGGCAGCTCTGGCAAGCTTGGACGTGAAATGGGCGCTAGATTCTGTGAGAACCGTTCAGGAAGTTTGTGTGATAGGCCACGTGGTAGACCTTGGTACTTTGGTAGTAATTACCAAAAAAAGGATTTTCGGAAAAATGTGGATCGAGTGGTTGGGGAAGTACCTAATCGCTCCAAGAACCTACTTGAGACCGGATCGGCGTTGGTAAAACGCCTTTTTTCGTACATGTGTGAAGGTCGCCCCTTCCCCGTAGGAAAGGGTCGACGTTTCTGGGGTGACCCTATCGCATACCCCCGCCCCCATGCTCCCGTAGTTTCATGTTTGTAATGGTGGAAGCTGAGTTTTGCCAAATCGCAGGAAATTTTGAATTTGGTGGACGACCCTTTGTTTATACCCAGGGAAACCAACTGGAGAGTCTGAGGTGTCCATGGCAGTTTTTGAAGTTTCAAGCCTATCAGAGCTCTGATCCTAGGATACCCCAACCACCCCAATGGGGGTTCTGAAAGGTAAACGTACCTAGACGGCTTGAGTGACACCATGCTGACTAAGCTTGCCAACTCTATCACCGCTGGAGAAGCAAATCCAGTAGGTACTTCGATGCTTTTAGCATGCAACCCATAGTTCTATCGTCTATCCCGGTACTCCCGGTCCCTTCCTCACAATACATGGTAGAGTGAACATGGAGTATGCGCCTTCGGAACTTCACACAACACTCAAACACTGATCTATAAACAATACCTCATGTAAGTATTGAAAAAACACCGGTTCCTGATTCTGTCTATTCTTTAAGAAGTGTGTGGTGAACAACTTGGTTTCAGCACCGCTGCCGTTCAGCGTGGAAAGCCTGCCACCAACTCGCCTGGTTAGGGCCGACATCCGAATGAGGAAGCACTTGTCAAGAATAGGATTGTTTTGCTAATCTGTGTAACCAACATAATACGTTCAAAAAGTAGTCTGATGACGATGATTCTCAAAAATGCATTGAACCGAATAAAATATGGATCTAACTGAGGAGTTGTATGATACCCCTCCTCAGCAGGCTTACCAGGTAGACCACCAGATAAGATGGTAGGGCGTAAGCCTGCAGTGGCGCGTTAAATTGAAATTTTCAATCATTTGAAGAATCTGAAGCTTGCCTAGTAAGGTACTTACAGATAGCTATCTGTAGATACCTTCAGTAGGTACAATATACCATACTATTGATGGGTATTAGGTATAATATACCTACAACATTATGATCCATATTACGCCAGGATAGGCAAACCTGCGTTTTACTTAAGAATTGCAGGTTTGCCATCCCGCAGGTTCTTGGGCGAGGAACCGAAACGTGCAATCAAAAGTTTCTTCAAGAAGAAATTGAAGCTTTCTTGTTATTCTCGTACTACAAGAATAAGAAGAAAGCTTCTTTTTAGCATCACTCCGCTGGTTTCGCAGACTTTACTGGGACCCAGGTTACTAGGGTCCACTTACCTTCCTGTCCACGAAAATATTGTGAAGTTCAGAACTAATTGTACGTTCAACCACCTCAAGTCACTATGGGCTGTAGATGAGCTTAGTTGCTCGAAACCGGTCCCCACGCTATAATTGTTTACCTGAATAAACAATTTAGTATTCAGCAGAGGAGTCGTTCTCTCTCCCTAACCAAACTCATTGGATTAGACCTCTGCACCATCGGCAAACAACCACTTTGTGAAGTTTCCTAAATAATCATGGTTGTATAACTAAATGTGGTTCAACCTGGTTAAAAGTGGGTCAACAATCACTGTGATTGTGTATGTTGTAGTGAGTGTATTGTGTACAATGCAACATGCAATGTGCCTGCGACATGTATACCATGTATACTATAATATAGTATAGGTATATATATTATAATATTATTATAGGTAAGTACCCATAGTCGACACCCCCTTCGAAAAATGAGAAAAGCTAAGCTTAAGGTCACAGATTTGCATTCCTGGGTTGCGCTCTTGATCCTTCAATGTCTTCTGAATGTTTGATGGGAAGTTGCCATGGAAACGAGCCGGAAAAACAGAAAAAAGGAAAGTTTGCAGTCGCCATGGCGTGCACGGCCACCGTTTCTGAGATGATTCGTTAGCTGGAAGGCGGGAATTGAGCGGGAATTGAGAACCCAGTGAGTTTGTATGCAATTTTCACCTAATATCACTTGACATATTTATATCTTTCCTGAATTTCAGTGTTCCCTAGTGTTTCTAGTTTATGTTGATCCAAAACATTTGCCATTTTGACGATTTTTGACTGTTTTCCGGCTATGTCGGCTATGAGTGCAAAAAGACGCTCATTTTCAGTAGTTGACAGGGGGTGTCCGACAACTGAATCATTCTATTTATAGATTATAATCTGCTCTGAGTCCCAAGCCGACTACTGACTCAGAGCAGATTATAATCTATAAATAGAATGATTCAGTTGTCGGACACCCCCTGTCGGCTTGGGACGAATTGCGACACATAATTTTCGGGGTTCCGTAGGTCCAACCCAAGAAGGGTCGGATTAGGCTTCGAACTCGAAGTCGTCATTAGCACGGTCGTAAAAATGAGCGATCCGTCTACCTGCGATGATCCTTTGAGACACTCTGTGAGCAAGGCCCACTACACGAATCAAAGCTGTATTATGAGTAGGTCTATATGGGTGAAAACAAGACTACTATAGTGACCTCGTTTTCACCCAAGCTATAGCGATTCTTCCTCTAACATAATATAAAGGTTATTAGTAACAAGGAGCTATGTTATTAGTAAAGGGGCTTTTAAAGGGTCAAAAAAAGGCTTTTTCGAGGATTTTTGGTGTCTTTTACAAGGTATAATATCTGCGAGTTTGCAAGGAATTTAGCCTTCAATTTGAGGTGCTTTTGTGCTAAAATCTGTGGTCGAGCTTTAATTTATTTGTAAAATGGTTTTACCAATAAATTAAAGCTCGACATTAATAAGTATCACACTCATTTGGGTAAAACGTCATGAAATGAGCACATTTTATTAATAAGCGTTGTGAAACTGGGAAAGAAAAGTCTTTATAGTCAAGCAATCGTTGTATATCACGTACCTAAATATTACATATTCTAAATTTACAGAAGGTACGTATCCTTGGATTTTACAAATTAGCTATTTTACAATAATTGTAAAGTGTGTGTAGTTTCTAATAATTATTATTAGAAAAGTTGATCTACCATAGAGAAATACCTATTAATAAAAATTACTTTTAAATGATAGAAGTAGGTCGTTAAGAACAACAAGAGCAAATCTGTACAGGAAATTTATATAGGTGAATATCGGACTGTCTCCACTGACCTGAACATACTACGGAATGAAAAATTATTTTGTGACGTGGCTGTAAAAATGGGATGCTGATGAGAGAAATTTCAGTAATTGGGATTCGTCTGGATTGGCATTTGTGCGGTAGGAGTTTATCGGGGAATGTAATTTTTCGGATCGTTGTGGGATCCCCAAAAACGGATTCTACGTCCAACAATACTTCAAAAACGACACCCAAATCGACCCCATAGCCGAAAACCTTCGAAAACCCCTCTTGACATCTTGAAACGTATAACATCACATTAAATTTTAGAGGCCGATCAGAATTGTTGACCTCCGTCGCGATTATATAGTGTACTATTCCAAGAATAATAAACCAAAATAGTGAGTTAGGTTCGACATTTCAAGATCCTTTTCTGATAAAATTTTTTCCACAACTTCAGACATGGTGGCTACAACGATTTTTCTGAGACACTTCGAAAATTTCTTTAGCAAATGAAATTATCAAACTCATGTTTACTGTTAATTTCAGGACAGATGCTCCACTCCTTAGTAAATGTTACTCTGACTTAATCCATAAAGGGAGGTTGCTGACATGATAACCCTTCATTACCTGCATTGTCCGTTGGGGAAATCTCCAAAATCGGCTCCTTTGAAGCCGTTCGCCACGTTCACAAAGCTCCCGACCGCCGACTGTTGTCAGTTCCTTCCGTATAAAAGTATTCCCATAGTCAGTAATTTATTTTGTATCATTGAATGATTTTTACCTTGCTCGCTACATGATAGGTTTTGGACCGACCGCAAAATGCACAAACCGCGGTACAATATTCGGCCTTGGTGCAGGCATTGCTGTCCAATTCGCAGATTGAACAGAAAAACACTGCAAATTTTACACAAGGGTTTTTCATTCTTTGATAATAACGTATATTATACGTTACTTGTGCAGAAATCTATTTCATTGTCAATGAATCAAAATCAAAAAAAATTTTTGTATTTTTTTAAAATGTTTTTTACTTGAAAAATATTTGACCTCCTGGGGTCCATCAAAAATCTCATTTGTAGCCCCATGAAAGCTCTATAGATCACAACAGTGAAATCGGATCGTTCCGGGACCCCAAAAATGGATTCTACGTCCAAAAATACTTCGAAAACGACACCTAATATGATCCCATAGCTAAAAGCCTTTTAAAAAAAAAACCTCCCGTAGCCCCATTTTAGCCCGATAGCGCCCCACGGGTTTGGGCGATCGGGCTGAAAACCTTGCGGGCACAACTAGATGGTAAACCGAGTATTTTGTCAAAATTTCAGATTTAAAAAAATTCCTACTGCCCAAAACGGCGGACGGACATTTCGGATTTAGAATGTAGACCTCTTGAGACGGATAATGTCACATTTTGAGGCCGATCGGAGTCGTCTACCTCCGTCGCGAAAACATAGGTGTATTATTCCAAGAATAATAAACCAAAATGTACCAAGTCGATCAAGGCAATTTCACAACATTTGCTTTCAGTGTGACTTAAGCAGTCACCACTGTACAAACTAGTGATAGGTAATTATTTATTCTTCTTGTTCTAGTTAGATAAATACACATCTGCCTTTTTGACATCAAAGTTTCCACTTTGTTTGATTTCTGAATTCCCCGGTCTTATTATAATAACTCCACACCCCCTCCTCACCAGTTATTATTTTGGAGCCATCTATATAGCTCGTTTTACTGTAATAATTACAATTATTGTAATAAAGTAATTAGCGACAATAATATTTTAACCATAGAATTCAACTTGAATTTGACCATTTTTTAAAATGAATTACATCAATTATTGAATTTTTCCTGACTGTATAAAACCTATCGTACAACGAAGATCAAGGTAATCGGCACTGTACATAAATGTTGTGCAATGCGCGGTTTGAACAGAAAATGTTGTACCATATCAGAAATTTCTGGCTCGGATCGAATAAACGGTTCTTCGCACTTTGTACGAACATGCGTTATACAATAATATTGTATACAATATATTATAATACAATATACACAATGTATACAATATATTACATTGTAGGTATACCTAATAATTATTGTATTAGGTATACCTAATAATTATTGTTACGTACCAAGAAGCCGATAAAAATTGTTGACCACCGTCGCGAATACATCGGTGTATCACTCCAAGAATAATAATAATAGAAACCAAAAATGTGTAATTCATTAGCGCTGAACTCACATATAAGTAATTAAATTTTGGTGATGACCTGTAAGTCAGAGTTTAATTTTACTGCGATTCAGTATCTCTCAATCCTGAACCCCGGGCAGCCGGCCTTCTCACTTGAATTTGGGTAGCCAGTGAGTATTGACCATTTGAGGAGGTTCTGGCAGAGGTCATAAACAGCTCGCCTTCATCAAATCGGATTACCCCGTTGACAGCTAAGGGTCTTCGAGACTGCCCAGGTAGAAGGCCAGGTATAAGTCCAGGTATGGCCAGAAATCGTGTGTCGCAATTCGTCTTTTACCCAGTAGTCGACAGGGTGGTTTCTCATCGTTACAAGCCACACAATTTCAATAATATTACTAAGTAGGTAGTTACCATTAGTACCTACCTATATCAACTAGGTGATTTGTGACTGATGGAGCGTTAAAAGTGGCTCAAACATTTTCCCCATTTTGGAAAACATTGCACATCTTTGAGGTTCAGTTTCAGACAGACGGCTTAACCGGCTTGGATCGATAGGGTGCTCATTCGACGCAGAATTTTGTCCTCTTTAAAAAAGCATGGAATGAATTTTTCTTCCAGACGCTTCTTTCTGGATGAAAATTACCGAAAACCAAAAAAGTATTAAAAAAATATGGCGGTTTTTGGGCCACCACCTGTCGACTACTGATGCAAATCCCATGTTGACTACCAACGCACGACGTGCGTTGGTAGTCAACGCCACGACATACGTCGTATGTCGACCACTAGTGCATAACCCCCTGTCGGCTGAAACAATCTTCTTTCCCGATGTCGACTATTGATGCAAAAACACACTTTCGAAAAACTCATTTTTCTCCCATTTAAGCTCAAATTTTAATAAAATTTACTATTGCATCGTATAGAGAAGGGGATTGTGTAAACTTTCAAAAAGTGAAAAAGTGGGAAAACTCGATTTTGATGGTGGGAGACAAAAACTATTTCACCATAAGGTGGGGGGGGGGGGAGGTCCCGCAATTTTCGTTTCTATAAAATTGTGGTTAGTGTATACTAGTTTACTCCTAAATTTCAAATTGGAGTCCTATATTGAGTTGTTCTTTACGAACTTCGCTTTAGGAATCCCTATTTTTACAATAATACCCTTACCATATTACAAAATCGAACAAAATAGTTGTAAAGGGTTTACCCCAAAACTGCGGAGCTATACCCCATTTCGTTTTCTAGGGAAAAGCATGAAAGCATGCACATAAATTCTGTAAACGAATTGTAGTATTTCGTTGCATAAGTTCAAACACATCCTAACTCCCCCCCCCCCCCCCCCCCTAAAGGTGTGATAGGCGGTGTTAGACCTATGCGACTTATGTTCCAAAGACATATTGAAGCCTAAATGTAGCAATACCTACGATTAATTCGTTGATCCTTCTATTTTTCACTTAGCTACACTGTACAAATGCTGAAGTAAAAAATCAGAAAATACTGCAGGACCCACAGAGAACAAACGGACCTAATTTTCTCCTCTCATAAGTCCGACCGCCATGAAATTTTGTGGAGAAACGAACCTATACCACCTGGTGGCCAGGATTTAATATTAAATTTTGTCGGTCTGTTCAAAAAACCAATGTGGGGCTTTACCCCCACCTAACCTAGTCTTTTCTTCAACTAGCATCCTATGTAATTAATTAATAAAGACCACGATATGCATAAATATATCTGTAAATAAATCAATAATAAATAAAGAATTATTATCACTATTAACCCCTTTATAGTTAAATCATTTAAATAAACTTCAACATAAGTACCCATTAAATAAAAATGTACGAATGTAAATTTAACGTACCTACGTGAATCCGAAACAACCATGATCATGGTTGGTTGAAGCTACTCGAGTAGCTTCAGTTTGTGAGGGTACTGGACTGTACTGGAAAACGAATGAAAGAAATAAATAATTTATTGAGCTCGCAGTCAGTTTCTCCTGGTATTCTCAAACTTGAGACATTCCAATATTTACAAATTGAAAGATATTTGTTTGTGATCTGGTTGCGGTCATTTTTCGGGAGATCAAAATTAGGGAAAATGTAGATGCTGAAACTGTTTTCATTTCTTCAGATAGTAGGGGTAGTCGTAAGCGGACCTGCTGTATCCACCGTATCCACCGTATCCTCCATACCCGCCACGTGTGCCGTAGCTGCCGTAGTAATTGTCATATCCACTGTAGCCCCGTCCGTAGGGTCCTGATTAACAAATGGATTAGATGAGCTCTTTTTGCTGAATTGTTCGTTAATAAGGACACAGGTAATGTGTATAGATTGAACTGTGAAAATATTGATTGTCTTTGCCGCCTCCTGCTTTGTTGGCTACCTACAAGCAAAGGTACTGTTGAGGGCATTCCCTCCATGAGGCTAGACAGGAGTTTGAATCAAAATTAGTGTATTCAAAAAACCAAAGTTGGCGGTGCGACAATAAAAAATAACATAATCTTTCCAAAACGTTGACGTCTAATGGTTTTAGTAAATTAATCAAGTTCTCACTGATAGCAGAGCCGTAACCGTAGTAGTCGTAGTCGTCCCCGTAGCCGTAGTAATCGTCATAAGGGGAGCCGTAACTCCCACGGTAAGCGTTGCCGTAATAGGGCGTGTGGAGGTTGTAAGATGAATAGCTGTAGCCGTAGGGCGACCTGTAGTCATTGCCGTAGCTGTACCCTCCGTAGCCACCGTACCCACTGTAGCCCACACCTCCTCTGTAACTAGGGGGGCTTCCCCAAACGCTTGCCACTACTGCTACCAACTGTATAAAAAAAAGAGTGAAATTGTGATCTATTTTGATTAATGCACAACGTAGGTATTGAGGATGCCAGAGTTCTGGGGTCGAGTCCAATTTAATATTGTTGATCTTCTTTTGTTAGGTACTTACGAAGAACGCGAGTTTGCACATCTTGACCGACTGAACTGGGAAACGTCTTTGGCAGTGGGCTATAAAGCTTTCCAGGTGACCTCGCAGGTCAGAGCAAAACCAAGGCAAGTGCCATAGACTTCTTACAACAACCATCCTATAATCAACGCATTCACTGAGGTCTATTGTCAGTAACACGAATGATACGAACCGTCTCATTATTTGGGTTTTTTACAAAGTTTCCGAACTTCCTTAATTACGCACATCCGCTTCTTTGGAAGGAAGAACGCGATGGTGGGATATGGCGAACCAGTGGGATGGATATGCCTACTGAGATTGTGAACTTTCAACAAATGAAATGGTCTTCTGATATCACATTCCCCTGACGCTAAGAAAGTAATGTAAAGTTACATATAGTTCTATATTTCTATAATTTTACAATATATATTGTATTATAAGCTAATGTTATATTTCCTGTCTACACTACATGACATGTACAATACATTGTATTATAGGGTAGAGTAGGGTATTTGCGTATGCTTTTTTCAGTTGATCAACTCAAGTTAATCAAGTCTAAATTTAGACTTGATTATCAGCCGCCCTGTTGCAGGTAAATCCTTCTTTTTTTAACAGCCTGTTTAATGCTGAATTCAAATTTTCAACAGCGGTAAATTAAAACCTCTGTAGAAACCTCCAAAGGTTTTAATTAACCGCTGTTCAAAATTTTGAAAACCTTGCGGGCACAACTAGATGGTCAACCGAGTATTTTGTCAAAATTTCAGATTAAAAAAAAATTCCTTCTGACCAAAACGGGCCGGACGGCGGACGGACATTTCGGTTTTGGGATCTAGAACTCTTGAAACGGATAATTTTCAGGCCGATCGGAGTGTATTATTCCATGGAATAATATTTATTATTCTTGCAAGAATAATAAACCAAAAGAGATGTTATAACCTCCCTTAGCCGGTACCTACTTGATTTTTATAAACTTGTTCTCAACATCTTTAACCCCGTTGTAAATCCCTCAAGACAGGTTCTTCAACACTTCTAACCAGCTTTCAACCACTCCTCACCAACCTCTCACTTTAAAACATTGACAGTTGATCTCCCCAAACCGCCCAGTCACCATCAAGCCGGTTCTTACCTTCTCTAATTTGAAAAACTCTCAAAACCTCAAAATCTTTCCAAACCGGCTTCAACTGCTTCTAAGCTCCCACGCCCGTTAAAACCCCCAAAACCGCCTTTCAGCCCTGCTTGTGCCACCATCCGGTTCTAATCCTCTCCATCCTGGTTTTTAGCCCCACCAAGCCGGTTATCTCCCTGTCAAACCTCGTCAAACACCTAAAAGGTCTTTTTCATCAAACATTCTGCACCACAGCTTAGAAAACCTTTGTCGCTCATTCTGCCTTGTAGAACGCGAAGCCGCAGAAGAAAATAATTTTCTTCTGCGGTTTCGAGTTCTACAAGGCAGAATGAGCGACAAAGGTTTTCTAAGCTGTGCTGCAGAATCTAAATTATTTAGATTTTATTTGAACTCCCCTCAGAGGTGAATCCTTGAAGGATTATCCTTCCCTTAAGGATCGTAACAAGTACATGAAAATCAATAAAAAATCGTCTGGTTGCCTCTCCCTGGGTGCCTGTATGTGGGAACCAACAAGAAGATATACGACGAGAATCGGGAAACAAGGTGGAAGATAGTGAGAAGGTTGGGACCGAAGGTTCTGGGAACGATTTGTCAACCTTAGCTGCCAGGAGGGCAACGTAGGACCGGAAGAACCAGCGATCTACAATACATGTACCTACCTACCACGTCGGAAAGAGTGCATAGCGCCGGAAGTCAATTAATCCACCAATGATATCATCTCTACCCATTTATCTCTACCCGGTTAAATTGAGAATGGCATGGTGTTAAGTTACAAGGAAAAAGTTGACATTATCAGAGCTTAATATGCCCATATTATGGGCCTCTTGTTCGTTGAATTCATCCACCAGCTTCACGTTGTTTTGTCGGAGAAATACGACCCTCCTTCAGTCCATTTAGTCAACGTCGATGGTAATATCTATTTGTTTTTGCTGTCAGCGACGACAAAACACAGAGGAAATGGCTAAATGACAGCCTGCCACAGTTAGGTTGTGAGTTCGTCACTTGGTACTTCGTTGAGTTCCTATTGCAAATTGCAGGTTACTAAGTTGATTCTCCCACAGTAGGGAAAAACTAATACACTTCGCTTAGTGGAGCTGCCTCGAAAATTATCCCATACTCAGCAGTGAACAATGATGTGAGTTACCTGTGAGGTATCTAATAAAGTAGTGTAGAAGTAACGTTTTGAGTCATACAAAAGAATTTATTTACAAGATCTCGGTCACACATCACTCAAAATTGGTTGAAATGAAAATATCGTTGATGCAACTCCTCTCAAGAATCTGAAGAGACTGGCGATGGACATGGCACAGACTCACGGGCAGCAACACGATGTCATGACTTGATTTTTTCAAACTGCGACCTCAGCAGGCTGAGCTACAGCTTGCGGTTGGTCGAGTTCCGGAATTGGCGGCAAAGGTTGGAGAACTGAAACATGATTAGGAATAGTTAGATGAGAGTAACGAAATAAACTACTAGCAGCACATAGGTAACTAGAACAAAGTTAGGCGATACTTCGACGAGAAGACTGTTTTTAAAGATGGCAGTGATTGCTACGCGTCGATGGCCGAGCCAGTTCTGTGCCAAGGTGGATACCAATAACAGTTTAGAGGACATTGAAGGGAGTTTAACCCGAAGCGAGTGTAGTTTGTGTACCTTTGTGAGGAGGTAATTTTCTACAATTTTTTTTTTTGAAATTAAAATTCTGAAATGTGAAGCGCAGGATTTCGCAAGGCTCTTTGTCCTTGTTCTTGCCGCTGCTTGTGTTGAAGAGAATGTCTGCGAGTTATAAGGCAGGTTTCCCAGGCACTGTGTTCGAGACGTCGAAGTTGCTGCCTGGGAATCTCGATGTGATAGGTACCAAACCCTTGGGAGAGAATTCGTCATTTTCCGGTTTTGTCTGAGAATTTGGAATCTGCCTCAGGTTCCACCCACGCCAGGGAGTCCGTATCCCTACAGTCAAAGCCGGCGATTCACTTAAAAAGTCCTCAGACTCCTGCACTGGATCCAAAGTTGCCTCCTTTCTGGTAAAAATCAACCCCTAAGCGTCAACCCTTTCACGACCAGTGACGAGATAATATCTTGTCTCAGATATTATCTCGCAAGAAGAAGTGGCTCCTCTGGATCTGAGACAAGATACCACGTGAGGAGAAGTGGCCTCCTTGGACCAGAGACGAGATATCAAGCAAGAAGCAGTGGCCTCCCTAAATCAGAGTCGAGATATAAAGCAAAAAGAAGTTGCCTCCCTGGGCCAGAAACGAGATAACTCGTGAGGAGTAGTGGCCTCCCTGGACCTGAGACGAGATATCAAGCAAAAAGAAGTGCCCTGAGACGAGATATCACGCGAAGCGATATTTTGGACTGATATAATATTTGAATTCCAAGGTCTGGAGGGGATACATGACGTGGGCTGCTTAGTCATCTTTTCTTTTGATTGGCCAACAGATGCAATTTAGGCAACTTTGCTCCTCGAAAAGCCGACCCCGATAATCGAGAATCAGGCTGATCATCAGAGAAGGTCCTTCAAAAATCCATCATTGAGGTTACCTATACAATAATCGACCCGGGCCGAGTGTTTTATTCAAGGCTCTGGCGGCTTGTTGCCCTACTCGATGCCCAGCGAGGCAAGGTTTGTCACGGGCCCACCGCTTTCAGTTCAAATCTCCAACATTTCTAAAACAGCCCGTAACCACACGGATTTTCGAACTAAAAATTTCTGTAGGGGAGTTTTTAAGGGTGCTCAATCCGAATATGTCGTTAGAAATGATGAATTCCGACTTTCTCAAGGAGCCCATTGGAAAAATGACAAAATTTGTGGACTTAATACAAAGATATAAATAAAGCAAGTTTTTCTTAAAAGGTCTTTTTTTTTTTTTTTTTTTTAATGAGCTGAGTAATTTTTTCGTGTTTACATTGTAAACACGAAAAAATCACTCAGCTCATTAAAAAAAAAAAAAAAAAAAAAATGGGTGCAGGTGTAGCAATAAAAATAAAATTGAAAGAAAATGTATGAAACAAAAAATGGGTGCACCAACCACTAAATTTTCGATGGGTTGTCATTATCAGACGGACGGTATGGCGGTGTCGTTGTTCAAGCCAATTTCGTTGCCAAAGTTGAAGGAAGGAGGAATAAGGATAATAAGAGGGCGAGGAATGAGCGTTACTCTAAATTAAAGTTTTTGGTGAATTCCCAAGTTAGAACAAGTCAAGCCCAAAATAAGAAAAATCCATCACTATTCATTTAGCTTACTCTCTTCCTGAGGAACGACGGGGGGCTCCACCGTGTGTCTGATAAGTGGCTGCCTGTAGATGTGGTGAACGACGGGCTGGATGTACTTGTTGATGTGGACGTCCTGGTGGACCCGGTGAACGATGGGATGGGGAAAGTATTCGTGGACTTGGGGGAGTTCGTGTTTGAGCAGCAGAGGAGCCGTGTGGAGCGACGGCAGAGGTTGGACGACTGTAAGCTGCCTCTTCTTCAAGAAGGTGGCGCAACTCAAGCTCACCAGGCAGAGCAACAACAGACCCTGAAGACAATGTTTTATTATTTTTGGTTTATTATTCTTGGAATAATACACCTATGTTTTCGCCACGGGGGTCGTCGACTCCGATCGGGCTCAAAATTTGACATTATCCGTTTCAAGAGGTCTACATTCTAAATCCGAAATGTCCGTCCGCCGTCCGCCATACGCCGTACGCCGTACGCCGTCCGCCGTCCAGGCCGTTTTGGGCAGTAGGAATTTTTTTTAAAATCTGAAATTTCGGCAAAATACTTGGTTTACCATCTAGTTGTGCCCGCAAGGTTTTCAGTCCGATCGCCCAAACCCGTGGGGTGCTATGGGGCTATAATGGGGCTACGGGAGGGGTTTTTTGAAGGCTTTTAGCTATGGGATCGAGTTAGATGTCGTTTTCGAAGTATTTTTGGACGTAGAATCCATTTTTTGGGGTCCCGGAACGATCCGATTTCACTAGGGCGATCTTTAGGGCATTCGTGGGGCTAAAAATGGGATTTTTGAAGGATCCCAGGATGTGAAATATTTTTCGAGTAAAAAATACAGCATTTTTGAAAAAAACACATTTTTGAACAAAAAATCCCAAAAAAAAATTTTTTGAGATAAAAATCCAAAAAAAAATTTTTTTTTAATTTTTTCATTGACAGAATTAAATTTCTGCACAAGTAACGTATATAAAAGAATAATAAACCCTTGTGTAAAATTTGCAGCGTTTTATTTTTTTCAAGTTATAACTTGAAAAAAATAAAACGCGTCCTATAGGAAGACGGAATTTCATAAACTTTTGGGTCATATTATTAAATGCTTCATAATGCCGATCTCAAAACTTCCGTTTTTAAAATCTTAAACTTCTCATTATTTCTATACTCGAGCAGGAGTAAATTTAAGGTATACTAAGTATAGTAAGTCTTACTTTAGCGATCATTGTGTGGGTACAATCGGTGACAACGATGAACTAATTCTCCTACAACCGGCACCAGCTTATATGGTTTTCAGAATTTCCCCTAGGTTGGAGGGGACTCGGTGAAAGAGTATTGGAATTCCCCGAAAAACGAATGTTATTTACTTGGACCTGCAGAAATATGTTGTTTTTGCACGAGTACGTCCTTTTCCGAGGAGCACGATCCTAGTTAATTGCGAGCTTGGCAATAGTCATTTCACCGATGAAAAAGGTGAAACTGTCGAAAGCGGAAGGTCACTCGGGTCCGTGTGACTTTGGTTTATTAATCTTATACCTACTAATCACCCTGTTTTCCGTCAAGGGTATCAATACACTAAGAGAAAAGAAGCTTGAAGTATTTGGCTGGTGTGCCGATTTGAGTTTCGTTTTTCGTTTTGACATTAAATTTTTATGTCTACTTTGGCACATAAACGAAAAAACCGTTGAAAGTGTTAAAATAAAGCGTTACAGTTGGTTCCCTAGTCTAGCTAGGCTAGCAACGACTAAACTAAAGACATAAAATGTTCTAATATGTTGCAGAATCGTATGCAAGCGTTGCTAGGGTTTAGTTTGAAGTAGATAAAAATACAGGGAATTTGGGTTTCAATTTTTTAAGGAAAACTATAGGTACTTTTTTTTCCTACTACGTACTTTCTGACGCTTCTTGCTGAACGAAGACCTGGCGCAAATGATGGTTGTTTCGAAGTAATTTTAACCATAGAATCGATTCTATGGTTAATCATAATTATTCTGATTCATCGGTTGAGATGACATTCATTTCAGTGACCCCTTCAGGAAGGTCATTTTCCATAAATAGTTGGATTACACATATTAAATACAAATTTTTTTAGGGTCAAATTTTACAAATAATTCTCTTTTAAATTTTAATAAATACTATTTTGGCAGAAAAATGTAATAAATTTAGAATTTTTCATGTAATAAAATTTATTATTATTTATTATTTAGGTAATATTATTATTTAATATTATTATCTTAAAATATTTATATTTATTACTTGAATAAATTCTATTTTTTTAAATATTTAATATTTATTACATGAATACATTCTAAATTTATTACATTATATTATTGTATGACTAGTCTCTCTGGCTCGCTTCGCTCGCTCCCCTAGTGGGGTGTATTGCCGCCTGTGGGGTGCGTAGCATCGATGGACACGTTCAAACCCCTACTCAGACATAAGGCCTCGCTCCGCTCGGCCCCTCCTATTCGTAGCAGAGACGATAGAAAAAATCGGCGTATTTTTAGGGCTTACCGTTTAGGAAATTATTATTTTTAATTCAATTCAACTTTTTTTAAATAAAAGCCTCTCCATCTATCAAAGTTCCCTGGACCCTCCGTTTTCTAAGATCCCTGGCCCCGCGCGAATTAAAACGATCCAATTGTCTTCTCACCGTGAAATCGCCCCCTCCCCCTCGGTTTTTTTGAAATCCGACTTCGGAATCGGATTGGCCATATTTTGGCGCGCATTTGGCTCGCGGATACCATACCCAAAAAATGGCTCCTTACTGGGTATTTTTGAACCCGAAAAAACGTGGGACAAACGCGAGAAAGACGATTTTTCGACGAATTTCCGGCGAATTTCCCGGGCGAATTTCCGAATTACGATTTGACCGACGTCTTCCTCCAGGTCTGATCTATACGGCTGGTATTTTTTCGTAATTTTTTCGACCCCTTAAACGGGCTTTGGCGCGAGTTGAAAGTGGAAAACGTAGGACAAACGGGAGAAAGACGATTTTTCGACGAATTTTCCACGAATTTCCCGGGCGAATTTCGGATTTACGATTTGACCGACGTCTTCCTCCAGTTCTGATCTATACGGCTCGTATTTTTTCTTAATTTTTTCGACCCCCTAAACGGCCAGCGAGCGGAAAGTGAAAACAGAATGGGATTCAACTGAACAAAACGCTTGCATACAAGTCTGCAACGCATTAGGACATTTCATGATTATTAGGAGCTAATAATCATTGAGCATATTTCGTTACATAACGTAACGTAACGTAACGTGACATAACGAAAATTTGGTTGTGTGTCATAGCAAAGACATGAAATGTCAAAAACTCACTCGGGAACGCGTTATCCCGTACCAACAAACCACACGGCTACCACACGGCTACCACACGGCCGTCGGCCGTCGGCCAACACAATTTTATATTATTGTATGATATGATGATATGATATGATGATGATATGATATGATGATTATAAGTTACAATAGCTACAGCTAGGTAATTAGATATTTAAATAAAAAACTATTTCAGTAGCTGTAGCTTTTGTAACTTTATTATAGTTGCGTAAGGTTTTAGGTTACCAACATTCAGTTCTGTAAAGGTTCAAATAAGGTAGGTTTCAAAAGTTTATTGCAACCTTTTTCTGATGGCTTGCAGTAACTGCTATCAGTATGGAGAGATAGTGGGAATCCATCTTATAAAAAAGACGACTTCAGATTAAGTCTATACCCACGATAAATTCATGGTTGAAATAGACTTCAGAATAGACGTCTTGAATAGACGTCTGAAATCGCCTTTTTAAACCCTAGCAACGCTTGCATACGAGTCTGTAACACATTAGGACATTAAATGTCCTAATGTGTTACAGACTCGTAATTAAATTTTAATGTCCTTAGTTTAGTCGTTGCTAGGGAACCATGGTTGCAACCGGAACGCTTTTTTTAAACACTTTCAACGCTTTTTTCGTTTATGTGTCAAAGTAAAGACATAAAATGTCAAAATTTATGGTTTACAGTAACTAAATTTATTATAATAATTATAATAGTTTACAATTATCCACCTATTGTTATGGTAATATTGTCTTTGTTACTTTGACTAATTTTTCCTTATTCTATCATTATTAATTCATTTATTGCGGGGTTTTCAGTTTCTGTGGCGTACCTAAGTAATAGTAACAAGTCAATATCTTATTTCAATTCAATATCTTATACCTATCTTATTTCAATCGTTCACTATAAAATTATCTCTAAGTATATATAATGATGTATATATAATTAAAGGACCACTGCTAATAGGATACTTATTGGGGGCCCTCGGTAGCGTGGGGGACTATCATTGTGTTGCCGATGTTGGGGTCATGGGTCGAATGTCCCTTTGACGTGAAGTATATAATAATATTATATACTTCACGTCAAAGTATATATTATATATATTATATACTTATATATTCTAAAACGCGTAAAATTTTTTGCTCCACAAAAACCTCACCCGATTCAGGTTATAATGCTATACCATAATTGGGAAAATAATATTTTGCATAATATGCAAAATATTATTATTACTACATATTATTATGTTTTAATTAATATTATTTTTAAATATTTAATAGTAAAAATATTAATATTATTTTTAAATATTTTTTATTGTAATATACCTAAATAGGGTTTATTTCAATGGGAGAGTTTCTTTTTCATAACACCAATATTGTCCCTTCAATTGGCGTATTGGTTATACCTGCACTGTTGAAAAGATGCGCGGTTTAACAAAACAAAGTCATTGAAGGCTGATATAGCCTGAAAAACGCCGTCGTTGATGCTAACTTGGTGGGTATTTACCGATTTACCTACACCTATGCACCATTAAATGTACTAGTTTCAAGAAGAATCATCAGGTTTTGTTTGTTAAAATCACGTCTCACAAGAGTTACTGGTTTCGACTCACCAAAACCGGTTTCTGCTTTGTACTTGCGGGTAGAATCGAAATTATTGAACGCACAGTAATAATTGAACTGTCTGAATTCACCGTGGTTCATAGAACAGGTTCCCTCCAAAAACATTTTTTTTTCCAAAGAAAAACCATATTGCCGATCCTTCATTGGCCCAACCTTCGACATTGTTTTGAATTCTACGCTCATCTACCGCAGGGAACTCAAATAAAAGGAAAATCATACGATAAATAAGATTATGAATTCGTATTTTCACTCACGTACCCTTTGCACGTAGACGCTGGCAGATAGACGCCGTTTTGTTATGCGGAACCTCGCGAAGGCACGTTAGGATGTATTTATGTGCAAATATTTAACCCAACGGGGAGTTTTTCGGACGTTTTGAGAATCACCTGTGTGGTTGGACCTTACGTTATCACGGCAATATTGTTTGTATTGTGCAGAAAACCCTCGCTTCGTTTTGAACTTCACTTTTAAGTGATGAATGAATATGAATGAATATGTTAACTATAGATCTTACTATAAATTTCCATTCGAGAAGGGAGTTCAAACTCCTATTTGGAAATAAAGGTTTTTGAATTTGAATTTGAATAGTCGTTTGAATTTTTTTTCAGGGATTGCGCTGATTGGATGCACAATGATAGGAGACCAATTTTCAGCAATTCATGATAAAAGTTTTGCTCAAAGTTCAGTAATTTCAGGGGAAACCCTCCATCAATCACCGACGAATTGTATCATGAGCGTTTCGTGTTTGTTTTTTTGTCACCACACCGTATTAAATACGGTGTGGTGACAAAAAAAAAAAAAAAAAAAAAAAGGCAAATTTTGCCTCAGGGCATTATATTTTTTATATAAAGCAGCAGGGAAAATGGGAGAGATGTGGAGACTGATTATATTATACCTACTGCTTCAGGGTATCTGATGCATTTACATAGAATGACATTCTATGTCTAAGTAATGCACAATGAGCTCCTTTAATGATTTTTGAAAATGTTTTTCCTGCAAAGGTCGTGCTTCAAAAGTTACGAAAACGGGTCCATATTGCAGAAACCCCGTTTCAATTATTTATAGGGCATTAGGAAAAATATAATATTTGAATTCCGAGGTCTGGAGAGGGTACATGACGTGGGCTGCTTCGTCGTCTTTTGATTGGCCGGGAGATCCCTCTCTCTCTCATCTACGCAAGTCAGCCAACTTTGCTACGCGAAAAGTCGACCCCAAAAATCGAAAATCGGGTTTATCATTATAGAAGGTCATTCGAAAATTGAGCATCGAGGTTATTATCAAAGAAGGTTATTCAAAAATCGACCTGGGCCGAGTGTTTTTATTCCGATTCTGTTCAGATTTGTTATTTAGCGCTCTGGCGGCTCAGTGCCCAACTACTCGACGCCCAGCCTGGCGAGGTGTGACGTCAAATTTGCCCGGCGTTCATTTCAAAATCTCTAACATTTCGAAAACAGCTCAGCACGTACCTATACGGATTTTCGAACTAAAAATTGGGGTGTATGGGTTTTAAAGGGTGCTGAATCCGAATATGTTGTCAGAAATGCTGAATTCAGACCTTTTCAAGAAGCCCATTATTGTGCATTAGGTACTTACCTGCAGGTACAAACCATGCTTTGGTAAATTTTGGGCTGCTGCGAGGGCAACTCATTGAAAGGCCCCGGGAGCAGTGGCATGTTGACGTGCAAATTTCTTTTTACTAATGTAAGAATAAAGATAATTCTGCTGCAATAATTCAACAATTTTCACTCTACCTGGTCCTATACAGTCCGTTGACTCGCCCAATGCATAATGCATAGAACGCAAAAATATGCAAAACCAATCCACAAACCCTCGAAATTCAACTCGTGAATTATTTCAGTGTGGCTCATTTTCCGTCGGGATCTCGACTCATTGTGTTATTGCAACCGAGTCTGTCTTCCAAAATAAAAGGAGCACCGTGAGTCGTAAACCTCCTCCTCGGAATCTTGATGAACTTCGTATTCTCAACCATGTAAATCCACCTTCCTTCAAATCACTCTCTGATGAGACTGACTGGCAAGCAGCGTTGCCGCCGACTTACGTTTGAACCACAGAACGCAAACTCAACCACGAAAATTCGTCCTCCCGAAATCTTGAACATTTTTTTTCCGCTCGGCTTGCCCTTGGACACCAAGTGCGCTCATTCATCAACCATCACGCGTTCCTTTTGATTTGTAAGAAGCTATTACTCCGTCAAGATGCCTTAAGGAGTCCTTAATTCAGGGTTAAGCGATCATCACGATTCCCTCCAGATCCGCCCCGCTCTGAGAAGACGAGCCGAATGAGTGAATAAAGAGCCTAACAGCCATAAATTTCCTCTAATAATTACACCAACAAGAATACCTGTGTTTTGATTCAATTTACGTCGGCATAATCGCATGAGGTGCATTTCAAATACCCCAACTACCTGATACATATTACTTATCTCTGACAACTGTCCACGATAGGTGTTTTTCGAGTTACGTAACATTGCAATTTTGTTTATTTTTCTTTGAATAATCAACCTATGTCTTCGCAAGAGCAATTTTGATCATCAGCAAAATTCGCAAAAAAAAAAAAAAAAAAAAAAAAATGAGCAGGTCGGTACCGAGTGATTTTTCAAAATGCCATTTCGAAAAAGATAAAGCGAGACTCATGATCAGTCGGCAACGCAAGATCTGCCATAAGTTTGGTCTGTCTAGACTAGGGGGGGGGGGGGGGGGAATGGTTCGAATCTGTTTTGTCTTCGTTGACAATAATTATTATTAGTTACAATTGTTGTTATCCGAAGAGACATGGCCTCGAAGGGCTCGGATGCGATTGTGAAAATCCTGAAAGAGGCGAACTCAACAATAAATCGAAATAAGAATAATTATTATTAATAAGCGTCTTTCCATGTCCAGTTTATCTTCTTAGAAGGTTGAGCCACAACTTTCGAGATGGTTTTCAGGTTTTGGCTTTCCGGCAGTGATCAAGAGCCAAAGAGAGGGGGGGGGGGGGGGGGGGGTGAGCGTGATGGGCCTCCTTTCAACGCCAACGATTTTTCCTCCTTTCAACCCCAACGATTTTTCCTTCTTTCAACACCAACGATTTTTCCGAGGCAGGCACTCAAGGATCTTGGGGTAATTCACCGCAGAATCACACCTTATTGGCCTCAGGCCGATGGGTCGGTTGAACATTTCATGAAGACTTTGTCAACGCACGTAAAAACTCAGACTGTGGAAAGGAAATCTTGGGAGGCTTCTCTGGAAACATTTCTTCTAATGTACCGATCGACACCTCATACAACGACTGGAAAGACGCCTTTTGAAATAAGTACTGTTCAATTTCAGTCCCAGGACGCTCTTGCCTGAGGCTCAAATAACATCAAAACCTCCTAGTGATCAGCTGTTGCGGAAGAACACCAAGAAGAAATTGAATGCAAAATCGCAAGTTGACCAGACAGTAGGAGGAGAGCTCATGCCTGGATATCCAGCTGAAGACATACTTCAGCCCCCACTGTGGATCACCCTGGCCTAAAGCCAAACTACTTCGCAGCGGCAGATTGCTCATGCTCAGGGGACATTTCCCCAGCCACGAGCCGCCCGAGCACCTTCCCCGGACGGAGAGTAGGCAGATGGGGAGATAGGGCCTAGGTATGTAACTACAGTAGTGGCATACGTTTTCTAATCACTTTCGGGTAGCATCAGATAATTATATCTCCGTGATTATAGTCGGCGGGACGCATGGGGAACACAACCGCGAGCAGCTAGGCTGGACCTTTGCAGGAGCCATACCACCCCAAGAACTTCAAACCTAGGCAGGTTCATCTGCTTCAAGTTACTCTAGGCTGTATACATAAATTAACTACATATGTATACATAGATACTAGGCTGTTCATCTATAGATGAACTTACTTGAAACCGGTCCCCACACTACAATAGTTGTAGGTTCCTACTAAACCGTTTATTCGAATAAACGATTTAGTACCTATAGGTCCAGTATACTGGGAAAACGCCTGTTTCAAAATTTGAACAGTTTTGACGTGGAAGAAGCAAAAAGTGTATTCTACTGCAAACCTCATAATCCCAAAAACAACCACAGCATTCAATGCATTGCAGGTTGAAGGAAATCCCGCATCACGAATTCAAGGGCTTGAGTAGGTAGGTACCTCCCTCTGGGCATTCGATGATCTGAGTGTTTTGATCTGGAAAATGGAGTATCCCATCAGATGGAGTGTTTCCCATGCGGATGTGGCGAACGTAGAGATCTCTCCAGATTCCACTGACGGGCATTTGTAACTATTCAACTGTGAAAATCAGCCGAACGTTACGTAGGTACTACATGTATGTATTTCAATGCAGCAAACCACGTAAGGGCCATCTTGAGAACCACTTCCCAGACCGTTCATTGTTTATGTTTGGTCTTGTTGGCATGTTCAATCCGTATCACTGAATTGACGGTAAACATAGCCATTACAAATAATATAGTCAGGATACGGTTCTGGTGTGACGCATCAAGATCTTCGACGATGCTGCTTCAGTTTGCTAAGTCACTCACTGGAGCGAACCGAAGGTAGATACTTCATTAAAATTTAAATTGGCTTCATTTCTCATTAAAGTCGTCATGATCTTAATCAAGAAACAGATAAACCTTTTAACGGCCTCATCTTCGGTTTCTTGTTGATATCAACGCCAAGGATTTCCATTACAAGTGGTTAATTGAAAAGAACCCATTAGACGGGCATTTGGAACAGAGCCGAAAGATATAACTATGAGAAAACGTAGCCCGTCAAGAAGATAATGACAAGTAAAGGAAGAGGAGTTGAGGTTTTTGCGTAGGCAGTTCAACCACAGTCAGTGTTTCTCCAGGAGTCGTAAATAAAGGTAAACCCCTCTATAAAAGTATGGAGTTGAGCAGTTGTTATAAATCCAGTGATTTTGAAATAATGGTTTATTGTTCAAAATAAATCTCTGTTTTTGCGGCGAGGGTCAACAACTTTGGTTGGCTTCAAAATTTCTTCTAATATAATGTATTATAATATTGAATATTATAGGATATTATCAATATTGAAGGTCCTCCATTTTATGAGGTCCCTTATCTTGCCCAACACTATAGTATGTACATTTTTAACATTTTTAATTTTAGCATAGTACATGCATAGTAGTCTTGGATCCCCGCCCAAAAATTATCAGGAAAATATTATGCCACGAAAGTACCGGCAAAACAGCCTATCGAGATCAATATTGAATGGTATCTAAGATGGGAAGAGGCGTTGTATCCAAATTTTATTACTCACAGATAAGTAACGACTTGGACGTTGGGAAGAAAGATTCCTTTGCAATGCTACGTCGTCCTGATCCGCAGCAGCTCCTGAAATCACAGGCTGACGATGACCAGCACCCTGATGGTCTTTTAGGAAGGTCTTATATGGACGATTCTTCTGAACATACCTTCTACCACCAACGGAGAAGCCCTCAGACATGGAGATCAAATTTTTGAAAACCTATGGCAAACAATGGCGATAGACGCTCTTTTTTTCACGCGAATCATTGCCGTGTCTCAACTATCTCATGGAAGTGAACCAAAACGTACGTTGATCTTTTAATTAATTCATCGAATGATGAATGATTAGTGTTTGCGAGCACCTCGCTCCACCAACTTTATTATGTTCAACTTGATAGAAACGAAAAACGCTACAAATGTTACACAAGGGTTTATTATTCATTGGTATAGAAAAATTATTATGCAATTTCTATATCATTAAGAAAATATTTGTGGAAAAAATTTTTTTTGTACAATGTTTGGACTGATAATATCATATATCATATATCCATATTATGGAACCTTGAAAAAATGGATTTTGCGCCCAAAAGTACTCGGAAAACGACAGCTTATTAAATAATGTCCAATTTTGACCTCCAGGGAATCCAATTTGTAGCTCCATAGATCCCCACAGTAAAATCGAATCATTCTGGGACCCCCACAAATGGATCCTACGTCCAAAAATACTTCAAAGACGACACCAAACTCAGCCCCATAGACTAAACCCTCTAAAAACCCAACCCGTAGCTCCTTTTTCGCCCCATAGAGCCCTACGGGTTTGGGCGATCGGGCTGAAGACCTCGCGGGCACAACTACCTAGATGGTAAACCTAATATTTTGTCAAAATTTCAGATTAAAAAAAAAAAAAACGACGGCTCGTACGGTGGACGGACATCTCGTATTTGGAATCCAGGTGTCTTAAAACGGATAATGTCAAATTTTGAGGCCGCTCAGAATTTTCGACCTCCGTCGCGATTACATAGCTGTATTTTTCCAAGAAAGATTAACCAATATTAAAAATCGTTAAGTAACTATTTGAATTAAAATAATTTCTAAAGTGTACGTGCATTCAATTTGCATTGTTCATGACCTTCAGTCTTAATTGTATCCTTTCATGTTCACCTGACTTGCCCCAACTGTGATTTTGGGATCACTTCCACCTTCGTCAGGGATCATTCAACTTTTCAAGTTCGGCGCTGAGTCGTGATCTCATCCCTCGACGCTCTTAGCCCCCATTAAGCTATTCCTGATATGTATGTGCACAGTGAAAAAGGCCTGACTTGGTTTTTTTATGAGCGTCTCATCTGTCAAGTTCAAGGGCGGAACTCCCGGCGGTTTCAGGGATGCTGTGAAGTCTGCCTGACCTGATCTGACTATATAAACCGCGACAACACGCATCATCTTCAAGCAGACATCAACCGTCAGCGTCAACATGAACACCTCCATCTTCCTTATTGTAAGTAGTTTTACATAGTTGATTTTTGACATTGGTGATTGAAATAATTTCAATCAATAATTTCAATTACTGAAAAAATGTTTTTAAAGAAACATTAGATGACGAAATTTGCCAAAATTTGTCACTCGTAGGCGGCGGCTTGAGAACAACCTCTGTCATTTCCCATTTTCCAATAATTCGATTTATTGAGTACGCAAGTGTCGAGAGTTTCATTTCTCAAGGGAACCGATCCTGCGTGAAAATTTTCAACCTTTCACACTATAGATATTCTGGCTGCCTGCGGTCGTCTTAATTAGAAGGCCCGCCCTCCTGAAACAGAGGTCTATGAGATTCTAGAGGTCTAGGTTTCTACCTCGGAGTTACTCAGAAACCGTGGATCCTGTTTACGTCACACTTTCGAATGAGTCAAATTCATAATGAGTATCCAAGAAAAGCTAGATAACAATGCGATTGGGTACCTATTCATTTTGGACTTTCATCGATTGTGTTTGAACCAAGATGTGATTTCCCGCCAAATTGGAAAAACCTCTTGTAGCCCAGTAAAATAAGGCCATTAAAAAATAGATAGGTATAAAATAATAATAATAATGATAATAATAATAACAATAATAAAAACGGAGACAATTGACGGAAAGGTGAAAATGGTTTTGACCGCTCATGTTGGGCCCAAATATGAGGAATCTGAGTTTGCACCACCGTGGTAAGTGAGCATAACAGTTACTCAGTGAGCATAACAGTTACTCCTAAAGTTACTTTAGGTACACGTACAAGTTGTTTCATAATGTGAACTTAATGATACCAAGTACCGATTATAAAATTTATAATTCATATTTTATGTTCATATTTATGTTCATATTTAATATGAACATAAAAATCAAATTGTAATGATTCTCTGAAATTACAACTTCCACCATTTTTAATAGTTATCTGAATCGGAGAAGAATAAGAATTGACTGACCCTTCAGCCTTGGTGTAAAATGTTTCGGGGGTTGCTCGCCAGTGGTCCCACGTTGCTTTTGATGAAAAATTGCTAAAAACATGGTTTATGGGATCCTGGTCAGAAGACCATTTTGGAAATGCTCTAAATTTCTTCAGATGACATACAAGTGTGATTACTAGGTGATAAGAGGCGATTTGGGCGTTGATAGAGGCTCATAACTCTCTATTAACCCACTTTGGAAAAAATTACACATCTTTGACGTTCGGATTCGGCCAAATAGTTTAACTGGGTTGGATTGATAGGGTAATTATTCAACGCAAAATTTTAACCTCTTGAAAAAGGTATTGAATAACATAATATGTTATTATTACGAACAGCAGCTAACATGAAGGAAATTGCGGTCAGTTTATCAGTCTAATAAAAATGAACCAACGACAACCGCTAATTTCAGTGATGGTGTCCGGTTGATGAGTGACCTTCTGTTGGGTTGACGTGCTTGCTGTTACGAATTTAACTAGGAACAAATACGGCAGTATTTGACCGGCTATACGGTTTATACGGCAGTATACAGATGGTGGTTGATTTTCTAAACAACATGGTCTGTTGCATGCACGCAAAATTCATTGTTCTACAGTTCTAATTTCAACATCTTTACTCTATAGGATTTATTAGGAACTACCTAGTGCATTGTTTTTTAGACAAACGCTTCGCGGAGAGCCTTCAATACTCGCCGAGTCTTTGCTAAACAACATCCCACTGAGTTGACTTTTCATGGAAAAGTACAATATGGCCGTCCTCTACAATATGGGAAATTAAGGGTCAAAATGCGAATTTAAGACTTTAACTGGGGACAATTCGGTAATTAGGAACTAAGTAGACTGTCTTGAATATTTTTAATATCCGTTTTAAATTCTGAGGACACCTTGGTGAACTGGGCCTTAATTTCATCGCGTGCTAGCTCAAAATATATAATAACCTAAAATAGTAAAATTCGTGTTTGTTGGATATTTGCTCTTGAGGAATTCCTCCCATGAATTTGCAATCTCCAAAAGACTAATAAATTAGGTGTCGTGGTCTGGTGCGATACATCATCCCATCGGGTCTGAAGACGAATATTGGATTATTGGGGCTATTTGCTTGGGGAGAAGATGAATGGGTGTTTAAGCTACGTTAATTGTCCGCAGCCAAGCGTACCCCTCTGATTCTCTGTGCTTCTCCACCGTTGTAAATCCCCCACCCGGGATTTATCGACCATCGTTGATTCTATTGAAGGGAGCAATAGAACCTGAATAGATTAGTTCTGATCGCTAAATTGAGATAGTTTGGTGTTTGATGATTCTCGTGTGTTTGAATTTTTTGTTGTGAAATCCACAGATTAGTGCAGTCATCGGCGCAGTCCTCTGTGATCAGGCGTGGGATAACGGTGGCAACGCTGGAGCTCAGGAGCAGGGAGGCGGCTGGGGAGGCAACAGTGGAAGGAGCGGCGGATGGGGCGAACAAGGTAGTTCGATGAACCAGCAGGGTGGTAGCGGCTGGGGCAACCAGAGGGGAGGCGGCCAGGGAAGTGGTTGGAGAGGTAAGAGAAACCTCATAATAATATTATAATCATATTATGATATTATCAGTCCTTTTGAAGCTGCTTTGAGCAATGCATTTTGTAACGATGTGTGTTCCCAGGTAACCAAGGAGGTAGTGGAGCCGACAGCAAGTCACTCTTTGGGCCTGATGGCAAGCGCTACGGTGCCAACCTCATTGAAGAACCAGACAGGTGGGGATACGAGGCTAACATCCCGGGAGCTACATCCAGGTTTGTCGGGTACAGATCAGCCAACGGAAGTAAGTCACAAATCCGGATGCTCAGCCACAGCCTGAACAGCTGCGCAATCAATAACTCGAATGGTTTCGATCTTTACAGGGAGTGGGTATGGACAAGAAGGAAGTCAAGGGCGAAACGGCCAAGGAGCTTACGGCGTCCGTGGAAACCAGGCCCGCAGTGGGCAACAAGGCTGGGGCCAACAGGGAGGGCAAGATGGGCAACAAGGCTGGGGCCAGCAAGGAGGACAAGGTGGACAACAAGGCTGGGCCAAGCAAGGTGGTCAAGGTGGACAGCAAGGCTGGGCCAAGCAAGGTGGACAAGGCGGACAGCAAGGCGCACAAGGATGGTGACACCTTCAAAGCCACACTGGGAATTTTAATTGATTCTATGTATTATGATAATTTGTTAAGGGACTTGTTTGGTTTTGGTGTATCTTGTCTCAGCCACTCAAGTGAAACATTGTAATTCAACAAATCATTTTGTAAAAATTATCCAATAAAACTCAACATCTGTGATGCAAATTGTAGCATTTATGTGTAGATAGGAACTATAGTTCCACAGGTAGGTATACCTGTGAAGCAGAGGCCATCATAGAATGGAAATTTACTAGGACACACTCTTATGTGGGGAATCATCCACACGCATGTTAATCTGTACCTACCCTAAAAACAGCGAACGGAAGACAGAAGAGGTTCGAACCTCTTCAGCAGATCTGCTCTCATCTGCTAGATCACTAACACTCACTCCCATGGGTGGTGGTTCCTTCCGCACCCGTTGTATACAACGGGTGCGGAAGGAACCACTAAATTTGGTATTTATATATAAATACCAAATTTAGTGGTTGCGGGGTGGCCTGCCCTGCTTTCTCATTGCCCGCTCGTTCTTCACGACTCTGTATTAAATATGTTGAGTGTTAACAGCTATTTACAATGCATAATCACAATCTTTAGGCTGTAAAGGGGGAAACCAAGGACTCGGAGGAAAGGGTTTGCTGACCTGACCCCTCGTCTCATCCCCCGAGAGGGGGCACAGACTTGGGCGATTCAGACCCTTCTAGGAGGGAATTCGTATGGGAACGGAGTTTGTACATGGGCGCACGGAGTTTGTCGATTCCCGAGGGTATCGACGGCATGGACAAAAGGGGTATTCTGCCTGGACAGCCAGCACAAAGATACACTGCTCGTCACTACTGCCTCCACCTTTAGTGTCCGTGCGGTGAACCCAGGTAGAACTCTTGTATGGATCCTGGTAAAGATAACCCGGCGCAAATCTCCCACAATTCTCCATACACAAGCGGCAGCGATTATTTCATTCAATACCTGTACCTACTCGTATCGAACAGTGAGCACCAAATCCAGATTACTCGGTATCGATAGATAAGTCTTGGTATCGAGAAAATACCTACCTAGGTAGGTAGATAATATCCAAGTATCGAGAGATAAGACTTAGGAAACGTGATTCTTACCCATATGAGTATGTTATCAATAATAATATTATGAGTATTATTATAATATGAGTATATTATACTCATACGGATAAGTATCTCGTTTCCTCAGCCATGTTCACCTAGTATCCATCCCTAGCAGGTTCTATTTTGAAGACTGCACCGTCTTTTGTGGATTGGGAAAAGAAAATGGGTACCTACCTACAGAAAAAGGGCCGCCATACTAAGACAATGTACCATCTGTATTTGCTAGGAACTGAAACGACTCTGGTTCTATTGAAACCAGCCCGGACAATAGGTACGGGTTGGATTCGATTTGATCTTCACCTCCAACTTTTCCTTTGTACGTTTCTTCCAGTTGAAAAAGACAACAATGGAAAAGAGGCTCCGCCATTCTGTGGAAATTAATTAGTTGGGAAATATTTTTCGTGAAAGCTAATTTCGTCGAAGTCGAGAATAGTGTAAGGGACGGAACCCGGTGGCATAATAAATAAAGTTGATCCTGATACCGAATACTGCGAGAGCTCTCAATATTCCTAGTCGTTACCTGTGGCACCCCGAAGGGTTAAGCCCGAATGGAAAATCCCTTCGATAAAGAGCTTCTTACCTCCGCGCGAGAGTTTTCTTCTTCATTTTCTCAACGTAATCGGCCGTAATGGCGTTGGGAGGGATACAGAAACGGCTTACAATGTCCGGAACGCCCGAAGGAATGACGATGTACCGACAACCGGGCTATAACCAGCTTTTGCAATACCGTCGACGATAATGGTTTCAGCTCATTCCTTTTCGTTTATTATTATCAACTGATGTTTTCTCGAAGGTGGTCGAAAATTTTGATGCACCTTAAAATTTGTCCTATTCACGTTGCAAAAGATTCAGATTCAACAATGTTGAATCTGAATCTTTCGACATACATATTATGTCATAATATGCATAAACGATATTATCGTTTGTACCGATTCATCATTCATTATCGATTCAACGAAATCGATAATGCACATAATGGGATATTTTTTACTGTGTACAACTATACCTACCATTTGTTGTACAATAACAAACCCGAAGCGATCTCAGGCAGGAGCTGGGGGTATTCACCCCCGAGACAGTGATATACAAGATGATAGAGAAGAAGGCGAACTGGGATGCTGTGTGCACATTCGTGCAAACAGTGCTTAAGCACAAAGAAGAGCATCGAGAATGGGAAGGCAAGGATGAGGCCCCCATAAACCAAAAAATGAAGACAAGAGCAAGGAATTGAAGGAAAGAAGAAAAGAGCAAGAACAGAAGCAGCCAGTTGGCAAGAAATTGTACTGTCCCGAAGTAATACAGCAAGTAGTCCCGGGACAGTTCCAGAAGGAGGGGACGGGTGCACCCGACTAGTGTAACATGTTACACTACAGTAGTCGGTATGCCGTAATGAACAAGGAACACAGTGACTCAAGTTTCATGCTCATACATCAATTTTTTACGGAGATTTTCAATCGAGAAGCCGAAAAAAAAGGGGTGTTAGGGATTCCCTCACAACATCCGCTTTAGTCCTTTTCGAACTAACATCCCATGTCTTCCAGATTTCACTTTTAGTCGCTCAGAACATTAAATGTATAAATTTTATAGTTGTTCAAAAGCAATGCAGCACTTTTTTCTGTGAGATGTCGATATTGTGTAATAAGGATGCAAAAATTGTAGTTATCTTCCACTTCGTCTGCACTGGCACTTTTTTCGTTTTCTGTTCGTTCGTTAGAAGAAGTTGAAGTAGGGCTTTAAAAAATATGAAAATTGTGTGGGGGGAAAAGCCGATGGTTAGGCTTAACTAGGGCAAGGCAGAGACGGCAGTCTTGCTCCAGTTAGCCGTTTGAAGTAAGTTATTACAGTTGGAAGTAATTTTGATCCTACGTAGCTGTCATTTTGTTGAACGTCACTCCAAGTAATCCTGCCTCATAGGTACGTCCATGCTTGGAGTAATAATCAATTATTTGAAAAAAGTACCAAACGTTTCCATATTTACAACAGATGTGTGGATAATACAAGAAATAGGCAGTAATACGCATTAATTACCTACACAATAATATAATATATTATTGTGTAGATAACTATAATTAAGTAGGTAACAATAATTAATTAATGTATATTATACATTAATTAATTATTGTATAAACAGTTGGTTGACCCACTAACCCTAGTAGGTGGACATTCATAAACAGGATACAATGTCATACATTGTATGACAGGATACAGATGTCATCTAACTCGGCTGGGTACGCTGGTAGGCGGGTAGGGGATGGTTAGGTAGGTCAATGTCTCGCAAATCAACTGTGAAAGTCGGAAGTGCTCGACAAAGACCGGGCGGCCGAAAGGAAAAGTAGCGGAAAGGGACGCTCCAAGGTCACTTCTTCAAAACCTCCCAGCGACGAATGTAAAAAAGAAAATCCTAGTATTGGACCTCTATCAACTTTTTACGCAAGTTAGGTAGGTACGCTAAACATTTGCTCAGGTAGACCAGAAGCAGAGACATTGAAAATTAATTGATAATACATTTAATTTAACATCCCAATAAAATTATTATGACCTTGGTGATTAGTCCTTCCCGATTCACTTATTGCATTATAAAATGAGGGTGATTCATATATGAAGTTGTAGCAATCCTCCTCGGTATAATAACTTAATAATAATTATTAGTAAACCATAAAATTATGGTTTAATATAACAATAATGTGGATGGAAAGTTGTTGAGGGTCGGTAAAATAAAACGAGAATGTGCTGTCGTTTCAAGAGATGTAATAGGTATATCTTATTATTATAGAATCTATAATACCTAATAAGATATTATCTGACAATAATAAGATATATTGTTAGATAGGAGAATATCTTCAGGGCCCATTGAAATGAAATGACAGTAATCAGAAAACTAACTTAGGAGGATATTGGAAAATATGACTTGACAGTGTGCTTGACGTTGTATGAAGCAGCTGAAAGCCAAGCGCCCCGCTGAGTGATTACAGGCTCTGGAGGCAGAGGAATTTATTCCAGGAATACATTTTATATAACGACACGTGCTTCCTGAAGACTGCGACCCTCCTCGGTGCCTTCAGGAATATTTTCTTCCCCAGAAGTTCAGTTTGTTCGCTTGGAGGCGATCAAAATGAACAACATTTTCCGATAGGGGTACCTACCTATTAATTAACACATTTTCTTTTCAATCCGAAGCACAGCAGAGCGCAACTTATTTGAAATCAAACAAAACAAACAGGCTGTTTTGACACCGGAATCCGGTGGATGGGTAAGTGGAAAAAAAAAAAAAACAAAAAAAACTGGCTCATACATTCTTCTTCTTCTCTTATCATGAACAACATTATACAGAAATAATACAGAAAAAATTGTAGGAAAATGAATGAAAACAAAGAGATTACTGAAGCTGGAACCGCTGGGGCGCGAGTGGCGCAACAAGTTTCTAAAAAATCTTGCGGTGTCGAAAGGCTCTCCTGAAAACTTCGATTTCCCAGTAAGTACATTTATCTCGAGATCTGCATAAAGTTAACCTTAGGATTCTTAACAGTAGTTCTACTGTTAAGAATCCTAAGGTTTTTATTTTGTTGGCTACCATGTAGGGATGGGAAATCGGTAAGAAGTATCGATTTTTCGAATCGATTCAGAATCGGATGCTCCAAATCGATTTCCCAAAAAAATCGCCATAAAAGTATCGATTTTTTTGGAAAATCGATTCAAAAATCGGTCTTACAAAAAAAGTTTTTTTAATGAGTGATAACGGTAGATATATTTAATGTAGGTAGGATTCGAGAAAAAATCGTCAAACAAATTTATTGAAAATTAAAATTGCATTAGTTTTCAAAAATTTTGATAATAAATCAGACGAGTAATCAGTTTCGCTGTCTGAAAAAGCCATGGCGGACGTCGCTGGTAACTAGTGAGTTTTGTTGTTATTAGCTATTATCATAATTTTTAATCAACCTAAGACTCAAAATTTGCTTGAATCACTTGAGATAATAAACTAATTTTTATAAATGAAGAAAATCGATTCGATTTTTTTTAAAATCAGTAGTAAAAAATCGATTCACGATTTTTACAAAAATCGGAAGTAAAAAATCGATTCACCTTAAAAATCGGAACCTGAAGATCGATTCAAAAAATCGAAAAATCGGAACCAAAAATCGATTTTTCCAAAAAAATCGGAAATCGATTCCCATCCCTACTACCATGTCGTCTTTCAACTGAGCCTCGGGTTTTTAAATAGTTTGATAATCAAACTTGTTGTTGTGAACATCCAGAAAAAATTGCAGATCGTAAAGTACCTAGTAAGGAAAGTGAGAAAACTGGAACAATGTGAGGGAAAACGAGTGGTAGACTACCACTGGTAGTACATGTACCTATGAGAGCGTCTCCGTTCGGAGCTTCCACAAGCATAAATTTTACGCAAATCGGGAAAATAAGGTGAGTAGGTAACTAAAACTGTTTTAGAAACTAAATTTCCTGTTGAAAAGAATGGGATATGGCGAAGAATTACCCGAGAAGGTTTAACAGTTATTATAGCAACTCGGTTTGTTCCAGGTTTGACGGAATGTTAACAGAAATCGCCGGAGACATGCGCAGTTTAGAAACTGCTGTTCCAGGTCGATTGTAGGTGGACAGCAGTTGGACGGAAACCGACAGCTCGAGTAGGTATGTGCGGTCGGGTTCTGTCGACAGCTGTCCAACTTCTGTCGACAGACGCAGTCAGACCAGGAACAAACCTATTATAAATACGAGCTTAGCTATTATAGTTAGTAATACTAACTATAATAGCTAAGCTCGTATTTATAATAGGTTTATAAATAATATAGGTTTATATTATACTATAATCCAGAGCGTTTACGTAAACTAGTCGGGTTGAGCCGGTGGGCGGCAGCAGAACTGTCCAAACCCCCGGAACGAAAATCCGTATCTATGTAAGTCAGTACAAAAGCAGTATGCAAACCTGGCGGAATAATGATATCCTTATCGAATTATTATGTTTGTTTTTGTTATTATTTACAATAATGTAATTTTTGCGTTGATCGAAGACGAAGATTCAGTTTGAATTCAGGAATAGAATGAACTAAATACGGGGTAATAAGTTTCTCTTACGATATTCAATAGATCTATACCTTCGGATCTATACCTGTCCGACATCGAAAGACCAATATCGATAAAAGTATCGGCGGTAGCTCCTGTTCACGACCATTTCCCTTCCTAGGAGTATGATACTTCGAGTACATATCCTATCTGGATGATTCCAGGGAAATTATTATGACAGGAATCTGCGGAGAAGCTCCAGGCATCACTTATAACATCTTAAATGCATAAATTGGTTTTTCTTGAAGGTTGTATCAGAGGCAAAAGTAAATACCTATATTCAGAGCCATTAAAACTAAGGCTGCAAAACACCTCATTGAACCATCCCTATCTAACATAATAACACTGTCCTACTCCAAAGCTTCGAACATGACATGTGTTTCTCCTTAACCATGTCTCATACTTACCAGCACACACCTTCCACATTGTTCATCTCTGGTTGATTTTAGTAACGTGTTCTGGGGTTGTGTTGGTCTAAGCCTAATTGTCCCCTGCCCGAGAAGGAGAAGGTGTCAGCCATCGCCGTTCAGGGCCGGCCCTTGACCGCCCCCTGTCCACTGCCTGGCAACGACCCCCTCCGGAGCCTCGGCGGACTCTTCCGATGACCGAAGAAGCCACCCCGTGAAAAATCCACCCTGTCAAGTTGCCTCCCGCCAGGCGAGGAGCGTGGAAATGACATTGAAATGGATTTCACTTCTCACACTTTTGGGGGCGGTCTCGACCCGTCGCTGAGGCGTCAAACGACCCCCCGACAGCTATAAAACTCTAGTAACAGGAAACTTGACTGTTCAGTCTGTCACCAGAAAACCATGAGAAATCAGGTAACCAATCTTTACCCAATTCTTAAAAATTCCATAAATGCATAATTTCATCCTCATTCCCATTCAGAGCTTCCCAACAAAATTCAAAACAACTTTAAATTAAAAAAAAAAAAAAAAAGCGTTGGACTGTGCATACTTTAAAGTAGTGAATAGGTAATAAAATTTATGAAGTCTGATTTAGGAATACCGATGAACACTGTTCCTACAACAAACACAACTCATCACGACCCTAATCGAAACTGTTTTTAATTTATTTTCCAAACCTGCATTATTAAATAATTACATGATATTATCAGGTTTCAATTCCCAAAAAAAGAGTCAAAGCCCTTTCCAGTTCACCCCGAGCACAGACGTGCACAGACCGTCCACCAAGTTCCCCACAATGAAACCTTTCCACCATACGGACCTCATCTGCAGTTTCCTCCATACTTGTTTCCCATTAGCTGCTGTGTAGACGCTTGACTTTAAGGCTAGCTTGCTGCTCTTGGTATCTTCAGAGTCCGGTGGAATTACCCGAACAGCTTCTTTCAAATCGGGTTCAAATCTCATAAGATGAGATATTATGTAGCTATTATATTATGTAGCTCATCCACTGTCTTCTCACTAGGAACCTCTCTAGAAAACCCACTTTTTCACTGTAGACTCCTAACTCATATCCTCCTGAGGTCTCCTACATTCACTTCCTCACCTCACACTGTTGAGCTGATTAATCTGAAGTCTTCTGCTGCATCTGCACAGTTTATGGCTAGGTCGGAAGCTCCACAGTGTTGTCAACATCAATGCTTGTGTCCGCAGCTTCTGGTTGTTCTACAGCTCCGCATCCTTCCTAGATTGGATTGACTGGATTCCTTGTAGCGTTGGAAAAAATGTTGCTTCACATCTCGTTTTCCCAAAAAAGGCCTCAGTCCCTGTGAACATTTTGCTTTTTTTGCTTAATATAACATGATAATATTATATTGTTGTTAATAATTAAATATGTTAAATATTATAAACATTATTATTTTGAGCGTAAATGACAGTAACATTTAAGTGGACCTGTTTACAGCTCAAGATGTTGAGGATACTGCTGGTTCTAGTGGGCAGCGTGGGGTCCATCAGTTGTCATGGTGTAGCCACCAGTAGCCAGTCCATGGGTAAGTAACTCATCCAACTTGTCCGGTGATGCTCCAGTAAGTAGTGGCCAGAAAGTAGGTAAAACCTTGGAGAGTAATTTTACGTTGGGGCAATTCCGAAATAAGTTCAGGAAGCAAAAAAACAGAATCAAAAATAAAGCAGATAGGTAACAAAATCAAATCTCAACCTCTTTTCGCTCTAAACTGTTTTGTTAATGTCACTGGTCAATGTGACACGTGAAAACCAACCTGATTTGAATTCAGAATTTTGAAGAATATCAGATTCTGAGACTTGGTAGATGGAGCGTTGTCTAGACAGATAGAAAATAATGAATCGTACTGCTGTGGGTAGCTAAATAATGGGTGGGTAGATACAGCTTTTCCGAGGTACACTACGGGGTCTACCATACAACTGTAAGATCTAGGGATTAAAAAATTCAGCCTATAATTCAGAACATTCTTAGAAAAAGACAGATTAACGCAGATCGGAATTGGCGTCGATGCATTCAGCAATGCAAATTTACAAAGAAAAACTTATTTGAATGAGACTAGGGAAATAGGTTTTTGCGCCATATTGTGAGTTTCCTTTTGCTGCAATCAATTTACATGGTGGGATTTTCAATTTATGTTGGTATTTTCCACTCACGACAGTTTTTCACAACTGCAAATTACTTACCTCCCACGAATTACCAGGGTCGAAGGAGAATGAATGAAACGTTAATGTAGGAGAATGAAGAGAGTGGAGCGAGAGAGAATAAAAAATACGCTTCCAAGTTTTGACCGATTTCACTTCCTAGAACACAAAGCTAGAATTGGTACAGGCATTCTTAGGTTCAGGTTGGTTTACAGGTATTTGTCAGTATAGCCATTCGCATAGTGAGTGGGGAAAAATCCCTTTCTTCCTATATGCCAGGGAAATAATATATTATATATTATATTTCCCTAAAGGTAAACATTGAGAATGGCAAAAGGTGCTTGTTAAACATGACATGTTTTGACACATTGTGTCAAAATGAAGCGTGTAATCCCTCGATGTAAGTACCTAGCTACTTGATCTGATGCCGATGACATGCATTTCACTATAATTTTTAGTGAAGGAGTACAGCGGGAATGGAACCTTCGTCTAAGACTTAGGTTCATAATAAGAAGGTTGGACATGTTTCAGTTAGCGGAGAGGGTTGGCGTTACAGTTACGGCATCGCCCACGGTCCTCCAGGGATCGGCCATGCAGTTGGAGAATCGTTCCCACACGGCTACGGTGGTTTTGGTACATACGCTCCCAGCTTCGGCTACCACCTGGCGCCACCTCCGCTCCCGCCTCGCCCGATCGTCGTCAAGCTGCCCCCGCAGTACGTCCTGCCGTTGCCCACGAAACCGGTCGTGTTCCCAAAACCGATTGAGATCATAAGGCCGTACATTAAGCCGGTGCCGTACGTCGCTCAACCCTACGTGAAGCCGTTGCCGTACGTGTACGCTCCATACCAACCTCATCACCTCCACAACTACGTTTACCTGGACGAACACGAGCACGACCATGAGCACGGCCATTTAGCTAACTACGCCGATCTCTTCGACCACCACCATCATCATCATCACTGATCGATACGTTGGCAAACTCTACAATGCTCTGCAAATCTTTAATTGATGATGACATTTATGTTATAACTGTTATGACATTTAGTTCAAAACCATCCTTGTTAGCTTCACAGTAGATACAGCTATGGAAGTGAGTCATCCATCATTGGAACTCTTGTGAACAATACCAAACAAGAGTTGATACAGGATTAACATGGATGGATAAACAGTGGCCTATCGATTAGATAGATACAGGATTAGGTACAAGACAATGCTCTATCATGACTTCTAGTAAATTACATCAGAGATATTTTAAAAATAGTAATAGTTACTGAAGTAATTATTGATGTAGGTAATATTAAATATAGTAGGTAAATTACATCAAATTTTGATGTAATTTACCTACTAGAAGCAATTATTGAAGTAATCTTTGATGTAATTTACTAGAAGTCATGATATAGCATTGTCTTGTACCTAATCCTGTATCTATCTGATTACCAAATAACTGTCAATTTTCAACTTGGAAAAAAAAATTGTAAAAGAGATCGGAATTACAACTTTTGAGTTTTTGATTTAATTTGAAAATTTAGAAGCCATGGAGGGTTGAAAATTTAGAAGCCATGTTAACATCACATCCATTGGCATGGATGTTACACTTGATATCACTGTAGATCATGCCACCAAGAAATTAATATCACACGTAAATCCTAAACTTCAAAAGAGTCAACCCTCAAAATTTCACTCAAAAACATTAAAACTTCTCAAAATTAGTCTCTTTGTAACCCTCCACGGAAAGCTGGTAGCGTTCCGTGGTCAGTTTTTGGTCAACTGTAACCCTCCATGGGTATAAACTAAAATGTGGAAGGTACAGGTTTTGCAACACGGAGGGTTTCATTTCAAGTTTGCTGCTTAATTACAAATCGGGATTGAAACATTTCTGAATGTAATTAAATTACATTCAGATCACATAAAAAGTTTTTATAGGAAGTTGCATGCATACAAGGGAGATGGATACCATTTTTTCTAAGAAGTCCATAGAAACGCAATATTGACCTTGTGGGATCACTGACAGCACACTGAGAGGGGTTTTGAGCTGAAATCTTTATCACACACTCCGATACGACATTTTTTCCGAAAACACTTGCCATTTTGTTCCTAGCATGCCATTAGACACTTGCACGAAGTTTTAAGTTCGAAAATCGTGTGCTGGGACAGCCATGGAGTGTTTATCAAATGGTATGTTTGATATAAATTCCACCCCTGAACCAATGTGTAGCGTTCTCATTTCATGATAACCAGAAAAAATGGGAAAAAAGCAAACATTTCTGAGTAGTGTTATCGTCGAAACACAAGAAATTTACAGTTATTTGGGAATCAGCTTAAAAGCCAATTTCTCCAACCATGTTAACATCACAAAATTTAATTGACTTTTGTGACGACTGCCTAGCCTGAACGGTGAGCCTTACCTTCTCAAAAAGCGTACCAACCGACCTCGGAAACATCGGGTACAACCTCTTTACTATAATTATATTATAGTAAAGAGGTTGTACCCGATATATAATATCTTACTCTGTTGGCTCAACTGACAAGCTCTATCGGCACCTAACGCAACTAACGCTCACCACTCGGGCAAGACAGTCGTAAATGGTGAAAATTTCCCCAGCCATTCGACTTTTTTGGAATCATGAAACCCATTTTTTCCAACTTCCTAATTTTGAGCGTGTCACGCTCTATCAAGGCTCCATTGTGATATATTTTTACTCAATGATAGTTGTAAGTCGTTCGGTGTTTTCTACCTCGCATATCGGAATAGAATAGTGTAAATGAAGATCTTACTAGAATGTAGGTATTTAACGATGTGATAACGATTGTTTCCTTTTTAATTTTCGCTTTTGTATAAGCAACAAGTGCCTCTAACTTATTTAATAGAATGTACCTACTACGCCTACCATTTCTTAACCTCTAGTATAGTAACTATACTAGAGGTTAAGAAATATTGCATACGATAATAAAACACACTATAAAACATCCAACTGTTGGATGTTTTATTGTTCATCAATAGACTTTTTTGACTCGCTGGTTTCATTGCTCATCTTTGCGAAATGCTCGTGAACAGATGAACAGCTATAATCCATTTTACGATTGTACTAGATACTATGTGAATTAAATAATGAATAATTATAAAATAATTTATATATGAAATTAATAATATATAATTTATATATAGGATATAAATAATATATAATTAATATAATCAACCGATCGATCAATGATATATTATATTTTTTTGGTTTATGATTCTTAATATAATCAACCTATGTATTGTGGCGAGTGTAAAAACGGTCCTCGTTCATTTCAAGACGTATAGATTCCAAAAATGAAATATCCTTCCGCCGTCCACTCCGTTTTGAGCAGTAGGAATTTGTTTTAATTTGAAATTTTTTCTAAATTGTCAGTTTGCCGTCTTGTTCCCGCAAGCTTTTCAGCCCGATCGCTTCCAACCCCCGTGGGGCTAAAAAGGGGTCATTGAAGGTTTTCGGCGATGATATCGAATGGAGTGTCGTTTCTGATGTATTTTTGGGCGTAGAGTCAACTTCCTGGGGTCCCACATCTGTGCAAACACTACAGGGATGCTGATTTTTATAAATTTTTAATTAAAAACAATTTAATTTAATTGAAGTAGCTCTACTTTTTTTATTGACGAGATTAATTTTTAATTTTTGGGTAATAGTGTTTCAATTTAACTTTTGGATAATATTGTTTAAATTCAATTTAATTTCAATTTAATTTAGGAAAATGTTTTGATGCTCTTTTCCGAAATTACGCGCCATGACCATTTTTTTCTAAATCACTGAAATGATGATACATTTTTATCGTAATTCCACCTTGAAACGAGCTGAAGCCAGTAAAATTTATAATACACCCAACCATCCGATAATAATACTACTAACTAAACGTATTGAATCCGCTGATTGCAATAAATTTTATTGAGCTAAAAAATAGTTTTCTTTGGGTTTCGTTAACTGAATTGTTTTATCAAGGATCTGTTGCAAGCTGTCTTCTGTAACTAGCCCTTGTTGCTAATAATTGATGGTAGCTCATCCTCTGCCAGCTGACCCCTTTCAAAACAAAGTTACTCAACAGCCTTGTAACGTATGAGCGCAAAGTGGTAATTTGTTTTGCGTCTGCCCCGACCACTGCGAGCCCCAACGTGTAATTAGGGAACAATTAGGTGGGCGAAGCTCGGACTGGACGTCGATGTTGGTGCACAAATACGAGAAATGCTTTCTGAAACTGATGGGTCCACATTGAAGGGTAATAGTTATCTGGTCTGCCTTGACTGGGCTGGAAAATATGGCATCTTGTTTCCTTCTGTGTTCTGATTGAATTGAACAAAACGAACGACGTCCACGCGTGATTTTTGGTTTTGGCAAAGCAGCAAGGCCGAACGACGATCTACACTAGTTTTGCTGCTTGGCCTAAGCCGATTCATAAGTAATAATGAGTCAACGAGGTGGTTAGGGAGAGAAAACGACTCCTCTGCTGTGTACTAAAGAGACAAGTTCTCTCCCTAACCACCTCATTGGATCAGACCTCTGCACCGTCGGCAAAAACCACACCGTAATAATGAGTCGTCCAGTTCCAAAAGCCAATTTGTCCAATTTGGAAAATTCGAGATAACTATCGATTTTAATTAAATCAAAGGTGACGAATCGAACGGTGAAGTTGTTTTCTTTCTGTGTTCCCTTTCTGTGTCCCTCCCAAAACGGCTCTAGGCGCGGCTCGTGTTGCGTTCCAAAACCCTCTAGGTCCAAAGGGAATGGAGTTCCAAAAGCCGCCGTGTCCATCTCATTTCTAATGTTTCAAAACCCATCTTCTCCACACTGTTGCAACATGCATTGCACCACAGTATTATAGAACACATAGGTGTGTTCATTTTTTTTTTTTTTGATTTTTTATTAGTTTTTGAACTTTGGTAATCTTTTCATCGCTTTCAAAGCTAATGAATGACACGAGATATATTTAGTGGGTGGCAATGTTTTTTGAAACATTGCTAACAAGACTTGGTGGTTTTTGAAACCGCTTTGTGGTTTTTTAACTCATAGCTACCTACCTCGTGGAGCTCGAATATTACAAAATAGCCTTAATCCCTTAACGGGTAAATAATTCGATTACAGACGAGTAACCAACCTTATGATGTCCAAGAAGAAGATTCTGAAGATGATGAACTGGCTCGAATTGGTTATATATAGTAGACCACGAATTGGTTATATATAGTAGACCACGAAAATGGCAAATCAGTGGCTCAGTGGTTTGAGCGTCAGATTGCTGAGTCAAACGTTGTTGGTTCAATCACAGCAGCCGCTCGAGATCTTCCGTTCACTGATAATCACCTCTTGGAAGGCAGTGGCAAAACGCCGAGAGTACCTTGCCCTGGAAAACCTATCACATTTGCCCTTCGGAGACGGCGTTAAACAGTAGGTCCCAAGTACTTCTTTAATAACTGGTCAACACGCTCAACAGAAGTTGAGAAGCCTTTTAGAAGCGAGAGGTCGCCAACGCCTGATTACGGGTATGACACCCAAAGAAGAAGAAGAGCAAGTCACAGACTTTCGGGACAATCCTGATCATATAATAATCCCCGAATAATTTAAATGAAGAGTTGATAGATTCGTAAGTTACTGTTAAGGCACTTATAAAAAGTTGTTTCATTTCAACATTTTTTAGCTTGTAGCTTGCTGATACTTGCTAGGAAATATTGTAGGTACCTACCTAAAATTGTACCTAAAGCCTAAAATATATACATACTTTTTGTTTACTGATATATTTGAACGTAATTAGTTTGTCTAAGCTACAATGTCATCAGCGAACAGGCGTGATTTGTATTCAAATTCCACTTTGTCCTAAGTATACAGTTCCAAAACTCACTATGTCAAAACTTTCATGTGGGTTTAAAAAAAGTATAAGTAGGTCAGGGATTTTCAAAATATATCCTAAATGAAACGTAATTTTATGAAGAAAAATAAATAGCTGAAAAACTCTATTCTGAAATACCATACATAACAGTTTTTCACGAATATCTCAAAATTGGGTAGTGAGGAGACGGAGGCTTTTGGAACAGGACGACTCCTATAGTGTGGACCTAGTGGGGGCCTTCAGAAAGATGAGACATACTATGTCTCATTTCAATCAAGTCAATCTAAGAAATGATCGTGGCTAAAACTGTAATTGCACGTTTCCCGTATTAAAAATGCCTTTTGCTTCCGATGCGGAAGCTTTGGGTTCACTTACAGTCGAGAAAACTTTTGTCCTCTAAAATTAAAAATTCATTCGCATTTTACGGTTCAGGACTTACTCAGCAAATTCAGTTGCGAGCCCGCGGTCAGTCCGGATTTCCTTTTTACAGCTATAACTTCCCCAATTTTGATCTGATATCGTTCAAATTTTCAAGGATCCCTTAAGGTCCCGTATGAATCTCATCATGATTGAGTCAGTTGTGCGGTCATGTGCACTTCATCTAAGTAGATTATCTTAAATAGTTTTGACTTTAATTCGCTAAAATGTTCAGGGAATATGCGGGGAAGGCCCCTTGGTGTCCCGCGGCTCCTGAACTCAAGACAACCACAACCAGCTATGTTAGGCGGGCTCGTCGGTGAAACTTTTCAGGCGCAAGGTATCAAGCGAGACGCTATAGCGTGCTAGTTTGGCGATGCCATGCTTCAAAACTACGCTTGTAAGTAACACTCAAGAAGCCCAACTTCCGCCCACCAACCCGCCGATCCAAAATTATTTCCCTTCTCATATCTGGTGTGGGCCAAGAGCTCTGAGTAGGAAATTTCTACTCTATTTTAAATGCCAAATATGATGGGTTAAGCACCTTTTGGTTTATTATTCTTGGAAGAATACATACATCAGATACATAGATTCTATGCATTCGCAACTGGGGTCGACAATAATTTAAAATAAATTATTTTGATCGACCTCAAAATTTGTCATATGCGTTTCAAGATGCGTTGATTCCAAAACTGAAATGCCCTTCCGCCATCTTGGCCACTTTGGGCAGTAGGATTTTTTTTTTTAATCTTAAATTTTGACAAAATACTCGGTTTACCTACCATCTAGTTGTGCCCCCAAAGGGTTTCAGTTCGATCGCACTAACTCGCGGGGCTCTGTGAGGCTAAAACGGGTCTATACGTTTGAAGGTTTTTGCCCATGGGGTCGAGTTAGGGGTCGTTAGAATTGATACATAGTAGATGGATGAAATACAGTCTGTTATCTATCTACTTCAATACGAATTGTGTAAGACGATTCTTGGTATAGTAGTCTGATGCTTCCGCGCGGACTGTTCCCCAAATCAATATTAAATATTGATATTGATTTGACTCTAAATTTTGTAAGTATTTCGTTTCCCTGGGCGAATTGGACTTCAACGAAAAATCCTTACTAACGGCAAAAATTGAACTTCACGTTCGTTTTCACACATCTCCAAACGTGGAAGACAACCCCCTTTTCTCATTGGGGCGGCAGGATTAGCCGTGTGGTTCTAGGCATTACCCACTACGCCCTGCTTTCTGTAGAGACCACGGGTTCGAATCCCGTTGAAGACCATGGAAATTTTGGGAATAAAAGTGCAGCTGGGTTAAAGTGATTCATCAATACATTAGCGCCCCGTCATGTCAGGCCCAAGGCGTCAAAAGTCTTGACGTAAAACTCACTTTACCCTTTTCTCATTGCTCAGATTATCTACCTATTAATACACCTCACAGCCTGTACAAACATACTTACAAAACAATCTTCAAAAGTTGCATTTAATACTAGAGTAATGTTTTAAATTCCGAATATGTTTTTCTTTACAAGTCATCACTGCTGGTTGCAAGGACCATCATCACTGCTGGTTGCAAGCTTTTTATTATAATAGCAATGAAAAACATCCAGATACCTATACCTACCATGTTTAAAAAATGAGGGAAAACGACTTCTCAAAGACTTAATGTAATCCATTTCTGATAGGTGCTCTCCTCTTTAAAACTGACCTGACTCGTTAAGGCTCGTCAAAACCAAACATCTCCAAGCACGAAACATTTATTATCAGAAGCACACATTTTACCTACCTTCTTCAAATAATAATAAACCATTTTGTAAAATTTGGAGCGTTTGTGTTTTTATTAAAACTTGACATTTCCATGTAGGTATGTATCTATTTCAAAACTCAACATTCCCAAAAAAACTTTTCCCTGTATCTAGGTTAGGTTCAATGACATTACCACTTACGATGGGGAAGGGAATTTATTGGTTGCTTGACATAATTTTAAACGTTCATGTAGCGAACGGTAGGTTTGGCTCTGCTGAAAACTTTCTGAAAGAGGAAATGTTTTGATAAACTCAGTTGGCCAAAATTTGGCCAACATTTAATGCTATAGCTCTAACCCGCTGATTTCCTCTTTATTTTGGCCAAAATTTAATGTTATAGCTCTAACCCGCTGATTTCCTTTTTTATTTTCTTTGACTCCATAGTGAAATATGGAGTCAAAGAAAATAAAATATAAATAAAGTTGCTTATAAATAAAAATAAATGTAAATAAAGTTGCGAATAATATATTATATTATATTCCCAACTTTATTTACATTATTTTATACAGGCATTTTTAACTTTTTCTGTGACAGAAAACGTTCAAATTTCAAATTTCAATTATATTTCTATTATAGAAATATAATAATAAATAGGCACCAAGTCTTCATTTCATTCTTTTTAACCCTGGACAGCCACTCTGTGAAAGCTATCTCTTATAGCCACCCAAACGTAAATTCGAGGAAAATGGAAGCTTTATGTTTGGTATTTCGACACAATAATTACAAGATCAATTAATTCTTTACTTCTGGATTAAACAGTTAACGTAGGAATTAGTTTTTTGACCGAGAAGAGGTGAAAATCTGCCTAAGTAATTGGCCAAGTGCTGGTGCATAGCATTAAAAAATCAGCCGATTTAACGGTTACAGTTACCAGCCGCCCGCGTAATAAAATTTACTTCCACGCTGTTGAGTGAGTCCATCAAACGACGTAGGTATCCGAAAGTCATGATATGAAAACCAGAATGCACATAAAGTGTCTGAAAGAAGAATAAATGAAAATATTATAGCAAGTTCAATCAACCGTACGAGATTTTTCGGCATCGTTCCCAATAAAACCCCGCCGACCTTCACCAAGCAGAAAGTCTGCTCTAATAACTACTTAAAAGTAGTTCGCTTCAGTGTTTGTGGTTGTGAGTTTTGTATAGTATATTTCGCTTTTGCTGATATGCCAAAACCAATCATTTTTTGTAAAAAAAAAAAAAAAAAAAGAGAAAAAGTGTTAGGTACTGTTTTTGGGGTATAACATACCACAAGCAGCAATTATTGCTGTTTGCGGTTGTTTTAGCGTGACACTTTATCGTTGTCCCTTGTACCGTTTAGCTGGGATACCTAGTGGAAACAGGGGTAGGTAATGCCGCTCACTGCAGTTTCGGTTGTCTTAATAAATCCAAGAAAAGCTAGAAGAAACCTAGAAGAATTTCGCGCCATCTAAGTTGCAGCGTTTACCTTCCTGCAGAGTTATTCTTCTTGTCGCGATTGTCGTTAATGTTTTTTCGCATCTTTTAATCATACTTTCTAAATTTTCTTTAGATGTAATTTTTCGCGCGGAAGGATATCCTGCACGGCAAAAGGGCCAAACTGCATTTGAAACACTATTTCTAAAACGCTATTCGCTATAGCAAAGCCCATATGTGTGATAACAACACGATTTTTTTGCAACTAGTCGGAAAATCTATGTAGAATTAATTTCCAATCAGTTTTCAAAGTTTCCGCAATGCGGAAATTAAACTAAAAGTAAAATCTGCAAGACGAAGCAGATTGGCCCTTTAAGCTTGATTTGACCTTGAGAGTCACGAAGATCAAAGGGCCAATCTACCAGTTTGGCCCTTCATATACATTCGCTCTCACATACCTCACAAAAACTTAAAGGACCAATCTGCTGATTCCATTTCAATTTATAAATTATTTCTCTGTCTGAAATCGGTAATAGTAATCATTTTATTGCTGTAATGGAACAATAGAGGAGTGATGAGCTGTGTAATTGTGGTGAGCCATTACTTTCGGATTCTCCCTCTTTTAGCTGAATTCAAAAGACTAATTTTACTTGTTTGGTAGGAAGACAAAGGGAAGACTCGCAGAAAAACGCTGCAAATTTTACACAGGGTTTATTATTCTTTGATATAGTTTACTCGTACAGAAATTTAATTCTGTCGACGAAAAAAATGTAAAAAAATTTTGTTGGGGATTTTTTCTTCAATTTTTTTTTTTTTTTTTTTTTTTTTCAAAAATTCTTTATTTTTTACTCGAAAAATATTTAACCTCCTGGGATCCTTCAAAAATCCCATGTTTAGCCCCAAGAAAGCCCTGTAGATCGCCACTGTGAAATCGGATCGTTCCGGGACCCCCAAAAATGGATTCTACGTCCAAAAATACCTCGAAATCGACACCTAAATCGATCCCATAGCTAAAAGCCTTCAAAAAAACCCTCCCATAGCCCCATTTTAGGCCCATAGCGCCCCACGGGTTAGGGCGATCGGACTGAAAACCTTGCGGGCACAACTAGAGGGTAAACCAAGTATTTTGTCAAAATTTCAGATTAAAAAAAAAAAAAAAAATCCTACTACCCAAAACCCCCCGGACGGCGGACGGACATTTCGGATTTTGAATGTAGACCTCTTGAAACGGATAATGTCAAATTTTGAGGCCGATCGGAGTCGACGACCCCCTTCACGAAAACATAGGTGTATTATTCCAAGAATAAACCAAAACCACCAAAAACCATTGATGAACTAACCAAATTTTTTTTTTCATCTTAAAATTTCAAAAAACGCAACACTTAGAAAAGAAATGGATCACATCAAGTCTAGTCCTGATAATTACCTGATAATTAATTTTTTATTCAATAACATCCTCTTCATCAGTCTCGATGAGCTCATCACCGACGGAAAGTTCTTTGTTTCTCATTTTGGTTTATTATTCTTGGAATAATACACCTATGTTTTTCGCGACGGGGGTCGACGATTCCGATCGGCCTCAAAATTTGACATTATCCGTTTCAAGAGGTCTACATTCAAAATCCGAAATGTCCGTCCGCCGTCCGGGCCGTTTAGAACAGTAGGACTTTTTTTTTTTTTTAATCTGAAATTTTGACAAAATACTTAGTTTACCATCTAGTTGTGCCCGCAAGGTTTTCAGTCCGATCGCCCAAACCCGTGAGGCGCTATGGGGCTAAAATGGGGCTATGAGAGGGGTTTTTGAAGGCTTTTAGCTATGGGATCGAGTTAGGTGTCGTTTTCGAAGTATTTTTGGACGTAGAATCCATTTTCGGGGGTCCCGGAACGATCCAATTTCACTGGGGCGATCTATAGGGCTTTCATGGGGCTAAAAATGGGAAGGATCCCAGGAGGTTAAATATTTTTCGAGCAGAAAATAAAAAATACTTACCTAGTTGAAAAAAAGCTTTTCTATTGACAGAAATAATTTTCGCACAAGTATCCTATATCAAAGAATAATAACCCTTGTGTAAAATTTGCAGCGTTTTTTTAATGTGCTTCAGCACGAAGTTTTTTTTTTTTTTTTTTTTTTTGAACACGTGCTGATTTCCAGAAGTGATAGGTCACAAGTCGTCTGTCTTCTTCAGGGAACTTCGAACAGCACTGTTTTTTGCACTTTGCACCACATCCAGGCTTAACCGCTCTTGCTGGTATAAATTCCCCTTAGTGTATTCCAATCCTTCATTTTTGAACAATTTCCTTGCTTTTGTTTTTTGTCCATGTTGTTATGTCGCTATTTATCGTCTTTGCAACGCTTTCATGTTTGAAACAGTGACCAAAGAAAGGTCTTGAGCTTGCTATCTTTCCGTGGTTTCTGCAGATTGGCCCTTTGATCAACGTTGGTATTTTCAGATTGGCCCTAAACACGTTTTCAGTTTGGCCCTAAGGAAATTCGACCTTGAGCCGGTTTCAGTTTGGCCCTTTGAACCAAAAATGCAGTTTGGCCCTTTTGCCGTGCAGGTGTCGATATGAGCAATGCGAGGCCCATTTTCTCTCGGTGAGCACCAAGTTGGGTGACGACATGACCCGCCTCCACATCGCAGCACTGACTAGCACCTCCTCTCACCCGCTCCCCGTTCTTCTTGTACCATGCTAATTAATGGGTTTTTTATTGTTCACTTCTATTATTCTTATACCTACTCACTACTTATTCAAGTGCCGTACTAAAATATAATTATATTATAAAGCAGTTTTTTTAAGGGGTTTCTTGCTAGGTCCAGTTGGCAATCAAATGTAGGCAATCCTAATGTAATTCAAATTGCAATTAAAAGTAAAATAAGACTCAGAAAACATTGGATTTTTATAGGTTGGGCTATTAATCAGGTTGATAGACGTTTCAATTAGCTGACCAATATGATAAGAAGGGACCAAGTGTATCAGGGTATTCAAAAGGATAAGAACTTATAAACTCACCAGGCATCAAATGATTCCATTCAAATCTAAATTTGGATTATTTTGTTTCCAGGAACTATGAAGTGGTCCACAGTACTTCCTGTTGTTGCTGCGGTCATTATGATGATGTCCGGGGTGTGTGATGGTGGTAAATCCTGCGGACGGCTTGCAAAACACTCTCCAAGGCATTCTCAAGAGGTCTTAAAGGTTTGCTAACTGATTGTATGAGGAGATGAATATTCCGTATCAATAAAAAATGTTTTCTTTTTGCAACGTATTATTTTCACAGAGATAGTGCTCACTATAGTCTCTACCTTTTCATCTGACTCTAACCAAAAACGAAAGATCATTGTGGGGTCAGCTCTCATAATTACAACAACAAAAAACTTGGAGGGACTAAGGCTGGATCAATTATCATTGAATGGGTTCATTCGCTATAGCTTGTAAGGTATCAGCAATATGAGCGTTTTTAACGCAGAATGTGTTTGGTTGGGCGTGCGTAAGGTAAGATTAAACAGAAATATCCCACCCGCCGCCCACCAGACACTGACCCGACACCCTGATGCCCCATCTCCCATTCTCCATCTGGTTACTTGTGCAAAAATTAATTCTGTCAGTAAACAAAATTTGAAAAAAAGAAAAGAACATCTGCAAATTTAGCTCAAGGGTTTATATATGACGATGATAAAAGGAAGGAGGATTTTGAGTCTGGCACAAGTAGAGGAAAGTACGTTTTAGAAGTACTCTGGTGTGGAACCTGAATCCACAAAAATTGAAGGTTACCAATTGAAATAAGAAGGTTGCGCACACTGCCACCCATTTGTGCACACTTGTGCCCAACTAGGGGTCGCAATCCCGCACGATTTTCAATCCCGCGGGATCCCGCGCGGGATTTTAGCCAATCCCGCGGGATCCTGCGGGATCCCGCAGAATTTTGCAATTAATAAAATAATTTTGTTTAAAAACGCAATTTCTTTTAAAAAACGCTGCAAATTTTGCACAAGTGTTTACAATTCTTTGATATAGGTTAATTGCGCAGAAATTAATACTGTGCCATTAAGAAAATACGTTTGACAAAACAAAAAATAAATAAATAAATAAGTAAAAATAAGTTTATTGTTTACATCATTTTCTGTGAGATCTTTGTCTAGATGTAAGACCACGAAAAACGGATTACTCGAAAAAACACACCTTATTTGACCTCCTGGGTTCCTTCAAAAATCCTATTTTCAGCCCCATGAATGCCCCACGGGTCAAAATTTCTGATTTAAAAAAATGCCTACTGCCCAAAACGGCGGACAGACTTTTTTTTTTTTTTTTTTTTTTTGGAATCAAAACATCCTGGAACGTATAATGTCAAATTTTGATGCCGAACAGAATTCATCCTCTGCAGCAGGGAAATAGCCAACTTGCTGAAAGAAAGACCACCAGAGAACGTCAGAATAGTTTCTCTAACCCAAATTTGATCGGCTCTGATTGCAGAAATAGGTTCCCATGGGAACCTACAACTGCAGCTGTATACTCTATAGAGAATGCTCTCTCTGACTCCCCACTTTTGGGAGGAATCGTACAACAGAATTTATAATATAAACATTGTATAATAATATTATACTCTTCTGCATATTATGCCCACTGGGGACAGCGCCCCCTCTTTCCCCTCAGATTTAGATAGTATCTGGATCTTGAGCAGGATTGTAGACCTACAATCTATACCACAATAATCGCAAAAATATTGTGAACTACAGCACAACTGGCTTGAGGAGGACTTATATGAATCACAGGCAATGAGAATGTGATTTACAGTGTGCAGGCTGCGATTCACACCACAGAAAACGCGACTTTTTTAAACATGAGGAATCCCGCAAAATCCCGCGGGATCCCGCGTTGAGAATCCCGCATTTGCAAGATTGGAAAAACACCGCGGGAACCCGCGGGATTGCGGGATCCAGCTTTGCGGGATTGCGACCCCTATGCCCAACCCGGTACATCCGATTTGAAAGAAAAAGAGTGAGGAATGAATAGGGAATGCATAGAGCTATGAATCAACACCACCTATTGTATCCTATTGTTGACCTATTTTATTGCAACCTATTGTATTGGGGGATCCCTACAGCATCATTTCAAATTGAAGTCAGATTTTTTTTTTTTTTAATAGATTAAGAGGCCTGGGCTAAGTTTACGCCTACAATATACTTAGCTTTACCTGCAACGGGCTCACAATAATTGTTCGTTTAAAAATCTTGCTAAATCATATCTAAACTAAGACTTAGTAAACTGTGTACTGCGTTAACTGAATACTGAGACTGTAAATCTAAACTGAAAAAAAAAAATTTTTAAAACCCGCAAATCATCAGTAAACTGATGACGAGTATCGATAGTGTAGATCTACACTGCATGCATGGATATGTCTTATGATTTTGCGAGCCTTCGATTTGTTTAATAGGTACCTACTGAGTAATTTCATTTTGAGTTGATGGGTTGCTATGGGCTGCATATAGTTGGTGATATATTGGTGATAGACGGGAATTAGATAATTCACTACGAGAAACTAACAAGCGTTGTTACTATGAAAAATTAAGTTGACGGGTTGCCACGGGTGCAACCAATAAAAAACGCTGCATTTTTTTGGGTCGCAAAATTTGTGTGTCGCAAAATTTTGCAAGACCCCAGAACTAAGACATAACCATGTCAAAAATCTCAGGAAGCGCGTGCATACGAGTCTGCAACACATTAGGACATTAAATGTAAAAAGACATAAAATTGTTATGTCTTTAGTTTAGTCGTTGCTAGGGAACCAACCTAACGCTTTTTGTTATCGCATTTTTTGTTTATGTGCCAAAGTAAAGACATAAAATCATTTTATGACATTTTATTAAAATGTCAAAACGCTTCCATAGTCAATGAGGTGGATAGGGAGAAAAAATCCATAGTCCCTTTTTAGCCCGTCGTGTTTGTGCGATCGGACTAAAAACCTTGTATATATTGCAGGCATAACGCTCGAGGATCCTGTTGCTGTAGAAGGAGGAATTGCAGCGAGAAGATTTGGGGGCGTTTGTATTTTTCATATTCTTAAAACTGATTCTTATTCAGTTACTATTTATTTCGAGAGTAGGTAGCGTTCAATAATTTAAAAGCTCATAAGTAATGCAATGTAACAAAAGTGCGATCACAATAATATTTATAACGATTTAGGAACTATTTCAATATCAAGGCGACGGTGATGCGTGTGGTCAGAGTTGGCAGTCAGTTTAAACCACTTTCCTACTTCCTTAATCTGTGGTTCAAGCGCCGAAACCGCCGTATCCGTGGGGGTACGCCGAGCCGTGCCAGGTGTGGGAGTGTTTTCCATGTTTGATGTCGTAGGTAAACTTGTGCTCGCCGTGTTTGTGCTTTTGAGCTGCAAAAAAAAAAAAAAAAAAAAAAAAACTCAATTCATTTCTAGAGTCTGCGACCAGTTCCGTCTATTTGAGGTAGGGTTACCAGCTGGTATCCTTTGGGAGGACATTCCTCCATTGAACTGAAATGTCCTCCATTTTCGGATTAAAAAGAAAAACCTAAGCTACCAGCTAAAAAAGCTGTACCTATAGGATTAGTACCTGTGTATCAGTAGGTATTAACTGTTAATTTCAGACTAGATGTGCCAATTTCGAAGTCTTTTTCCAAAGAGAACTTATAGTTTTGATAAGTGCTTTAATATTGCTTGTTTATATAAATAATTATACTTTATAATCTATACTTAGTTCAAGTTATACATGATTTTGGTATAATCTTTAAAAATTTGTCCTCCGTTTGGATGTTTTGTCCTCCCTCAAGTCCTCCATTCGTGTTTTCCCCCCTGGTAACCCTAGTTTGAGGGGGAAATGGCCTGCACTTTTTATTTTCTATCAGACTATCACGCTTCTGCCCTCCGCCAAGGTCTGATTGTGCTGATTGGCTGTCTATAACATTGACAGTATAAGTCTATTATACTAGTATGTTGTGTCTTCCTCGCCCTCACTCAACTGCCCGTCCTCGATATCCGACGATGTCATGAGGATGATGAACGAACACGAGATTAAAAGTTAATAAACTGAGATTTTAATAAAAATGCACAAAAACACTCGAATGCAGCGTACTCCCCCTCGAGGCACTGATTGTTGACGATTCAACTGAACTAGTCTTTATAAAAGTCTTAATAAAATAATAACTGATACGGGAGATCCGTTTAGTTCAACGTATGACGACACACTCTCGTAGAGGGGGATCTATTCTGGTTAGTCCAGAGTAGTTCACATTTGTGCCGCGAGGAGTGACGTGAGCAGCTAGTGATGACACAAAGTGTTATTCGAGTAATATTGGTAATTCGATAAAACTGAGATAAAATATAGAAAAATTATAAAAGTGTGATTGGCAGCGTCCAAATCGGTGATAGGTAGGGAGTTCCTGTATTCCATCACACGGCGATCCTGACGTTGCTGCCGTCCTCGGGAGCGTTAATCATCTGCAAAGGCCAAACGCAGGCCATTAGTCCGAACCAAAGGTGTTTGACCTCAGCCCAAAGCAAGCATGGGAGAGCAATAAATGGAACAGCAGAAACAACGGCACAGGATGCCAAAACAGGTAAAGGCACAACGGAGGAGGGTGAGAACAAATAACATGATCAGAAAACAGGTTGGCAGCGTCCAACAACCAACGAACAATAAGCGCACGCAAAGCACAGGCAGAGGAGAGTCCAGTGCCACAATAAAAGAAACAGCAGAGGATAGTCCAGTGCTCACAACAGAAACAATGGCAGAGGGTAGTCCAGTGCCACAATGACCCGCCTGAGGGAAGTCCAGAGGCTGATCAAATCAAAATCAGGAATGCGAGAGACAGGACTCAAACTCACTTGGGCTTGACAATCACCCTATCAGAAAAGAAGTGACTGTGAAGACGGAAGGCATAGTAAAGGGAGGGACAAAGGAAGAGGGTCCGACCATGACTAGCCACCGTGGGGTGCCAAGCAAGCTGGAGAACCCAAAACCGCAAACAGCTACGATTAATACTGGCCTGACAAGGCAAAAATAAACTGGGTAACTGGGAGGATCCACAGTCACACGTGGGAGAGTCCACACGATACATTTAGATGCCAAGTCAGCCAAGGTTCATTAAGATGATTCCTCATCATCAGAGAAAGGGTTCGTTTCATTAGGGGTAGGTGCTTTGCGCAAACGTTCGTGGGGATATTTCAAATATTTTTTGGTACCGCCAGATACAGACTGCAACAAGTAGCGGTCGTTTGGCAAACATTTTACAATTTTATAAGGGCCTCTGTATGCATCGTCCAACTTGACCCGGTTCCTCACCTCCGTCTGTACCAAAACCAATTCATCTTCCTGAAAACGTTTAACAGGCAGCTTGCCACTATCAAATTTGGCCTTACTGCTTACAGCTTGTTTTTCAATCAATTGGGCGGCAGTGTCACGCAAAGTTTGTACGCAAGAGGAAGGTTGTTCAGCAAGGTGGTCAGTAACAGAGATCAGCTGCATAGGCCGAGAAATCCGGCCGAACATCAATTGCATGGAATGGAAAACTGAGCATATTTACGCAAAAAGCAAAGAAGGTCACATATTTCACCAACTGGAAGATCCGTATGAACTGTATCAAGATTTATGGTGCTTATGGACAAAACTTGGCAAGGCTCTGAAGCTGTGACAGAATCAGAATCTGATTCTTTGAAATCAAGGCAAGGAATATCAATATTGTGACCACCAAGAACCTCACTGAACAACACAACCTCATCCTCAGTGCACTGCTCCAGAGAACAGAGATCACTAAAGGAGGCAGAAAATATATCATTTTTTGCAGTATTATCGGTATCAGAATGTTCATCTCCCTTTGTAACAGTGTCAATTTTTGTGATTCTCAAAGTTTCTTTCTCACAAGAGCTGGCAGTGTCCAGTAAATTACGGTTAGGCATGATTGGAGGATCATCCTTCCGGAACATGCAAGTTGAAGAAGTTACCACCATACAAAAGTCTGGTGCGAGAATTTCCCTTCCCAAAACTATGGGTACAGGCAAAGCATTATCAGCAACAATATGGAACAAAACCTGAATTTTTTAACCATCAATTTCAATTTTAACTTGTTTTTGGCATTGAGAAACTGTCACTGATGACCCTAATCCATTCAAGTGGATAACATCATTGAACAAAGGTCCGTCAAAGCAGGTACTACTGGACAAACAAAGGAGAGATCATTCTGACCCAGAATCAAAACAATAATTGAAAACATCACCTCGGTGGGTAAAGGTGCCTTCAGGATTGGCAAAGCATAGGCCAACATGCTTCTCAGTTGGCTGCGACTTGGTGTCCCCATGTCCAGTCTTCTCTGCCTTCTTCTTCTTGGGACAATGCGGAGAAATGTGCCCCTTCTCGTGACAAGAGTAGCAGGTCGTGTTGCTGGAGCCGGCCTGCTTGGTCGACTGATCTGATGAGGTAGACCCTGATGATGATCGGCAGTCAAACGTTTTGTGACCAGTGCGGCGACATTTCCCACAGCATGGAACATTACTCTGTGAGGTTGAAGGCTGAGGGCTGTCATTAGGTCGGGTTTTCTTTGATTGTCCTCCATTTTGGTTGTCAGCAGGTCTCTTGAAGGACAGGGCCCGTAACTCTTGAAGCATGTTTTCACGACTGATTATCTTTTTTGTGTAGCAAAGATTACGAGCTCTAGGATCTACTTGAGCAATTTGTGAGAGGGCCACAGAAACAGCAATTTCTTCCACTGATGATTGGCGGTAACGGGCAACAAACTGATTGACTGTTCGTGAAGCAAATGTGGCATAATTTTCGAAATCACGGGGTTTGGCATGGAAACATTGGAGCATAAAACCAGCGGGGGTGAGGGAAACATCGTATTGGTGAAGAAATAGGGTTCTGAATTCGTCCCAGGTGAGTTGAGGGTGAACAATGGTAGTAAACCAATCCGCTGCATCTCCTTTCAAGGCTTTGCTCAAAGCAACAATCAAACGACGTCCGTATTGGTCTTGTGGAGTCAAACAACACTCAACTGTGTTGCACCATGATTTGGGTTGAACGTGTTTATTTTTCGGGTCAAATTCAGGGACAGTTAATTTTACATAATCAGAAGAAACGTGGCTTCGATTTATCGCGAGTGAATCGGCCAATGCTTTCATCGCGCGGGCTTGTTCTGATAAAAATTCGTACATGGGCCTTTCGACTTGAACGTCACCATAGGCGGGGGGCGAGGAGAAAGACCTCTGTGACGGGGAGGTTTCACGCGGGTAGGGGCGGAGAAGGTCGGTTCGGCGTCCAGGGGCGCGCCCATAGTTCAGGTAAGGAGGGGAGGTTGCCCTTGAAAAAGAACCTGTTGGAAAGCCGGTTTCGGCCACCCTACGACGTGGTGCCTCTCTTGCAGAAAATGGACTCGTCCAGTCCCCCCGAGACCTCGAAAGATCGGAAAATTGTTCAAAAAACTCACCGCGAGGTTGTTGATTTTGATTATTTGAAACACCTGCACGCAGATTCATCCGCACTTCTGATGTTGTGTCTTCCTCGCCCTCACTCAACTGCCCGTCCTCGATATCCGACGATGTCATGAGGATGATGAACGAACACGAGATTAAAAGTTAATAAACTGAGATTTTAATAAAAATGCACAAAAACACTCGAATGCAGCGTACTCCCCCTCGAGGCACTGATTGTTGACGATTCAACTGAACTAGTCTTTATAAAAGTCTTAATAAAATAATAACTGATACGGGAGATCCGTTTAGTTCAACGTATGACGACACACTCTCGTAGAGGGGGATCTATTCTGGTTAGTCCAGAGTAGTTCACATTTGTGCCGCGAGGAGTGACGTGAGCAGCTAGTGATGACACAAAGTGTTATTCGAGTAATATTGGTAATTCGATAAAACTGAGATAAAATATAGAAAAATTATAAAAGTGTGATTGGCAGCGTCCAAATCGGTGATAGGTAGGGAGTTCCTGTATTCCATCACAAGTATATTATACTTAGGCAGCAACCAGAAGTTGGTGTAAACCTGTCAGCTGGCGGCAGTACAAAATTCAATGTTTAATAAGATATCATTGAATGGGGTTGGGCACATACATGGGAACGATGTATATACATGTGCGTGTATACAGTCTGTTGATAACGCGCAACGCGAAACGTCCAGAGGCAAGTTATTAGTGTCGTGTTTGTCACCCATCTCAGTATAGTTGTGCGTGTATACATGTATACACGCACATGTATATGTTACAGGCCAAACCCGATTATCAGGTCAAACTAGTTTGGCCTAGGCCGAACTAGAACCTCCTTACACTTTCGGGCCAAACTAATTTGGCCTCGTCCAAACTAGTTGGGCCTGACGTTTTTAGGGAAAACTAGTTAGGCCTAGGACAAACTAGTGTGGCCGGTTGCGTTTTAGGACGAACTGTTATTAAAGTGTAAGTTCACTTATCACGTAAGGAGATGCGAACGATTGAGTTTTGAGTGTCAGAGATAGTTCATGGAAAGCCAAGGCACAGTCGGAGTCAAGGCTCGGTTGAACGAGCAAATCAAGACGTAGAAAACATTCTGGCTGTGTGGATGAAGGATAAAGGTCGATCCACATAATATGTGGATTTTTGAATGTTATTTCAGTGTTTCAGTGAATCCTTGGCCATCAGTGCTCCGTCACGGAACCTCCGTGCGGCATGTAACGCTGGTGTGTGGACAATTTATCATTGATACCATTGAAGGGCACGGAGCACTGATGTCCACGGATTCACTGATATCACTGAAATGAGTGGATCGACCTTAACTCATGTTCAAAATGGGCTGAAGGTCTCAGATAATATCTGGACATATTATGTCCAGTTTATGAAAAACCGTTCATATCATTCAGGGATTAAGCAGTCACCATACAAAGCAATGTTTGGGATCGAACCAAGAGTTAACGATAATAATTATCGTTAACTATACGATCAAGGTAGAGTCGTTAATAATTAACGACTCTACCTTGATCGTACCTATTTGAATTTTCTATCACCATAACATTTACAGTACATACATCTGATTTAGCAACTTGTTTTGTCATTTATTATGAACCCTAAATTGAATTCTTTCTCCTTCCCATAAACGTAGATGAATAACAGTTTGGCCCAAAAGGGGTCGGGCCAATCTAGTTTGGCCTAGTCCGAACCAGAATATCCTAGCACTGACGGGCCACACTAGTTTGTCCTAGTCAAAACTACATTGGCCTGGTATTTTTAGGAAGAACCACTTTGGCCTAGGACAAACTAGTGAGGCCTAAAATCGGGTTTGGCCTGTAACATATATACATCGTTCCCAGAGTGATTCTCCTCTGCAACGCTTATAGGGGCTTAATATCCCTGTATTATAGGGATTGGCGTGGGGGGGGGGGGGGGGGGGGCTACGAGAGACTACCCTGCCGAAATCTGAGGATCTGCTATGTTCAACTTTGAATTTTCCCCAGCTTCCATGATCTTGAATGGGATCGAGACCCTTTTCAAGACATTAGCTGCATTATTAGTGACGTGCTTTGGAGTCTTTCGCGGTTTCCCAGAAGTACGACTATACGACAATAACTTACATAGGTGGACGCTGCTTGTGCCGTGATCGTGGTGGTCGTGTTCATGGTGGTCTCCTTCCTGGCCCATCGCGACTCCAACAAGAGCGACGGCAAACACGACCAGGAAAAGCTAAAATCCAAATTGATTGAAAACGCCTCAAACGTTAATTACGATGCATGACATTTTTAATAATAGTTATATTACATTGCATATTATGCACAATTTAAAATGCAACCCAAACCTACCTTGAAGAAATGCATTTTGCCGCTAGTTGTTTGGGAGTTGGTGTTTGAATGCTGACTCACTCTCACCGTTGCGGTATTTTTATACGAATTCATCTCGATCCCTTCCCTCCACTTCCTTTGTTTGTTTGGGGTCTCAAGAACCGAAAAGATGCCATAACTAATTCAGCTTCAAGGAGTCCGCGTTGATGAGGTTTTCGAACATTCCGTCCGAGTTGGCCGTTCACTGAACCGGGCAGGATCGTGCCGTAGTGCACCTGAGAAAATATGTGAGTTGATTTACTATAAGCAGCTTTTTACGCAATAGACGGTAACACGGTTAGCAAGTCGACTGAAAACCGTCGTCGATGAATAATGTAAGTTACCCTCAAGTAGGGCAGGGCTTAGCCTACAACAGTCGCCGAAAAAATCGTTGGTTCATTTCCGAGCAGAGTGGAGTCTTCGGGAGATTACCTACAGTTTGGGGACCCAAAACTAGCAGACATGGTAGAATTACGTAGGTGAGGAAAGTTGGATCAAGAACTTTGATATCAAGCCTTTTTTGCATCGTATCTTTTTAATTGGGAGTTTTGGGCAAATTATTCTGTTAGGTTGAAAAAAAAAAAAAAAAAAAAAAAAATGGCTGAGGTGGTACGGTAAGACTTACCGTTACACCTCAGCCATTTTTTTGTACTTAGTACAATATGACATTTCATTACAATAATTAATTAAATTAATTAAGATAGAACAATTAATATAAATTTTATATTAATTGTTCTATCTTATTATTATTAATTTTTCTTAAAAAAATATTTTTAATAATGTAGCTACATTACCCAGGTAATTGAAATGAATGTAATGAATTTGATTTATTGAAGTGAAAATTTCATTTCAATAAATTTTCGATTTATATAAATTTTCATTTCAATACACTTCATCATTTAATGATGAAGAAAACACATCATAACATGGTACATTTACGATGTTATTTGTCCGAAATTTGGCCGCGCTATCAAAAATCTACCTTTGTTAAAACATTAAAGAAAACCTCTGGACGTTACTCTCCTAAATTCTGGTGTCTTTATTATCATCGAGACACTTCTATTACTACTTACTGTCAGTCAATAGACATACAGTATCCCCTCCAGTCTGGCACAACCATCGATCGAAATAATTACTGGCATCACTTACCTACACTAAAAAATTTATCCTCTGATTGAACTCACTTACTACTTAGTTTTTAGAATTGTTTGGAATTTTTTATGATTGTTGTTATTTATAGTAACTACCTGTTGTGCCATCCATGGCATAATTTCGGGAAAGGAGGAAGAAAATTCAACACTCCATCTTATGGTTGTAGGCCCAAAAATGTCCCATTAGAAGGCTTATTCTTGTTGTTTTCTATGAACGGTGATTTCTTTTTTCTCCGCATACTTGTAGATTCCTGGATTGTTTCCTATTTTGTTGTTCCATTGCTGTTGTTGAGAAAAGAAAGAAAAGAAGTAAAAGTAAACGAATAATTCATTTACTTTTACTTCCTAAAAACTAGGTCGAACTAAAAAACTTAGCAACTAAGTGAAAATCTTCAGAATCGCAAGCAAAATTATTTTGTTTTCAAGTTCGACCTAGTTTTTAGGACGTGCGCTGAATGGAAATTAACCCCATGTTTGTGGAAGTCCTATTGAAGGTGAAAAGGCTTTTCACAATATCCTCATCCGAATATATTCGCACAGTATACTGTGAGAGGGTTTCATTGAACGTGATAACCTGATCGACCTGTTCGACGATTTTCATTATGATACTGAGTTCTAGGTAATCTGTCAGAAGAAAATCATTCAATCGTCGAAGGTATTTCTCACTGTCAAACTGGTTAATTATTGTAATAATTAATTAACGGGTCGTTTATCGCATTTGGCGCTACGTATTATGTATAGGTAGATGCTAAGGACGAGGCATGTGCAAGATGGAAAGAAATCCCTACCAGTTATAACGACGTTATCTCTTATTGTATTATCAACAACTACCTACTGTGTACCTATGTTATTCCATTTTTTTTGTATTTTAAAATACTGATATATATATCCATTATTATATCTAAAAATTTTTCGAAATAACATCAAAACTTGACGGAGCTGATTCAGTTCGCGATATTGGGGTCGGGGTGTGATTTGTTTTGGTAGTAATTAATTTGGGTAACGGGACATATATAATTGCTTCGACCTGTCAACGAGCACACGAACCATGAAGGGCGAAACATTCTCTTGAGCCCGTTTTTTCCTTTCATTTCTAGTCATTTCGCGCCAAATCTGAATCTATCGCGTTTCTTTTGCCTTGGCGGCGGTGCACTTTTTTCCGGAAATCAGCAAATTATTGGATTATCGTAAGAATTGAACGAATTTAGCATCACATTCCTTTTGACATGTTACTCGTATACGCGTTCGGGAGAGTTCAACTCCATGGGCTGTATGCAGTACAGAGTTGGGCAGTACTACAACTACTATACAGCTACAAGTATACTTGTAGCTGTACAGTAATAACTATAGCAATAACTATAGTTATTGCTACTTTTGTCTCAACTACCTACTTATTTTTTCGGAGGTAGCTGTAACTACAGCTCGTAGCCATAAAAAAAGTAGCTGTTCGAATGGAGCTACAAACTTAAAGCTGACGTTAGTAGCTGCAATTACGTTTTATGAAGCAGTATAAATGCAAGTCTGTGTCCAGGATTCTCCAATCAAAAACCTGTTATGATATTCCAACACGCACCGCATAAAAAAACAACAACGAAATTTGGTGTTTCAAGTCCTGATACTATACAACCCAAATTGCCCAAAGTTGAGAGTGAACTACAATAATTTTTCAAATCCTAATTTTTCTAAATCCAAATCTTTCAACACAACAAATCCTAAAAATCTTTTAGCGTTGAACAAGATGGTGAAGTCAGATTTTTCATAGGATCAACCAGAAAGTAAGTATCACATAGGAAAGGAAAATGTAATAATAAACAATGTTTCTTGTTCATGAACTCGCGAAAAATTTCACAAACCACATTATTGGAGGATTATTTAATATTTGAACAAAACGGCTAGCTTGCATTTAAACGAAATTCTCTGCACGATAAAAAATAATAAACCCAATACAATGGAAAAACGCTGCAAATTTTACACGAGGGTTTATTATTCATTGATATAGGTTACATGTCCAAAAATTAATTGTAAAAAAAAAAAATCTTTTTTTTTTTCAGAACAATTTAAATTTTTTTAATTTAATTTTTTTTTAACTTTTTATTAAAACAATTTTTTTACTCGGACAATATTTGTCCTCTTGGGATTTTTCAAAAATCCCATTTGTAGCCCCATGAAAGCCCTATAGATCCCCACAGTGAAATAAGATCGTTCCGGGACCCCGAAAAAATGGATTCTACGTCAAAAATACTTCGAAAACGACACCTAACTCGATCCCATAGCCAAAAGCCTTTAAAAATACCTCCCATAGCCCCATTTTAATCCCACAGCGCCCCACGGGTTTGGACGATCTGGCTGAAAACCTTCCGGCACAACTAGATGGTAACCAAGAATTCTGCCAAATTTTCAGATTAAAAAAAATCCTACTGCCCAAAACGACTCGGGCGGGTAGTCATAGTGGGCGAAACAATTATTGTTTCATAAGAAATGGGCTGGTTTTCTATTTTTAAGTTCCAATAATTGTGGAGGTTATTTGACTTGAAGTAGGTACCTGGTAGTAAGTAGGTAGTTGAAAATCATTTTATGACCTTTTCCACTTTTGGTTTATTATTCTGGGAATAATACACCTACGTAATCGCGACGGAGGTCCAGGACTCCGATCGGCCTCAAAATTTGACATTATCCGTTTCAAGAGGTCTAGATTCCAAAACCGAAATGTCTGGTCTCTATTGGGCTGCAAGAACGCGAACGGCTGAACTGCCAATTTGGTCACTGAGTCAGCCGTAGTACGGCTAATCCAGCCATTCCAGACGTGTGAAATTGGAGGAAAAGTTCTAAGTAGATTGGTAGTTTTTGGAGGTTTTGGAGATAAATGTATGTCTTACATTTATCTCCAAACCCTCCAAAAACTACCAATCTAAATCAGCCTGTTCTTCCATCGATAAGTCAATATTAGAATTCCAAATCTGAATAAGGTTGCAAATTTTGTCGGCTGCACCGACGAAAACCTAATTTTTTCGATTGAAGCTCCACTAAATGATAGCCGTTTGTGATCTTTCTACGGGTTACTGTGAACAAAGGATTGAGGGGTTCCATGGGTTTCTGTGGGTCTAAAACTGTTTGGAACTCACTTCTCGATTGTTGTGGAATACCTTCTAGTTGGTGTCTGGTGAACTGACAAGTATTTTCAAAAAATGAAACTTCAGGTGATAAAATTTTCATCAAGTAATGTACCACTGGCAGAAGGCTCCATGACATGATAAGCAGATGAGAACTTCGTGCATCTCTTCAACCCTCACTTATTTCATTATGTTTTAGTTTACTCATTTCCTGGTATTATCATTTCCATTCATTACCTACGAGAACCCCATCTCTCTGAACAGCTAGACGTTTTAATGGTCGATGTAATGGTTGACTTCACGGAGTAGAGAGTAGGTAGACTCCTATCTTCCTATATAGAGGAGATCTTCCTATCCCGTGGGTAGACTACACCATGTGTCGGTTGCCTCGGAACCTTTAGGTACATGGCATCGAGGGTCGCCGAAAGTCGCCGAAACGATTTCTTGAAACTCCATCGTCTCCCTGAAACTAGTAGGTACTTCTGTAGTATTAAATTAATTGAAATTATTATCTCCAAGTGGGTCCCAATCGATCTCGAACTACTAACAATCATTTTTATTCTATCAACCAATGATTTATTATTGATTCGTGTCTGCTAGCACCTCTCTAGCCGCCGATTTCGTAAACCATTGCTAAACCTCGATGGAAACTTCAATGGATGGGTGGAAAGATACTGTTGTCTTGACGAATATGATCACGTTTCGTAAAGCAACAGCTAAAACACTATTAAAAATGACACTTTGAACATAAAACGTACAACAGTTGATACAAGAAAGAACATGAATATCTGGTACGACATCGCCCTCGCCATTGCAGGGTTGGCGATTCTGGGGTGCATAGTGTATTTGGTCGTCATAGTCAGACAAGAGTGCAAACCGTGCGAGCAGCACAGACCGGCCAGACGAGCTCTGGCAACGACAAGGACGAACACGGCGGTCAAACCCAAAAGACCGATGCGTTCAGGGGTGGACAAAAAGGTGGCTGGGCCGAAGCCAAAATCTGTGTACGTCGGGCCCACTAAGGAATTTTGGATTTTCTTCATCATTTGGATCTCGATGGAAATCTATTCGAGGTACAAAACTCAACCTAAAAGACGTTAGTAAGAGGCGGAGGCGTCGTGGGACACATCTGAAGCGTTTTCAGCATCCAGCGGCAAATATTTTGACCAGGTCACAGAAAGCTTGATAACCAACAATAAACACCTACACTTTTTTATTGCTTTTCACAACTTAAGGAAAAAACTGGTAAATGAGGTCGTTAAAATGGACAATATCGCATTTGAAGTCGATAAAAATTGGTTTGAGAAAGGTATAGGATACCTCCGTACTCTAGTATTATAATATAATATTATTGTTCCAAAACAGTGGTTCCCCAACTGTATTAAATTTTAACCCTCATAAACTGAAGACTATACTGGGCCCAATCAGTCCAAATTACCTAATGGACTTGAGTCAAATGGACTTCAAATTTGAAGTTCTGTGAATAAAGACAATGAAAAAACTTTCTTTTTTTCCAAAGTATTAGGTTTATTCTAGGAATAATACACCTTTGTAATCGCGACGGAGGTCGAGGACTCCGATCGGCCTTAAAATTTTACATTTTTCGTTTCAAGAGGTCTAGATTCCAAAAACAATATGTCCGTCCGCCGTCCGGGCCGTTTTGGAAAGTAGGAATTTTTTTAAAAATCTGAAATTTTTACAAAATACTCGGTTTACTATCTAGTTGTGCCCGAAAGCTTTTCAGCCCTATCGCCCGAACCCGGGTGGTAAGTACTTGACAAGTACACATGAGACGTTGTTTCGAGCTATTCAACACCTGATAAATAAACGCATGAGTCATGCGGCATGACGCATCTTTCCTCCGGCCATATGGTATCGAATTTCAATGGGGTCATTATTTTATTCGGTGCGCTACCTCTTTCTGATCATATTGGTATACTGAAGTCATTTTGACAAAAATTTGCAGTTACGTCATTGTTTTACTAACACGGCAATTATATATTTTTATCTTGATTGTTTTAGGGTGTAGATGAGTTAATTTTGAATGAGCTACGCTAACAAAAACATTCGTATATTAAACTTATTTTTGGTTGTGGATAATTTTATGAGAATATACTGTGCGGACTGAATCTCCATTGCCAGATGTCATGAACATTGAAGACGAAGAAGATTGCGGGTGAGAGGCGTCAGGTCCAATTGAGTTGTCCGAGTAGGGAGCGTAGTCTCGAGGATTTTCTAGAGCAGACGGCCTGTAGTCGTAATCCTAAAGAATGGAAAATGACACATTTAGTTTTTGGCAAAAACATATTCGTTCATTTGTACAAAGAGTGGGATGATAGACCTGGTTGTAGTCATACTGTTGAGGGGATCTTCCCAGGCCATAATCTCCTTCATCAGTGTCTTCAGTCACTTCATACGTCCTTCTGTATTCCATTCTGAAATAGCAAATTCAAAATTCTAAACGCATGAATTTTATCCACGACATGGATTTGGGGTTAAGTAGGGATTAGCCTACCTTTGTCGTAAAGTAGGATGGTCAGTGCTGGCGCTGGCTGGTTTCGTGTACAGTAAGCCTACCAGGTCGTCATCGGACATACCAGCCAGATTTCCAGAACGGCTTCCGTCCCACGACCAGCCGGCCGACCAACCTGGAACTTTATCTGCAACAGTTCCGCTAATGTAAGTACACAATGACATCAAATCACTACATTGTGCCGTTTGATTGATAGCAGGGGACGAGATTTTCAATTACCGACCGATAGGTGGGCCCAGTCATAAATCGGCCTCAGGTCCAACCAATTTCACGTGCTCCGCCCCAAACTTGCGTAAACGGGCCTTAATATCAGACGGGAAACGTGAGATGCGAAGGACACGAGGTCATATCTGCTTGTCGTTTGCCATTGATTAGGTCACAGGATTCTATGAGGTCATACCTGAATTGTGTAGAGCGAAGGCCGCGTCGACAAAAGCCACGCAGAATGCGAATAATGTGACTTTCTTCATCTGGAACAGAAAAGGGGAAGTTGAGCAACGGGCTATTTGGGAGCTAACTGGCCTCAACAATCACAAAAAAGAAAAAAAAAAGTATCAAACCTGGTTAAAGGAACGGAAAGGAACAACAAACATGAAATTTTATGCGATCATGGTGGAGTCTGAATTTTATCCACAACACTATTAGACTTAATAATTAATATTGACTTCACTTAGAAGCCTAACAAGTAAACTTATAAATCTAATAATTAGAGTGAAGTCTATTTATTGACTTCACTTTAATTATTACATTCTAGTTGTTTTTTTTCTAAGTAAGTAAACACTATATTTCACCGAATCAAACTTCTGTTGAAGCAAACATCAAAAAACATTTTTGCACTGGCAGTAAGTACAAAACCAGATTGCAACAATCTACCTTTGTTCTCTCGACGGGGTTCAAACATTGATCGGCCTCAAAATTGTTCATTTATGAACAATTAGAGTGAAGTCAATTCATTTATGAACAATTTTGAGGCAGATCAATTTGTATTATAATACGAATCATGACATGAACATTAAATGTACTCAAATTTTGAGGAGCGTGTTTCCAAAATCTGACATGTCCATGGACATGTGCACTTTTGTAAATTTTGCAGGAAAACCAATTTTATGATCGTATGTGTAGTATTAAAATTTGAAGATCCAATTTTTTTCTTTGCTTGATTCCTGGTTTCCTTCCATTAATATCGAGTGGAAGCAGATCTAGAGAAACTATTCAAAGTGATAGATTTAATTAAATTTACGGATATACCAGGCTTTGGCACAAAACGTTCTGAAAAATCATTTTGATTAGAAACAGTAGTTTATTTGGAATATAGAAGACATCATTTCATTACAAAAATGTGCTCCGTGACAGAAAAATCGGCCTCTGATTGGCCGAAGCTGGAAGTCAGGTTTTGGCACAAAACTTCAAATGGATCTAACTGGTTTTGGCAGCAATCCGGACGGTGGGATATGTCAGGTTTTGGACTTAAAACGCTTTGCTTAGCTGGATGCCCCGAAGCCACGAGAGTTGTTTGTTTGGCCAATACCACGTCTTCCCTCTATCTTCCCTTCCAGAATCAACCGCTGGAAGGCGAAACAATCTCCTCTGAAGACGTGGCTGAGGAATCCCATTTTCCGCCTTTTCACGTCCTTGAAGAGCTGGCGATCCTTAAGGACTGCTCGGCGAAGAACCTCAGTGTTCCGTACCCTCTGGACCCACGAGATCCGAAACATCCTAGGCACCACATCTCAAAGCCTCCAGGCGATTCGTAGAGACAATCTTAATTCTCCACGTCTCAAAGCAGGACCGACCAAATGTAGCACCGAAGCGTATGACAGCGAATGCTAAAGCTAAGGTGCTTACCACAGAAGAATAATAATTATTTCATCCGGATAAACGTCGCTCTGGCCTGCTCACTCCTGGTGCGAGAAGGGGCGTTGTCCTGTTTTCCCACGCCTTAAAAAAGGCGAGATCTAGTAGCTAGACAGGGCGTTTAATCCAGTTTGAACTGCACAATGTGTCATATTGATTAGCAAATTTCTGCTAGGCGGGGATTTTACCCACAAGTTGTGGGCCACAACCACCTAGAACATCGTTTTTAACCGTTTTAAATTTTATTTTATTTAAGCTTTTTTAGAGCACTTCAGTTGTGTGGTACCTAGGCGGAAACTCAACTCTAGTAGGTAACTACCTCTAGTACTCACTGAGTAATCTTCTAAAACTCATAAACAGACCGATTGTGAAAGCCTCAGTAGGGTTAGTGAGGAATGTTGTTTCCTTTGGAGTCTTATAATTTCGTAACTTCTGAAAAGAAAGAAAAGGCTGCAGGAAAACGAAGCAGATTGAACAACTGAGCTAATGACACGCTGCCAGCCGATCGCATGAAAAATAATATCTTTCTCCGATCAAAGTACCTACATAAGAAGGACCATAGCACCTTGAAACTCCGAGAGAAAAAATGGGTTAGGACGGTCCCCATTCACCTCTCAAGCCCGCCAGTAAATCAGACTTGAGGAGGTCCAGTACAGTCCCAGAAATGGCCGCTTTATATCACCGGACCTTTTGCGAAAGAAGCTTCCCCTCTCGTTTCCCGAGATTATTTTCATCCTTGAGGCCAGGAGCAGATAAAGGCGTCTTACTTAGATAAAGGTTACATTACACGGGCTACTCGTACCCGTGTACATCATTCGGATCTTTCTTCTGGTCTGAACTAACAGGCCGCGAAAGGCTGGTTGAATTGGGCTAATAAAACGGAAACATTTCCTTTGTCGAGAGGTAGATTATTGAGTGCGTGTGGAAATTCTCTTTGGAAAAATCCATCTTGGAACGAACAGAAGCATTCAAATTTAGCTCACGGCAAGCCTGACCGCAAATCACATCTGATCAGCTGCAGCTCCTGTCTGTCTTAACGGAGACTCAATTACTTTTTTTCTTCTTCGGACAGAACCAGAGCGTGACACTCAAGCAACACCGAATTACGTGGCCACATCACGTCTTGAGCCAATCACGCTAATCACTCACGTGCTGAATCGACAGTGACAGTGATGAACAAATTTTTCATCTAGAATGGTTTTCGAGGTAGTTCACGAACGATCATCTGAATTTCAGGGTAATAGTTGAAACTAGAAAAGTTGAAAGTGGACAATCTTTGTGACAAAAACATTTCACGCGGTTGTACATCGATAGTGAAGTAGAAGATTTGAGGAGTTTTGAAGAGATGCCACTTTCAAGTATTCAAGAATGTGAAAATATTCGAACCGCATAAAAGGTGAACAAGATAACACGTATTCCCTTGAGCAGTAACATGACATTGTCTTTTGTAAATTTCAGGCTTCAAAAGTGTTTGGAAAGGGTGAAATTTATTACTCTCACTTCAGCAGATATACATACCATATTATCGTATGACGTAACATGCAGTCACCATCATAAGTTTATATATAAACTTATAAGTTTCAGATGATCGTAGGCGTTGAAAATCTCGGGTGGAGATACGCTCTTTCAAAACTTTCACTGTTTCTTCAAAAATGTGGTTGATAAGTGATCTCAATATTCAAGTTTTTTGGCTTTCCAAAAAATGTACAAAATGTGAGACACATGGTCCACTTCACCGTCGATATCAAGAGTTTTTCAGAAATTTTTCGTTGCATCATCGATCCACAAGCATGTGAGTTTGACGAATAGTTCAAAAATAGTTTCACGAATAGTTGAAGACAGCGCGTTCAATTTTTAGCCAGCTTTTGGCTCAAGTTACCTTTGAGCAACGCTACAAAAGTCGGCGTTTCCTCTGTATCCTACCTAGAGATCCGAATTTTAATACGAAATACCCAATGAACAAATTCCGAAGATCGGCGAATTAAGACTGCGAATTTAATTTGAACGATTTGAAAAAACCCCGGGCGCGTTAACTGTGTGTCTTTGGGAGGGTGCCAGGGACCTTTGAAGGGTGGAGAGGGGAGGGGGATTTTGGGAAACGGTTCATTCCACAATATTGGATATATTCTGGTGTGTGGGAAGACGATTTCTCTCTATATTCCCCAGCCAATTTTGCGGCTGTCAGTTGGGCGAGCAAAGCGAGCCCCCCTGCCCCAAAAAGTGGTTGGCCGAGCGAAGCGAGGCCTTATGTCTGAGTGCTAGTGTAGATTAAATTTTAATAATCTATCTACTAAAATGCCTAGGACCTACAAGTTGTTCGTTGAGGAGCATGAACCGCGCCTTCAACCACTCCCAACCTCCACGCTTTGCCCAGAAGGACCATGAGTCATCTCAAAGCCCGGATGATGGGAGGACAGCGTGAAGCTAAAAGCTTGCAGGTGCTCTTTTATGTCTTTGGATTTAGGTCGTTTCGTTACTCAGTGGGCATGCTCCTTTTCGAGTCAGCGCACCCCAGGCAAAAAAGCATGTACCTTACAGTATAATATACTGAAATCAAGAATTGGCGGACCTCGAGTATATATTATACTCGAGGTCCGCCAATTTTTGATTTCCCCTCCGTCTGTCTGGGGGCTGAACTATGAATTCATATCATAATATGATTATCATATTTCATATCATAATATGATTATCATATTTCATATCATAATATGATTATCATATTTCATATCATACATATCATATACATATCATTATGAAGAGCATCATAATATTATTATGATGCTGTTCAGCTGGCAATACGCGTAGCGATTGTGCCTATAATTAGGAATATATTATAGGTATTCCTAATGTATCGGTTCTTGCTCTTGGTGTTGCAATATTTTTAGGGAAATGTATACTAATTTCCCTAAAAATAATTCTATATGACTCGAAATCTTGTGGGTGGATGTGGTTTTGAAAAACTTTCGACATTGAGTCTGGTGAGGTGTAATTTTCAAAATAATTTTGACTACAGGTGGGGTTTTTGGTTTGGGGCTTTGCCAGGAGCTCAAGTGAGATGGCGTTTTTGAAGAAATCGATACAATAATTAATTATTGGGGTGCCAGATCTGTCATACCCCTCTAAACCAACGACCAGTGAGTAATCGCAAACCCAACGTGACCCAATTTCTCTACCATTCCATGTAAAGACTTGAAACACTATTTAAATGATTTAAACAATGAATTAAATATTTAAAGATCATTTACAACAGTTTAAATATCTTGATTCAGGTTGGTTAGATTAAGGTTTAAAATTTAATTGAGGTTTTGAAAAAAAGGGCTGGTTTCATCCGGGGATAAAACCGGGATTTAACGTTAAAAGGGCAGTTTAGGGTACCTTCGTTTAAATTGCCGTTTTGAAAGTTGGTTTAATTAAGTTGGTCAAAGATTTTATTATAATTGTGGTCTTACCTTTATTCAATAACCTTAAATTAGATTAAGGTAGGTAATAAATATTGAGGTACTAAAGCTTAACAATTAATTTATAGTATAAATTCCTTTTAGAAAACCATTCATTGTGTTGAATGAAATCATTTTTGGTGTTTCAGAAATAGCTGAATTTTATTCTTAAGATGTAAAATCGCCTACTTTAACTCCTCTTTAAATTATCTCAAAATTTTACAGTATGTTTACCGTTTACACGATTTAATTATTATATGCCGTGTGTCATCTTCAACGCTGACGTGAGCTCGTCCGAAGATTGAAGAGAACCAAACCACTCGATCTTGCTTGTGAAGCAGTGCAAAGGGTTGGCATACATATTACCATAAGGAACATAGTGCTGTATCTATACTTTTTATATGAATCACCTATTCTCAAATTGATATTGTTAATGAGTTATTTACTTGAAGCAATAAAATTCTAAGGATAAAATAATAATAATAACATGTTATCGTTTCTGAGGGATCCCAGGGATTGTTCAATTAGGCCGAATCAACAATCCCTGGGATCCCTCAGAAACGATAATACGTAATGGAGGCCAACACAAACCAACAGAATAATAACATGATTGGCCGATTAGGACGAAAATCTTGACGTAAAACTCACTTTACGGTTAGAAGCTTATTATTATCAAATACCTACACGGATGCTATATACCAAGAAAAATTTAATTGTAATTACTTATGAACTAAGTTCAATAATATAATCTATTATTAACTAAGTTCATAAAATTACTTGAGGTTTCCATCAAAACCATCAGATATTCATGGATATTAAAGAATTTTATTTTTGTTAGTGTGGTTCTAATTAATTAACAAATCAAATAAATTTAAATGTTTAGTAATTAAGAGTTATTTATTATTTTATTGTATATTAATAATATACATGATAAGTATTATATATATTTTTTATTGTATATTTGAAACACTTGGGCGATTTTATTGTATATTTGAAACGCTAATTTGTGTGTCCAATATACAATAAAATCATATAAATCTGAATTAGGTACCTCTTCAATCAATTTACCTTTATTAGCCCTTTACTTAAAAATCATTTTTAAGTGTCAGGTTATCAAATCCAAGCTAATGTTAATAATTAACATTAAATAATTACATAGTTAATTATTAACTATGTAATTAATTAATTATTTAATGCTAATTTTGAGTGTGGGTGGTGGAAATGTTGAGTTTCGTTAAAAAAGAAAGAAGAGAACAATTATTGTATACAGGTAGGTATACTAGGTCCCTAATTAAAAAAAAAGTAATTACAAAAATAAATCACTAATTATATTATTATAAATAGGTACCTATATTGGATTAATAGCTTTTAATATTACTATGTGTTGCATAAGACCCCAGTACTCTACGATTCTGAAACAATAATAATTGTTTTCATCTCATTAGGCCCTGACGATAGGAGATAGGAAATTTTATTCAACCGGTCAATATCCAACATGCAAATTAAAGAGTGCGTTATGTCGCTATTAAAATGTGCAAAATTAATTTTGGGTGGCTAATTTCGGTTCAGAGTAGTAGAAGAGGCCTAAAAATGTGTTGTGGTATCTAGGACGAAGTTCCTGGAGAGCAGACCCGACAAATCAATGAATTGAAACGCGTTGGCATGCAAATGAGTACCTATTAAATACCATCGAATACCGGGCATAACTCACCTCCGATGGAGCGCTCAGAACGCCGCTCAAAACCCCGCGATATCGTCTGGTTGGAGCCCAGTGACTTGTCTGACTTGCCGTCTGTCGGATAGTACGCGCTACGGGGAACGACTCAGGGGAGGGCGGCCTTTCCCGGATGGCCCCGGCGGACATTCGCAATTGAAAGTAGCAGATTGATTTACGGGCTGGTAATGTCACTGGATCGCATCCTAGATAGGTACTTCAAACTAGCGCCTCACATTACGATATGTCGTCATAATCGGGTTTTAAGGTCGAAGTGTCGTAACGCGAGGTACTAGTGCAGGCTTTTCCGTCTGATTCGTTACATACCTTCTTGATGAAAAGACAGGACCAGCAAAATGTCTGCAAATGAAACAAACTGCTTCGCACTTTATTTGGGCGAAAGTGGGTTTGTCTGGATTGCGACCAGAATAACCAAGAGGGGGCTGATCAGTCGGTGATCCGTGACTGCCACCCCTAACATCCTCCCTCCAATCATCAGCCCAGAAGCCCGTGTCGCCTGTGCAAACACCAAGATTGAAATCCTCTTTTCTCGTCGATTGCCTTGTGGCTGTTGTCGCAACGTGCGTGCCTCATCTACGGCCTGAAACCATCAACCCTTCTGACGTCATTGAGACCGCTGCCCAGTCTTGAAATTGCCCTGTAAAACCTCCCGACGTGAGGGGTGATATTGGCCCGAGCCGCCGCTTTGGGTACTTTCAACCTTCAAAAGAAAACAGATTGGAGCTTGTAGGGCCGTTTTCATTTCACCCCCAGAATATTTACGTCATTTCCGAGCTCAATTACGGGAGGGACTTCGGTGCTCGTAAAAATCCGACGTCAATATTGCAGCTCTGTGTAGTTCCGCCCTGCGGATAACCCATAAAGTGGTTCCATAATATGGAATCCATATTGGAAAATACACCTCCTTGCTTCTTATCGTTGCTGCACACTGTTGCCCGCCACATGACGGCCACATCAATCAGTCGCATTCTCTCAACACTTTTATGAATTGTGTCATAAAATTATGGGTGGGCTTACGAGTGTTGCAATGATCGTAAAGCAGATAGGTACCTACTCAGAATAAGTGTAAAGCAGGTTCTAATAATTAGAACCTGCTTTACAAAACGTAGTGTTAGAAGTGGTTTTTAACCCAAGTGAAAATCCACTTCACACGGTAAATCAAAAACGGTGGGAGACGCTGATTCAGCAGTTGGAGCTAAGGCAGGAGGGAGACACACAAATGGAACTCGAGAGCAGTCGCCGACAGTCCGCCTGCGAAGAAAGACTTCATCACTTAGCCGGATGGTCACTTAGCCGAGGACCTTCGGTACAGACCACCCACGTCGCTCGAAACAGGTCAGATCCATCCGAAATTCTTATTTCTGAAAATCCCGAATTTGCCTCCGACGGGCTCGCGATCGCGTCCGGACATCGGGTAGGGCAAATTCACAACAAGTGGAGAGATCAGGCTATAACGTAAAATACGAATTACTTAGTTTAATGAATTCGTTGTGAAGAATCGAACTATCGTGTTTCTCATTTAGCCTAATTCCATCAAGGGATTTGAAGGAGGGACCTGGAGACTGGGTAAAAGGAGGATCGGCAGCTCGTAGGATAGATCCTCCCGGTCGCAACCTAATACAATTTAGCTGGCAAATTTTTACGGTGGGTGCCGGGTTGATAAAACAAATCTTGACAGAACAAGACCGTCAATCCCGGCTACCTCACAGTAGGTAATTATTACCTACGTTTTTCTGAACGAATTGAGTTCTTCATGAACTGACTGATGGCCAGCGCCGGATTAACCTCTCGTGGGCCCCGGGGCTGAGACTTACAAGGGGCCCCTTTATATATATTCATATATATATACAGATACATATATTATATATGAAATTGGATCCTCTGGCCAGGAGTATCACGTAAAAACCACTAGAAAATAGCGTCTGTCGCTTCACAACCAAAAACTGGGTCAAAACAGTCAAAAAACACTCCGAATGCAGGGCAATCTATTTTTACAATTAAGAAAAAAGACTTTTTTCTTAAGAAGAAGAAACTTGGTTTCTTTTTACAATAAATAAAAATGCTGCAAATTTAACACTAGGGTTTATTATTCTTTTATATAGGTTACATGTGCAGAAATTTATTTCTGTCATTGAGAAAAATTTTTAAAAAAATTTTTTTGGTTTTTTTTTATTTTTCAAAAACCTTCTTTTTTTCGAAAAAATTTTGTTTTACTTGAAAAATGTTTGACCTCCTGGGAACCTTCAAAAATCCCGTTTGTAGCCCCATGAAAGCCTAGAGATCGCCACAGTGAAATTAGATCGTTCTGGGACCCCCAAAAATGGATTCTACGTCCAAAAATACTTCGAAAACGACACCTGACTCGATCCCATAGCCAAAAGCCTTAAAAAAACTCCTACCACAGCCACATGGGTTTGGGCGATCGGGCTGAAAACCTTGCGGGGACAACTAGATGGTAAACCGAGTATTTTGTCAAAATTTCGGATTTAAAAAAAATTCTTTCTGCCCAAAACGGCCTGGACGGCAGATGGCGGACGTCATTGTATGCGGGTTCAATTTCAGTGTGTGTCATTGTATGTGTGTTCAGATTTTATTTTTATCTAGGCTGGTCGTGTTAGTATTAGGGAGAGGAGGAAATTTTGTGGAAGTGCTCTCCCTCCACCAGACAAGTAAAAGTGGAGAGAGCAACCACCCATGATCCGAAAACTGCAAGTTACGAGAAGAGGTAGAAGAGTAGGTACGGTCTGCTGCATTCCGCAGCCACCAACGACCCGAACACCACAAGTTACAAGAAGAGGTGGAATAGTCGGTAGGTCCGCTGCGAGGACTCCTGTCCCAAAGAATTTCGAGCCAACGACCTCCTTTAAAACCCGGCGCCTCAACATTGGTTCAACCCAGGCACACCAGAATGGTGTGGCTAACGCTGGAGGGGACAGGAGGGCCCACTGTACTCCCCCCAGGGGAGATCTGAAGAACAAGGAAGAAGAAAGAAGATTTAAGCAACGAAAAAAGCACTTCTTTTGGGGGAAGAAAGAGAGGAGAAGGTATGAGAAAGGTTGTGATGGGCCAGAAATGGCCTTAGACACAACCTAAGAAGCTCTGTACAGCGGAAGGCAGGCGGACATTTTCGTTTTGGAATGTAGACCTCTTGAATCAGATAATGTGAAATTTTGAGGCCAATCATTGAGTCATCATTTGAGTCATCGACCTCCGTCGCGAAAACATAGGTGTATTATTCCAAGAATAATAAACCAAAAATTTAACAAATATTTTTGTTTTTATGAACCAAATGCGTGAGGTCTATAACTCGCGTTGGGAGTAGGTATAGACATAGACGACTCCATGAGGTGTTCCGGTTTTCGAGTAGTAGTAAGTGGAAGTTAGGTAACTTTAAACTTTCCGTTCACCTCCCTCTTTTTCAGGAAAACAATTTTTTGGAGATCAGCATAGGAATAAGGAAAACGGTTTGTTAATTTTCAAAAAAAAAAAAAAAAAAAAAATCAACGGTGGCGAAGTGGCCCCCTTGGGGTGTGCGCCCCGGGGCTATAGCCCCCCTAGCCACCCCGTTAATCCGGGCCTGCTGATGGCAGATTCGGAACCCGAGGCGGGTGAAATCTGTTCAAGTGTTCCTACTACTTTGTAATTAGATTCAAAATAATTTTGAATTATTGCGTTGATTGAAGATCAGCTTGCGTCGAAAATGTGACAGGGAGTTCCATGGTGGTTTCCCAGGCACCATATTCAAGACGACGAGGGTGTTCCCTGGGACTTCACCGCAGGGGGATGAAGGGTTTGTTCAGAGAATGTTCAGTGAACATTGTTCACTAGATTAGTCTATCATCCTGGGAAGGGACGCCATCCCTGTCTTCCCACCCTTGAAACGAGAAGGGTGATCTAGGGGGGTCCCTTAACAGCGATCTCAAAGTTTTGCTACCCTGTGATCCGCGCAAAGTTAAGTTCAGAGTAGGAATTTGTTCGACTATGGTAGTTGTAGCATTGTAGTTGCACCCTGTAAAACGGATGTTGTGGGTGTACCTTCATGAATTTCAGTTCGTAAAGTTAAATTTATATCACTCAAATTTTGTGTTATGTGTTTAGCGGAAGGCCGGTGGCGAGAATCCACGATTTCACAGCTTATTGTTGTGGACGAAGGTGAAGGGAGTATGGGAACGTCTCTAACTAGGGCATCGTACGATTTGTCGTGGTCTACAGGCCTAGCATCCACACTCGAAGACCTGCACTTGTCAGGCTTACCTACGTGTTATGTCAAGGTAGGTACTGTGAGGGTGCGAGGTCAACGAAAGGAAACCGAGGAGATGCACCAAGCTGATACCCAACACGCTATGTCGTGGCTGGTATCAGTTCGTTCTGGGTTCTTATCGGAACTGAGATTAATTGTTGCAGCTGCCTCAAGCGATTTGTTGCCAAAGACGGCCTGATCAATTAATCCAGTCTTACCCAAATCCACTGTTCCAGCTTCCACAACCGAATTGTCGGCAAAGAAGGCCTGGCCAGCGGACCTGGGCGTCGGCGTCATCCCCACCGGTTCTGCTGCCACAGATGTGAAGGCCTGGCCAACGGATCTGATCCCATTGATATCAATGCTCCTGGACGTAATGCCACTTATGAGCATTGTTATTATGAAGGTTAAACGTTGATTGACGGGAGAAAATCCTCCTGCCTACGAAAAAAATGCGGTGCCGCCAGCTGGAGAATTGGGGAACTGTTGCGCGACCATCGATGTGTTAGTTTACTACATCGATGAGCGCGACCCGCTCCTCCCACCTGGGGGGGGGGGGGGGGGGGATTTGTCCAGATTCCCCACAGAGGTCAAGCAGATATGGGTAACCTCAGAGGGTTTTTAAAATCTTTTTTATGGTGGTCATCTTGGGGATCCCCCATCTCAGTCACCAGCCAATGGGGAGCCGAGTAACTCGGCATCCTCAGAGCAACAGTTGCTGTTGCTCCGAGTATGATTGTGACGTAAACTCATTTCGCTTTTCGGAAGATATCGTACTCTGCCGACCACGAGTACTATTCATTTTCGAGTAGGGAGTATGAAGTTCCTATAATATAGGAGGAAGTTACTACTATAGGAGAACTGTATTATATTTCTCCAGAACGTAGTCAGTGAATTTGGCCAACTTAGCAGGTTGTTTGAGGTGAAGGGCCATTAGGTCCATCACAAAACAGTCGTCAACTTCCGTGGGATTGAGGAATGGAAGACCGAAGAAAAGCCTCAAGAATGTGAGGCTTCACTGACCCTGTCCCTGTCCCTATAAATTTTAGCGAGCCCCAAAGCCAAGACTGTCCTACATAGAAGAAAACGACAAACATTTCAGCGTCACTGTGTGCCATACACCTCTGACCGCTAAGAGAATAACACTTCTAGGTCACAAAATACGGTTTGTGGAGAGTAGGCAATCCAATGTATGACGATTATAAGTCTTAGGTATAAGCAACGTGAGTTTTAGCTGCCAACAGTGAGAATTTACGTACCTATTAAATTTTACAATCTCTCCACAGCAAATCAGATGCTACAGGACCGCAACTCGGATACAGCCCATAAATTCGTAGGAAGGAAATTACTTTGATTTGTCCCTACATTCTAGGTATACATTCATTCAAACTTGCAATCTAACTTTTGACCCCATTTTCAGTGTTTTTTAAAGCCCTCTAACGATTAAAAAAATCACAATAAAATTTCGTTATTATTTCTACAGGCACGTCCATTCCTAATAATTAGGAGTTATTGTCACAGAAAACGGTCAACAGGCTGAAGAGAATCATTGCCAACAAAAAGTGAACTCATAAAAATTTAACAAATCAGGTAAATATGAATCAAATTCAGGGATTATAACTATCTAGAGTAATTCACAATTATTCATTCAAATGAGGAAAAAGTACTAAAATGGGCGATTATAAAAAATAAAAAAAAATCGCTAAGTAAAATTGAGGAAGGTAAAGTGAAGAACTTGTGATAACTCGTAGGGATAGGTTACAAGACCCCCGTCGAACCCCAAAACCTGTTTTCGTCGATGTCGACCCCCTAAGAAACTGTCTAAATAAATTGAAAACTGCCGTACCATCATAAATAATTGTTTATTTTGTACAACGTTGAGCATAAAAATAGTATGATTGAAGGTTCAACTCCCATCATTGTAACAAAACAAGTGCGCCTAAAGATTAACAACATACCTAAGTATAGAATGTAAAATTCATTTAGTAGATTGGACGTAGGTACATTTCACATCAATTGACGTTTTGTGGATCTTTGTTTTATGGCTAGGAACTCATCAATCTCATCAAGAAGCAATGTTTGAATAAAGATGACTGATAACGCTTAGAATACACAAGAACTAAGTGGGATCAGCTAATAAAATTTCTCTTATGCGTTCTATTCTTTCTCACTTCTTCCTTCTGCATGAATTAAGAGGGATCCGCTAATAAAATTTCTCTAATGCCTTCAATTCTTACTCTTTCTTCCGTTTTCCCTTTTTTCTCTTGGCTTCTCCTTTCTTTATCTTCTGTACTGGTAACAACTGTTGTTATGCTAAAGGAAGAGGAATATTCGTCGTCTAAAGGTGCACTAACTCGTCACACAATCCCTTCCACTCTTCCTCTTTCCTTATGACGTTGTGGGTGTTTTTCAGTAAAACAAATTTTAAACAAGTTTTTGTCTTAAATACTGATGTAATACCTGTGCAAAGAAAAATGAACTCCCAGAAGATGTTGATTTCGTAAAATAAATTTGTGGTTGAGATTCTTTTGCGATTTGGACAAACATGAGAATTCTGAAATACGTTTTGGATTGTCACACGGCGCTCAGGTGCATAGCACGAATTCTGTAAATGGCAAATAAATTGAAGTATTTGATAGTTCAAACTCTAGATGTCAAGTTTTATTTTGAATGGTCTTTCTTTTTCTCAGCCTCCCAGACGAGAGGTTTTGGGAGTTGGCGTAGCTGGTTGCCTGATCGGACGTGTGTTCCGCTGCGGGGTGTCGGACGTTACGGCCAGAGACGCTGTGGAGGGAGTGGACGGCAAGGGGACTCGGGACGTCGACGAAGGACGTGACGTCGACAGGGACCGGAGACGTTATTGTGGTTTTGCTGTGGACTGTCGTCGTGCGCAGAGGCGGGACGACGATTGGGGCTGCTGCAAGTTTAGGCAACGAGGGTTGTCGGTATCCTGTCGGCTTGGAGGTGTAACCTAGAAGACAAAAGGGAAAAATGGGGGTCAGTCTGACTTTACAAACAGTATTGAGAATGAGGAGGCGGTTCTCCTTCTCAGTGGCGCTCCAGTGATCAAGTCCTTAATTTCAAAATTGTACGTAGGTAGGTACTTACCTGTCAAAGAGTTGTGGTAATCTTTGAGACTTTTCTTTTCTGAGGAGTCATACTCTGAAAACTCATCAAAATTGCTCTTTGTGTCCTCGTCTTCATCTTCATGGTGGTTGCCATAATCAGGGCTCGCAGATGGCACGATACTGTCATAGTCAAAATACGGCGCGTCTTTGAAATGTGCAAAGGGGTCTTCTTGACTCGAATGCCCTGCTAAAACCAATCAACTAGAAAAATCTGCTGAAAAACATAGAAAATACCTCAGTGACGAAGTGCATACCGGAAATCGGGGTCAGTGATTCTCCTGAAGTGTACTTGTGCCCAGTCTCGTGGTGGCCAGGTGGTCCAAAACTGGGTGAAAACCCGGACATCAGTTTCCCTGGCTTGAAATCCTTGGAAATTCGGAATGTGTACAGCTTGCCTTTGCCTAAAAAAATTAAATGAGGGGCATTCGATACCTTTTTTGTATGTCACGTTACGCAATTATTGCGTAACGTCACAAAAAGTTGAAAATATTTCAAACGTGGAGCTAACGTGCGCCTGCCTATAAAGAATACACTTTACCGCACTACTTACCTACAACGCGTTAGAGTACAAGTTTGAAGGCTCTTGAATGATCATATTATGATCATTTTGTTATTAACTCACTTTGTGCTAGAAAAGGGTGACCAGATTTTTGATGGGGGGATTTTTGATTTTTGGTGTAGTGGTTGTGAGCTTGTTTCGAGGGGGCAAGAATCAGTTTTTGCGAATCGTCGAACATCCATTAAAAGAAAAATTTGTCAGCATTTCTGATCTGTGAAAGGGGGTCATTTCTGGTCGCCCTCAAGGTCGTGGGGGATGTGGGACAAATTTCCAAAAAGGGGGAATGTCTGGTGGGAAATCTGGTCACTCTATGCTAGATGAATGAATCTTCTTGAAGCGGTAACAAGTTGGTAAACCGATGACGTATGTCTGGGTCAGTCACTGCAGCAGTGCTCATTAGCTGATGATCGTGTCTGAATACTCTTGATAAGCAGACAGATGGCTTGACGGCCAGGTATGGAAAGTGTGAGGTCGCCTCAAAAAGGAGTTACAGCAGCGATAGCAGTGACTGACCCACACATACGTCATCAGTTTACCTACTTGGTACCCATTTCTTCCCAAAAATAACTGAACGGGTTCCCAAACCGAACTCCCCACACATTGTGTCCTACATTGAAAGTAGTTTACAGCAACTTGTCAAAACAATATTTCACGCTTACGTTTGGATGATGTAATGATGATGGGTTTCCATTTGCCTTTTTTGCCCCCTGAGGGATAGTTGCCGAAGAATTTGGAATAAAATTCGTTGTCGGTCAAGGACGAATCTTCCGACGGGGTGGCCGGTTGATTGAAATCTTTGAGCTCGGAGAATTTGGAGAAATCATAATCAGGATATTTCGGGGGTGGTATCGGCGTGACGTCGTTTGACGAACAAGAGTGGCCAAAGGTGGTTTTCAGGCCGTGGGAATTTGTCAGATCGTGGTTGTGCAATTCAGAGAATGGATTATCACTGGGGAAATCAAAGTCTATCGTTGGTTGAGAGTAGTGGTGATCCTGGTATACAGGGCCGTTGTCTGCGGGTGATGGTATCACTGGGTGCGAGAATGTCGCTCCAGGACCGCTGGCCGAAGCGTGTATGCTGGTTCCTGCATTTTCTCTAAGGGGTGATTTGTTTTTATGGTATGTTTTGGTTTTGGTTTTGTAGTCACTTTTAACATGGCCTTTGTGACGGGTGTCAGTTGATGTCCACGAGACTCTGAAGCCTTGATCGCTGAAGACTGTTTCTCCATTGTTAGGACTATTTGTAGCGCTGGGAGCATCCTTTACAGGAGGCCTATTGTAATCAAAGTTACTGGAAAATGTTGGACCTCTGTAGCCTAGATCGCTTACTGGAGTCGGCCCTTTATATTGATTATAAGGCGGGGAAGGACCTTGGTATACTTCGCTGACAGGAGTGGGTCCTTTGTAATCGTAGTCACTCGCAGGTGTAGGTTCTTTGTAACTGTAGTCACTAAATGTTGCAGGTCCTTTATAATCATAATCAGCTACTTTTGTAGGGTCTTCGTAACTGTGATCACCAACTGTTGGTCCCTTGTAGCCGAAGTCCGAACTTGGACTAAATCCACCACTACCACCCTCTGACCCCTCGGAATGACCGACGTTTCCTCCTTTATAGCCATAGTCATTGCTCCCATAATCGGGACTGTCCTTGAGCGCGTTGTGATGACTTGGAGTGGTTGACGGCCCATATTGAGCTGGGCGCTTTGGTTTCCTTCGTGATCCAAGTTTGGCTTTTGTGTTATGCTTTATGTTGACGTAAGTTGAACTGTAGGATTGTCCAGGGTGGGCAGCTGGATGGTTTCCTGCAAAACAACGAGATCAAATTTATAGTTTGCTAAAGACATGTTTGGTTTTTAGGGTGTCACAACCACGAAATTGATACTTTTACCTGGGGTTGGGGCAATGTGTTTGACATCATAGTTGTGGACGGATTTGAATTGCCCTGAATGATTCTCATCGTATTCCGCTGATCCCTTAGTGGGAGGTGGCGAAGATCCTGAATGTGCCTCGCCTGACGTTGCCGTGTGTCGTATCTCATAGTCGTAGCTGACGTCGGGCGGCCGGTCGCCGTAATCGTCCGCGTCGGCGAAAGAATGTCCGGAGTGGCTTTTCTTCGGGTAGTCGTGAATCACCTCGTACGAATAACCACCTTCTTTTCCTTTGGCTGGAAACCCAAACCAGGAAAATTACATAAATGTCAAGAAACTGTTGGATCAGTGTGGGCGTTTCGTTGCTCTTCTGGTGTTCCAAAGATCTTGTAACGCCTATTGAGTCATCTTGACAACGAGAATAGCCGTGTAATTGAACCAATTACAAACCGGGAATGGTGCCAAAGGGAGCAAAAGTCTTGAAAAAAGGTTATGATATCGAAGAAAATTCTTTTGTTTACCCCTTCAAACTCACAAAGTTTCAAGTTATTCAATGCCACTCGGAAATTCAGATAATGATGAAATTATTGTCATTTTTGAGACGCCATCAAAAACTGAAACGAATTCTGACGCGTGCGGAAGCCGATAGGAATGTTTTACATCGTTATTCGGGGGAGGGGGGGGGGGGGGGGGGGGCTCGCAACAAAAGCACCCTCCCCTCTCCTCCCCGGCAATGATACCCAGTTTTTGTTAGACCCTCACAACTGACCTACAAGAAAAAAATTAGCGCCCACACAACGGAAGGTATTAAATGGTCGCGTATAATCGGCGCTTCGTGCGTTTCGACGTCTCAGCTCGAATTGATCTGTAGAGGGGAGAGTTCCCCTTTTTCACCTAAGAATTTTCACTTTCAGCCCGCCTAAAGAGGACCCGTTTAGGCTTTGACTGGGAGGATTTTTAATAGGCCTTTTCCGGGCCCCGTGCAGCCTTTTGACAATCGCATTCAGAAAAGGGATCACCGTAAAGGAAGAAAAAAAATCACTGATGACAGCTCGTCGTTGTCGAGAGAAACTCGCTTTGGAACTGCCTGGATTGGAAATCTTATTTATAAGGCATCGCATCGTTCTCATCTGAGAATGGCGCCATTCTCCAATGCACCTGCCGGTATTTGTGTTAGGAATCCAACAATGACCAGTGAGGTGGACATGCTCTTGCCAGGTTTTCTGGCCTACACTCGATCGCAAGTGCGAGCAGGAACCTTATAAATGCTGCTACGAACATAAATATTCAATTAAGAGGACATTATTCAATAACTCGATACCCAGTTCTTTTTGAGAACGTCGAAGATAGGGAAACATTTTTTAAATGACAGGCGCCTGTCTGACGTTCCATACAAGTTTGAATAACAATAAACAAATATGAATGATACTTCAGTACTTGGGAATGGCCAAACCAAAGGGTTCAACACATCGAAGGGCGGCGTTAACGAACTGTGTGGTCAAAGCTGTGGATCAAAGAATGGTGATAAAAATAACAAATACACTGAGGTAATCAAATGGTCATCAAAAAGGTGATATCACCGTTGTATTTGATATCAAATCATAGTATTTGATATCAAATATTAAAGAAAATAAACATCATCACTGATGATTGACCCGCCACAACAATTTTTATAGTAGTACAACGATGAACACTGCAGGAATCGTCGCCTCGCGATGACCAAGTTCGTTTTAAGCTAGGTATCACTACAAAATAGGTCGCTAGTAAGGGAGACTCAAAAGGCACATCGTTACTTCCACCGTCTCCAATCAGACGAGCTAATATTAGCAATGAGAGGGTTAAAGAATACGATACCTCCTGGATATGGTTTTAAAACAGCAGATCTGATCAAGAACCTCCCCAAGAACGGTAAAGCGATAGTAGCGATAGAAACGATCGATTAATTGCAATTAATAAATTAATTTTTCCAATGGGAAAAGAATATTTCGATATTATTTCTTCAACTCGCTCAGTGTTAAAACACTTCTACCTTAAAATACCATGAATTCATACATCATATAGCTCAGATGGACGTCAGGGTTGCCTAAATTCCGCGAAATTATCCTGGGAACATAATAAGTTCCCAGATATTATCTGGGGCAGTGCTCATTAAGGGAAAATGGAACTACGCCAAACTGTGATGCTGATAAGAATTTGAATACCTGATGTTAATAGAGTGCTACGACAGCACTGTTCCCACATCTCAAAACTGACTTTTCCAAGTGCCATCAACGTGTTGCTCGCCTAGCAGTTTCCCTCCCGGTGAATAAATTCGCCAAACGAGATTTCTGTATAAAGGATGGAAACTTGAGAAAGGCAATATAACTTGAGCGAATATTCCCCCCTTAGCTGTTAGACCTAATGGCGATGAAACTGTTTTTCCTCCCGCCCTTTTCTCCCCCCCCCCCCCCCCCCCCTCATTCAGTGCTGAAGTGTCTGGCGGTGTTTCATCCCCCAACTTTCGACTCCTTGTTAAAAGTTCTATCGTGATTATTCTTTATTGTTGTTTCAGGGCGGTGTTGGCACCAAATGGGAATCCATGATGGTATTAGTGTTCAAGTGAGCTAGATGAGCCTCCGAAGAGTGTCTGGGGATGGAAAATCGGGGGGTAGAGGTGTTTATGTTATAGCCTCTGTGTAACACACAAGAATATTTATGTAACTGAAGTGTGCGCTGGTTCTCCTAATCACTGCTGATGTCAGATGCCGATCAGGCAGAGGCTGAGGGAACACAATGTGTTGATGTCATCAAACGACAATGTCAAACTCCAACGAGTGAGGGATGATGTTCAGCCTGCTTCAGTCCCTACATGGCTTCATTTCCTGACGATGGCTGAATGGAGTGAGCGGGTTCATGGAGCTAACTTAATTCAAATATATCTTCGAGATAACAGTATTTTAAGATTTACCCAAGTCTGAAGAGATGTGTTGGAATGATTAATGTGAATCCTTTCCATGGAGCAAGAATTTCTAAAGCTTTTTCAAGTACAGTGCGGGGTCGTTTTTTTTTTTTTACATTAATGCCTTGAAATATTGAATGACATGCTTAGGAAATTTCAGAAATTGGGCTGTAATATGTGCACAAAAATTCATTATCTCCTTAGTCACTTGGACCAATCCCCTCATTCCCTGTTTGATTTCAGCGAGGAACAAGCCAAGAGGTTCCACCAAGATCTCGGGACAATGCAAACAGGGTATCAAGGCTTCTGGGACAGCGATATGATGGTAGACTATTGTTGGTGCCTTCAAAGGGACAAAACAGACGCCACTCATAGCCGAATGACCTATACTGGTTATATAGGGTAAAACACCCAGTCGTTGGACACCCCCCCCCCCCCCAGTCGTTGGACAGTGAACGGTTTCCAGTTTTTTCTAAAGTTGTGACGAACATTTCGTAGTGTTGTGACATATCATCGAAAACTGTGAAGCTCGAAGGATAAGAAGTAAAGAAGGTTACAGCCATGCAATAACATCACTAGGTTTTACAGTTGTGAAAAAGTCGAGCGGCCGCGAATGTGTGGATTCCTTATGAAAATGGCAAGCTGACTGACCCCTTTTGGTAAGCGTTGAAAAATTTTGAAAGCGATTTGTAATTACCAACCTTTATTCACATCCGATCTTCAAGGTTATTAATGAATAAAATTTCTCACACTTCCCAATAAGTACCTACCTAGTCAAAATATGAACCAGGAAAAAAATTTACGACGAGAATTTCAAGATGTTCAACGACTGGCACATCGCTGTCCAACGATCGGAAACATTTTCCAACGACTGAAAATTTGGAAAAAAAATGAAAGCTCAACTTGGGACAATAATCACAAAATTATCATAGTCTAACGTACTATGGCTATTTTTGAAAAAAGTGGTGACTTCGTGAATTCATACAAAACAAAACGAAAAAAATATCATAAAAATCCATCCAGATAATAAATGCATGTAAGTAAAAACGTGAGAGAAGTGCTCTTAAGGTATCCAACGATTGGGTGTTTTACCCTATTTGGTTTTTGAACTAAAAACTGTCAAATTTTGTTTTTTAGTTTCCCGACACGTCTGGTTTTAAAATGGTTCTTGATGGATAAAACCATCATTGAATCGTAATGAATTTATGCCTCCAAGTCGAATATATTCCTGGGAAAAGAGTTTTGTTGCGATCAAGTTGCATTCCCGACTTCAGGACCCATACCTACCTAGTTGTACGATATTGCCAAAATGGGGTCAACAGTGAAAAATCGTAGCTCCTTTATTATGGCAGATACAGCATCGCGGTTGGTCTCATTTGACGTAGAAACAATCTACCTGCATGACTTCGTTAGGAAAAGTTTTTTAACGGCCTTAGTTTTTACGTTGGAAGGTAAAAAGTTTATAATATACAGAGATAGCGCATATAATTCATGGAGGTATATTGCGCATGTATATCACTTGTATATCACTTGTTCTAACTCTGGTCAGGGTAGTATCGATAGTTTCTGGAAGTTTTCTTACCGACTTATCGATAGTTTCTTCCAAAATCGATACTGATATTTATTTATTTATTTTATTTTTTGTAATTTCAATGTAGGTAACAATCTCGAGTCAAAGAAAGAATAAAACTGAACTCTGGATGACACACAGGACATACATGGAGAAGACTAAAAGTAAAATGTAAATACCAGTAAAATGATTAAAATTTAATCTTCAATTTATTATTGTTATTTAATAAAAATAATAAACGACAAAAATTGATTGTCATCGAACCATGAATGTCGATCATCGCATCCATCTAGACAGGTTAGGTTTCCTACTTTTAAAGAAGAAGTGGAAGCGGGCGAATCAATCTGTCTATAGACACTGGTTACTGGTGTGAATTCGTTTTGAAGAGAGTTAGGTTTAATACTAGTCTCAAATCTTGTCACATAATATATATATGTGTGGGTATTTTAAAGAAAATTTCTTTATTTAATACGCGAGATCCGCATTACCTTATTGACGCCGATTTGGGCCTTTTGATGTGTTGCCAATGTTTCGTTGAAATCAGAGATAATCGATGGCCGAACTCCATCAGTTGCAAAACACACGGACTAATTCAAACACGTGCACTCACACGTGCCAAGTGGTTACCGTATTAGCCACAGATGTTGGCCCACTCCGAACAAAGTGCACTTCAGCCCCGTTCAGGTTCAAACCCCCGGGAAAAATGGAATTTCCGAATGAATCGGGTTCGTGTCAGCGTTTTAAGATCAAAATACCTACCAGCGGGTTCACGACGACTACCTACTATTATCCACCAATTACGGTTACACACCATAACAAGGGAACCATCGCGAATTCCCTAATTTATCACAATCCACTTTTTTTCTTCTTCTCCAGACTCTCCGAAACACGCGTTGAGAAACATCGACCGCAAATAATGTGGTAAGTGATGAGATTGAAATCAGCGTTGAGTAAAATTTATTTATCGTTGGAAAATTGAGAGCATGAAGAATTTTCAAGGGTGTAATTTTATTGTGAGTGCAGAAACTGTCAGAGGTAAGACTTACCACTTACCCGGTGTTGTCAGCTTGTTATTGCAGTTGTGGTCAAACAGCTGAACCTCGAGTACCTATATTACATTCTGCAGGCGTCAAAAATTAGTGAAAAAAAAGAAAGAAACCCGATAGGTACGATACAATGAACCCGATGTTTGTTGCGCTTCTGAAAATAGATAATTTTTTCTTGGTAGGTAAGTACGGAACAAAATGTTCTGTTTCCGTTAAAGAACAAAAACAAATGTTGGGCAGCTCGGGAAAATGTCCAAATTTCCAAATACGACACTGTTGGACTGTTCAAAAACCGAATCACGGACTCACAGTAGCTCCGAATAAAACCCGAGTAAGTACATATTTTTTATTTTTATTTTTCAAAGATAAGATTAAATCTTAAAATAAATTTTATAAAAAACCCTTACGATGAATAAATTTCACTCCATTCGAACCACGCTAGAAACAGTTGAAATGGTTGTTTAATAGGGAAATAATTTCCCTAGGTATTCTAGTTGTCGATCTAATTATTAGATCGACAACTGTTTCAAACTTGATTATAATGGGCTTAAATTTGTTGAGTTTGTGCAGTACGATTTTTGACGTGGATTGTGGAGTTTAATATGACGTACGTATGATATTCACGTACCTACCTTTAGTCAAGAATGACCTCCTAGGCCCTAGGGGAAAAGCACCTGTATTTGGCTTCTTTTTTTTTCACGTAGGTATTACCAAAAATTTACCATTGGCTAATTATTACATTGTAATACTCGTATAAGCTTAATGTAATATTAATATTTGGAAAATTAAAGAGAATTATCGATTTTGTAAATTTATTTTACTTCCAATAATTATTACTTATTCAAATTTGAAATTTAAAAGTTTTTAGAAGTGGGCGGTTGGAAAAAAATTGATAACAAATATCAAAGTTGATTCGAATAAACTGAAGGATAGATACTCTAATTAAAATTATTATCACAAATTCTTTTTTTCTTTGAATGATTTAAATTTTTGGGCGATTTATTTTAGGGGTGAAATAACTGAGGACGAAACGAACCAGATCATTTAATTATAGTTTCATTTTATATTTTTGGGAGGATGAATCGTTCCTACATTCTTATAAGAATCGTAAAATCCTGGTGAACGAGACCAAGTTTTCTTTTTTCTCGTCTTGAATGAATGTTTCATGAAAATTAAGACTAAGCCCGACCCTCAATCTAAAGAATCCGTAGGTACCTGGAAAATTTCAATCGGCCTCCCTATAAAATGTCCAAAGTTAACCTTGTCACCTTATGCCGTACCAGCGTTCAACAGTTCACAAAAGGGTCTGATTAAAAAGTGGGTCAAACTCGTTGTTTAACCGGCGATACTGATATGTTTTAAAGCTGAAATTATTCACAGAATTATTCTCACAAGTCTTTTTCATTTCATTTCGCGGCTATTTTACGTTTTTATTCATATTTAATATGAAACCCGATCTTTAAAAAAGTGCACTAAGAACTAAAAACAATTGACCTCAAGGAGAAATCGCGTTTTATTATTAATTCGCTTGACACTTGAATCGATTAATTAAAACTCTACTCAATTAAAACTGCATAATAATATTATGCATATTATAGGCGCTTCGGTGACTGACTGACTCATTCACTCAGCAAAACCATAAAGCATTAAATGCTTAGGAAATTAAATGCACTAGGAAATTTTCCTAGTGTCCATTTTTTGTACACCGAAATGTTGGTCGTTGAATGAAAGAAAAAAAAGTCCGGAAGTATTCAATATGAGAGAACAGTTGAAGATTTCTGATATTTTTGATTCTATACACTTGCTATCTTTAAGGAGTCTAATGAAGGGCTGAATTTGGGACGTTACATCTTATTACCTATAAGTGTATGTAGTTCCCAGAGCGGTCCGACCACACATGAAATAGATTTGACGGGTGATACAGAAGCGTAGAAGCGGTATTGTAAAAAAGGACTCCCTTCGTCATCATCCCTCTTATTCTGTTTGAGGCATTTTTTAAATATCGTATGAACAGCACCAACTAGTCAAATCTTTCGAACCATCACAAAAAATTGCACACTAGGTACTATGAATTACGATGGTCGTTGTAAACTTACAGACAGACACGTAGCTTGTGGCTTTCTCAGCACCGACTTCATTTTTGGCTACCAGCACGGCTAGAAGAATCTGAAAATACATCCTGAATTAATTTTCAGGTAGTGCAGAAACAGCAGGCTTCATCTACAGTAGAGTATCCGAGATTGCTTCCATCAGTTGAAGATTTTTTAACGATCAATGATCGTCGATCATAGATCTAAACTAAATTTTCGTCTTTGGTCTGTTTTGGAGTGGAGCATTCAGCGGGATAATCATCCCAAAAACAAGGCGACACTTAAGAACAGCTTGAGTATGTTAGGGGAATCGTCCTAACGGGGTTTTCGGGTCCCCACTGCCTTTTTTTCGATTTTAAGAATAAAATAAATAAATGGATAATAATAACAATAAAATAAATGGATTATTTTGCCGCCTTTTGACACCACCACAGGTAGGCTTCACAACCACCAGTTGCTGGTTAGAACTTGGAAGGAGGCGTTCATAATGTGAAGATATTTCGACCGAAAAAATGAGGAAAGTCTGGTTTTTGGGTTGTTACCACTGTTTTCATAACTTTTCCGCATTATTGTGGAAGAACGTTTATACAAGTAGGTATAAATTGGGTAATTAAAATTTTAATCTGTTTAATAAGTTTATTTGATCTGTCTTTCTTCCTGTCAAAAGGGCTGTTGTTTAACTTTGAAATTATGGCACAACATCCACGTTTTCTTTTGTTCCCTAAAGACAGTATGATACCGGTGCTAACTTTATGATATGGGGTAAACTCTCCGCAAGGGTAAACCTCAGGAACAATAGCCCTGCAATAAATAATTTATTTATTATTTATTTTTATCCCAACTATTTGAGCTTTTGTGTGGTGATTGGACTATTTTGTATAGGTAACTCTTGCTTAATTTTGTACCTTTTCGCCGAGAGTTCTGTAGATTTCGAGATTTTGACAGGTCATGTGGTGATAACAACTATAAAGATTTTATTCCACGTTCTAGAACTTCTATAAGATTTTGACAGGTCATGTGGTGATAACAACTATAAAGATTTTATTCCATGTTCTAGAAGCTCTAATTTTTCCCATTATTTCCTTTGATTGGGGTTTGAAGTGTCCGTTCTGCGGATGTTTACTCCAAGAAATGGGGCAAATGCCCGCAAAAACATTTTCGTGCAAAATATGCGTGACTCTTGAAATAAACATCCTTAAAGTCGGGTTCTGTTATAAATAAATCATCAAACCGTGGAGTGGAAAAATTCCGGACAGTTCTCCCCACCTACCCTACTTAGATTTGGTGTACAGCCGCCTGAAAACGCTGTTCCACGTGATGTGTTCAGTAATGATCTTTGGACTCTTACCTGAAACAACATCGTGGTGGGGGTTTGCTGCATGTAAGATACCAGTCCTTGCTGTGAAGGAAAATCTGCGCGTCAAGTACAACCACGACGACTGAAACCCGAAGTGCCTCAAAACTATGGACGTTCGCGAAGAGTTGGACACCATAAAGTGATAAGAAATGACAAGTCTGACGGGTTTCCCAGTGGACAACGCTCCTCCTACCTCCCCATCTCCTTGCTGATGGACATTTCCCACCTTTTCCCGGAGCACCCCCGACGCCACCGATCCTTCGTGGAATCCGATCCTCCCCTCGCCGGAGTCACGTAACTTATATCACGTCTCAAAACGTGGCGCGCCGGCCGCCGTCTCAAGATATCCGACACCTCCCAGATCGTGCATATTGAGAAGTTGTTTGTGTGATGCCGAGTAGGAAGTGCGAAATCTGTCGACCAGAAAGTTTTCGGCGAACAGGGTGGGAGAACCTCACTGACGGTCAGTCCACAGACGACATAGAAACCGTATGACTATAATAACAGTTATTATATTAACAGTTATTATTGAAGTTACTTCAATGAAATAGGTGTCTAGCGATAAAATGGTAGGTACATAATTGCAAATTGCTCACTGGTTCAACCATAATATCGATAGTAAAAGTCCGTAAGTGGAAAATCGAAGAAAATAATAGGGTTAGGCGGGGTAATTGTCAACAAAATTGCGGTGTTTCAACTTCAACCTCTCTTCTACTTCTTTGCCTTTTCGCTCTCCGTTGATCAGTTGCATTTATCTGGATAGCCGAGAATCACTCTCAACTATTCTCGTGATATAAGCATGTTTTTATAACAACATGCTACCTACAACCCAACAACTGACTGTTTTTCACCCTATTTAAAATCAAATTAAATTTGCCAGGCATCTGAAACAAATAAAATTTATTTGTCGTAGTATTTAATGTAGGCAGTATGTTCAATAGACCATTAAAAAAAAAAAAAAAAATTACTTTGACAGCTCAAAACCAATGGAAACGCATAAAAAACCATTGTTTAACTTTTACACTTAAAACTTAAACGTTTACACGTTTACTATTCATATTTCAAAATATTTATTATATTAAGTAGTATGATAATAGCCTCTCTCGTGAGTCCCCTTCATCACTCCCCCTGAAAACGAATCATTCAATAAGTTTCTCATGAAACCATAAAGCCAGTAGGTATTCAAACTGCAGCAGATCTGTCATCATTGGCCCCAGATCGTCATTGATCCTGGGTTCCGAGTGGAAAACAAGACTTGTCTCGACGTCTTCTGCTCCAAAGAGCAGGCAATTTTATTCACCTGCACCTTCCCTCCCCCACCCTTTTCAAATCGACGACCACCACGTCACGATTCTTGCGTCCATCGACCCAAAAATTTAGTAGGCCTGGTCGTCAATGGTCTCTTCGTTGAACTCGAGCTTCGACCAGAAACGGATCTCGCTATCTCCTCTTGCACCAGGGTGAAAATCGAACATGAGTTCCCTAACCCCCCCATTAAGGTTCTCTGCCATCTGACGACATCCAAAGATCCAATCAGATCGACACTAACCCCTTCAATGAGAAGACCAGTCTCGACATCCTCTTCTGCGCGAGACAGAGAATCGTTCCTGATAATCCTACCCCATCACCCCAAAACCTCATCCAGGTCTTGACACTTCCCTCCACCATCCAAAAATCTGGTATGACTGATCTCCTTTGGTCAGGCTTGTCACGGACCCATTAGCTGCGTTCGCAGAGTAGGTAATTCTGAAAATTCCGAACCGTTCGGCGCATGCGCAGTAGGGCCTTTTGCAAGGGCCGAGAGTGGGAGAACATCGGCTTCCAGAAATTTCTCGTTCTCGTTCAGAATCGATTCCGGCAGTTGATTTTTTTTTTTTTTTTTTTTTTTTCAGAACTTCCCGAACTGATTCCGACTGCCTCCTTGATTGTGGAAAGTCACGCATGCGCGATTCATTTCCTTCTGTGATCTCGTGGAGTTAACTTCGTAGGGACTACTTTTTCATTGGCGGAGGACCGTAGTTCTGTCCGTTTTAATTCCTGGAGGCGTTCGAGTTCTGATTCGATTCCGAACGGTCAGAACTTACTCTGCGAACGCAGCTATTGCTTGTACGTGACAAGCAATAGTCCGTTACAAGCAATAGCAGTCCGTGACAGCTATTGCTTGTCACGGACTAGTGCTTCGACAAGAAGACCAGTCGACTTCTTATCCGCCAAGCTCTGGTAATTGGTAAAAAATCTTGCCTCAGTTTATGATTTCAAATCGATGTTTGCAGCGTTGCACTGAGGCGTTAGTGTAACAAAACCAAGTTTAAACTTTATTGCACCCTCATCGTCAAATATTATAAATTCAGGTTGATAAAATCATGTTGAAACATAGGTACCTACACATTTTGTGAATGAGGTAATAATATGACATAAGGTAATAACCACTCAAACGAATCCCTTGCAATGACAAAATTGATTGAGAAATGGAACAACAATTAAGACATTTATTTACAAATTTATAAGGAAGTAGGTACTAATTTCTGCGATGGTACATTCCCCAGACGCAGACAAGGACAAAATCACAGAGCTGACTATCACTGAGCTAACGTCCCTTCGGGAGGTCACCATTTTTTGTATCCTCCTGCATTACCACCGTAACCTTGGTTGCTACTGTAGGAGTTGCCATAGTCAGGTTTGTAGCCAGTGTAAGAGGGCTTGTATGACCCTCCGTAACTGTTGTATCCACCGTATTTGGGATTGTAACCGCCGCCAGCTTGGCTAGTGTAGCTCTGGCCGTATCCTCCACTGCCATAGGTCTGTCCGTATCCCCCATTGCCGTTGGCGCCACCGTAATTCTGGCCATAACCTCCACCGTAGTTTTGGCTGTGACCACCACTGCCATAGCCGCCACTGTAGGCCTGGCCATGTCCACCACTGCTGTAGGCGCCACCAGAGTTCTGTCCGTTTCCATAGCCTCCACCGTATCCACTGCCATAGCCACCTAGGCCCTTTCCAGACTTGTACTTGTCGTAGACTCCGCTCAGCTTGTTGCCGCCGTATCCTCCATAACTCCCACCATATCCAGTGTTGCCAGATCCACCACTGCCGTAACCTGTATTACCAGAGTACCCACCAGAGCCGTAGCCTGTGTATCCACCATATCCACCACTGACGTAACCGGTGTTGCCTGAGTACCCACCGCCGCTTCCAACAAGGCCCCCGAGCAGGCTGCCGCTCCCATCTCCAAGCAGCCCATTCAGCAGGTTCCCCACCGTTCCGCCGATGCCGCTCTTCCCGTAGTCACCAGTCTCCGTGTGGAACCCGCCGTAACTTCCCGTCACACCCTTACCGTCTCCCAAGCCGCCTCCAAAGGTGTATCCCTTAGTGCCACCTCCGTTGCCACCGCCCGATCCAAGTCCACCATAGCCGTGAGGATAAGCACTTCCTTTGGCGTAACCCTCCAAGTTGTGAACGATGTCGTAGAGGAATTCCCCCATATTCGGCTTAACTGAAACACACAAATCACACTTTAATTCCATCACGTGTCACAGCGTGACCCCTTTTCCTGCTTTCCCGATCAAAATTCACTTACACTCAGATATTATTCCTGTAACCTCCATTTGCATTCATTCACTTCCCTCACAATCATCCCAGTGGGACTCCTTCAACTACGCTACTAAACTATTTACGTTACCTAATAAAGTTATTCGATCCACGTGTGAATACACCCTTCATCTTCCATTCAAACGGAATACACAACCTGTTGGCCAATTTTCCTCGCATAATATCACTAACCCGTGTAGGTAGGTAATGTGGCCCATTGGGACACCGTTTTGGCTTTTGGGGACCTTTTGTTGACTTTACGTGAAGGCGGTGAAAAACATCTCTGCCGCCTTTCGTGTTTCCGCGTTAGCGGTATGAAGGCGCAGAGCGGCGGTTGGGCCAAACAATGGAAAAATGCTGCTGTGTCAGACGGACTGTGTGGTCGGGTTTTGTTGAATGACTCCTTTTCTTTCCATAATTGAGCAATAAAGAAAACATTAATTTCTTTGCGTCTATTGAGTTTTGCGTGGACATCTACCTACGTCATTCTACTATTAATAAAGCCGCAACCAGCGGAGGAGGATCTTTTTTGGTTTAAAATTCACTGAACTATCAACATAATATGTTGATAGGGTAGACGGTTTCGATTGGCCGCAAAATTGTTTTGTGGTGTGTCGGTTACAAAAATGAAACGTCCGTCCGACATGCAGTAGACATTTTTTTAAACGCTGCAAATTTTACACAAGGGTTTATTTTTCTTTTATGTAGGTTACTTATGAGAAAATTAATTCTGTGTCAATGAAAAAATTTGGAAAAAATAATGGTAAAAAAAAGTTTTCACATTTTTTTTTTACTTGGAGAAAATAATATTTTCCAATAATTGGAATTATAATTATTATAGTGTGACCACCTGGGATGGTTAGGGATGGTATCCGACACGCCGCAAACACATACATAATAATATTATGTATGTGTTTTTGGCGTGTCGGACACCATCCCTAACCATCTTAACCATAATAACATCCATTTATATTATAAATACACATACACATGCGTAAATACATATTATGTATTTGGTTAATAAAGCATGTTCATCTTGAATTTTAGCCGTAGGCCCTAGCAAAATGCATCCAGAGGGGCTTGCCTGGAAGGCCTCTGTTTAGTCGAATTGGAGCCGATTTTTTTTTTCCAAACCAATTTCACACAAGAATTGATTATTATTCATAATTCAAACTATAATTGTAAAATCTGAAACCTAAGTTTCGATTTATAAAATCAATATTTAAAACAAGCCATCAATTGAATTGAATAGATGAGCGCAACCTTTCTGTTATTACGATATATTTAATGAGCGAGAGAACCTAACGACCGATGCGTAAGAAAACCTTATGCCGAGCAGAGTTAACGAACGGCTCAGGCTGCAAAAATCGTTTTGGAGTCGTCGGAATCAGCCTGAAAAGCTCATTCCATAGACCCTTGTACCAACGAAATCGGACAAAAACTTTCGTCCCCCTTTTGAGGCCTCCTTAGTTACACATCAGAGATAAACAACTTTCGTGGTGAAGGACCTCTCGAAAACCGATGAAGGGGATGAGGGAGGAAAAATCAAGGTAGCCTATAACCACCCCCCGAACTCGCTGATCACAATGAGACCACCCTCATGAAAATCTGTTGAGCCGCTCGGGCGTGATGCTGTGAAAAAAAAAACAAAAACAAAAAAAAACCACAAACAAACATGTCAAAGAGGTGAGCGCACCTTTCCATTTTTTGAGGGAAAGGTTGTGCTAAAAACGGTACTTTTTAGTTAGGTAATTACCTATATGTAATTTTTTCTATTTATGCATTTATATTAAATATAAATTTTATGTTTTGAATAAATTTTATGTAATTTTTTCTATTAATGCATTTATATTAAATATAAATTTTATGTTTGGAATAAATAATCGTGAATACCTCTAATCAGGATTATGGTAACAAAACGGTTTATTTTTAACCCCACTTCATCTCCTTCTCGAGCTACGCTCGCTATTATGTAGGTTGTTGTTAATTGTTATTGTTAACCAACGAAGACTTCAACATAATCAGGTGACAGCAGGTTCACCTATAGTTCTTACCTACGGCTGTGTGGCTGCTGCCGCCCTGGGGCTGCTGGCATTTCACATTCCAGAAAAGGGCCGTCAGCACCGGTACAATCTGAAACTCGTCATTGATTCGGATAATCTCTGAGGTAACATACAATAGGGCCTGTGGCCCATTTACTGGGAAAATTCACTTTTGCGGCGTCGGGTTTCCACAATTGGGTGGAAATCGCGCAATCGTTTTGCCGGTCTTTTTTTTTTTTTTTGGATTGATGAGCCCTAACGTCCCGTGACTTATCGATTATCCCACGCCCTTGATTGAGGCCGAGACCGCTGGGTGTCTAATCATCTGGTTCTATTCCCCATCGACCACTTGACATCAAACACATTCATTGATTGGTTTAATTTAACCCGACGTATTTTAGATAGGAGTCTCGTTTAATGCAGATGTTTTTTCTTACGCTAAAATTTAGCAAGAATAGTCAACAACTGTTTTCAGGAGGATAGTTTGCGCGGTAGGATTTATGATATATAATATATATCATAATATGAAATAATATGAAATATTATTTCATATTATGAAATCAGAAAGTTTGAAAATATGCTTTGTTTTCAAGTCCTATAGCGTTGGGGTTTGTGGACCTAAAAAGTGGCTAAGGGAGGGATTGCTGAAGGGTTTTGGCTCGAGTGAGTTCTCGTTTTAGAAGTATTTTTGGACATAAAATTTCATTCTCGAGGCCAATCCTGAGAACCCAACCGACTACACAAGGAAAGCTAGGAGGCCCATGGAGGCCCACATATGGAGGTGCAATTGCCTTTTAAAAGGGGCATTTGAAGGGCTTCGGGCAGGAGGTCAATTGAGGTGTCGTTTTCGAATCAATTTTGGATGAACAATCCATTCATTTGGGTTTCAGACCCGCCCTACTACACCGTGGAGATTTAAGGGGCCCATATGAAGAGTACGGGGGAAAAACCGGGTAACTCAGTACTACGGGTACTGTAGTACTGCGTTTTTCCCCTGTACGGTCAGGAGGTCGAAATAGGTGTCATTATCCAAGTAATTTTTGAAGCAAAATCCATTTTTGGGGGTCAATAATTCATCCCAACACATAAATTTTTAACCCCTTCAGGGCCGATTTTTTTCTACTGGGCTGAAAAGCCTATCAAAACTATTCGCGTATTTATTTGCAATCCCGCACCATGGTGCTACTTACAGTGGAGTGAAGTTCAAAATTACAAAACAAATATAATGTATATAATTATAACAATTATAATGAATAGGTAATATTTATTCATTATAGGAGTGAATTATTCACTCCAGCACTTTTAACCAAATTCCAATTGTATTTATTTATACATAGTAATTTGATAAACTACGATATAGAAGAAGGCTTGACTTACCTTGAATGGGCTCATGACTGCTACTGCGTCCCTCAAGAAGCGCTGTGTAATCTTTTATACCTCCGTGGACCATCAAGGACCAATTATTTCTGAGTGGCAAACCGAATGACCAAAGATGACCACATTATCGGGGGAGAGCCGAAGTGTCGCGGGTCGATCTCAATACATATGAAACTGCCTGATATGTAACTGTTGGGCCATCACTTTCTTCCACTTGGGGTTTCGACGGTTGCAAAACTGAGCCCGTTATGACAGTTACGGACTAACTAAAACGTTGGGGATTCCGCATAGAAATTGTGACGTGAGGAAAAGAAAATCCATCGATCGCGATAATCGTTTGCTGTGTCACATCAGCGAGATATCAGGCAGAATGAAACAAGCACATTTTGGTGTATAGGAGGCTGTGAATACAATCCCAACTTGGGCCGTCAAATAGAAGTTTGAGAGGTTCATTACAGAGCTCAGAACTCGACTTGTCCTCAGTGCTGCAGCGTATTGTCACAGAGAGGGAACTGATATCGAGTGAATCGCTCACAAAATTAGTACGAAGCTAGCAGTTGTATTTGTAAATACAAGCTTCGTACTAATATGAGAGTGAACATACAATAAGGCGACCAACCGTCCTGTTTTTGGCAGGTTAGTCCTGTTTTTTAGACCTCCGTCCTGCCAAGCGTTATGTCCTGCTTTTTGTGAGTAACTCCTGTTTGTCCTGCTTTTTGCCTGTTGGGAGGTAGGTAAGCAGGCAGGTACCTTCCTACTTCAACGCTACCAGCAGGGGGAAAATGCAGCTACTGTAAACCAATCAAGCTGAAGAGGAAAGAGGGAGTTTAGTAATTACTTGGTGAGGTTATGAAACCAGAGATGCCAGACGTACACTGTGGAGATATCTAAGGCTTTCATGAGGCTATAAATATAATTTTTGAAGGATCCCAATACTTGGGAAAATATTTTCCGATAAAAAAAATTATTGACACAGAATTAATTTTCTCTATCAAAGAATAATGAACACTTGTGTAAAATTTGCAGCGTTTTTAGTGTGATACGAAAGGGTCTTAATTATGAAAACTGACTGCCGCAGATTCTATCCTACGTTTTTGTGAGAATGGCCCACATATTTTCACTCTTCCTGTCTCACCCCTGTTCTGAATCAGCAACGAGCCTTTTCCGAGATGAACGAGGCTTTTCCACTGCTAAGCAGTTCCCTGATGGTCTCTCGCTGGTATCGCTGGTGAGAGTGGAAAGGGACAAGGGGTCGGAGGAACAAGGTTTTGTTGGGCGAATGACTCGGAAGGGTTTGATTAAACTATGCGGGCCCGGACACAATCCCAAGTTCACCGACCGAATCGAGAGGCCTCCCATAATAGGTTGGCTTTGCTACGTATTTTGCATAATCAGAATCATCCCCACAACGACCTGGAAGAAAATTGACATAGAAGTAACTTAGCTGAATGCAGCTGGAGGTTGAAGTGAATACGGGTCTTCAGGGTCCATTCACGACCAGTATCCAACTCCGTAATCAGCCGTCATACCTGTCCTTGCCATAGCCTAGAGTCTAGGCCCTATAATAGGGCCATAGGCCCTAAAAGTTACCACACCTCGGTCTATAGACCGAGTGTGTGGTAACTTTAGGGTCTTGTTCCATAAGGTGGGAAATGTGTTGATGACCGCAGAAATTAACTTCGTTGTAAAAACAAGAGGTAGACATCGTTAGTTGGTACCTCTTAGCATTCATTATGCTCAACCTCGATGTGATCCTCTCCCGTGTAATCTTTCAAGTAGTATAGTTCTTGAGAAGTCGAGTCTTGAACGGAACGAACGATACGCCTGAAAATCGGTAAGATACTACGCCGGAATCCACTAGAGCTACTACAGGGAGATTGCTTTTACGTTCAAGGAGCATCTAAGAATCAAACAGGGGTAGTTGAGAAATGAAATCAGAAATGAAATGAATATCTTTCATAACGGTCGAAAACCCCACTTAATATATCAAATAAACAAGTTTAAGATTTACGTACTAGTTAGCTTTTTTTTCAATGGACTGGAAAGTGTTTATGAAAGTCATCATACCCGCTATGATATGTTGCAGTTCGGTACATAATATCCCCATCGCCCGACAGCATGTTCCACCACTCTTAATCACTCAATTAATATACAGCAGTGGTCGTGTAAATCGTCGCGTCGGCCGAGAAGAGGATGAAAGGTGTTTGACTTGGTTTGGCAAACGTGGAAGGGAGAATCGGCCTGGGGAGGACCAACTTCCTGACCATCGGAGAGCAGATCGGAGGTGCGTCAAATCGTCAAGTGCCCTTGAACCGACAAGATCTCACATCATGTATAAACAGGTAAAAAAGTCATGCTCTTGTTTTGAGATATAATAATATTATACGGTTTTAACATTTCTAAATATTACTTAGAAATGTTAAAACCACGTTTCCTGGGAGAATTTTTACTAATGTCTAAGATTTCTAAACTTACAGAATTAGTCTGATGGACACGTGTTTGACGCATTTGATTCTTTGGTTAGCGACAAGTATAGGTATATCGGGGATCCGAGATTCGAGATTTCTTGACCACTTGGCTAAACTGGGTTTGGTTCTCAAGGGTTGGTCGAAGTGAAAAAACGTTATTTCTAAGCCGACGTATTTGTACATCTTCTTCAGGCTTGGAACGATTTAATGCTTATTCAGATGGAGAGAATTTAGCTGCATCCAGGTGAACACGAGGTGGCGGAAATAATGTACCTAATAAAACGTTGTTATTTCCGTCACATAGTGTTCACCTGGATGCAGCTAAATTCTCTCCATCTGAATAAGCATTAAATCGTTCCAAGCCTGGAACGCTGAGAACCAAACCCAATAGGTATACCTTAAAGTTCATAATTTTTTGTTCTGTTGAAAATTGAGCTCTAACTTCAGTTATTTAAAAATAACCTAGGTAGGTATGTGACGTGCTTTGCTAGTAAAAATTAGGAGGTTTACACGAATTTTATGTCCAAAGCGTTTTAAAATAGGAGGTTACGTTGACTAATTGGTTTCAAAACCAATACGGAATTCACTAATTTCACACACTTTTAATTTAATTTAATTTAAAACATTTGCATGAAGGGAATGAAGGACTCAAAATAACACAGGTACATATCTCGCCCCAAATTAAAAAAAATCAGCCACATAAGTCGTCAGACGTATTATAATAATCTAAACGTTCATTCATATCCGTAGAATGAGTCTTATGAAGTCATTTCCTTTCCATCAAGTACTGAAGAAACTGAATTATTGTATAAATACAATACGTACGTGTGCTAGTACATGTACGAGTATCTAATGACAAAAATATGTTATTTTTATTAATTTATTTTTTTACAATATTATTGTAAAATAAATAAATATAAATAATAAATAAATAAATATAAATAACTAAAAAAAAGAAAAAGAAAAAAAATCATAATTGTAATAATAAAAAGATAAAAGAAATTTTTAACCCCCTTAACCTAAATCTTCGTCCATACGTCCTCTGTAAGTCTATTTCAGAAATGTTTTCAGCCTAAGTTTAATCATTTTAGGGGCCTGAATGTGAACAGGGCCTAAGTTTAAAAATGATGAAAATTCTTTACGTCAAAGCTACATCTTGATATTTAATACAATTAACAAAAGGACGTAGTTTTATTTTTTATTTTATCTTCATTATTATTTTTTTCTTTCTCGTGGAAACAGTTTTCTAACTATCCCATTTCAACTGTCAAGTTTCAAGCCAAGAAAAACTTTCAGCATCCACCTTGCAAATGCACTCATCTCATCTTATCAGTTTCATCTCATCCCGTGGGAAATTTTCAGGGATGATGAACTTGAACTGCGTCGCGATCGGGAGTGTGTCTTGCTGGTTGAGCATATTTGTTTACGCCAGGCGCAATTGAATCCAGAACCGTTCTGACAGGATGACACGTTTCAAATCCGGTTTTTGTGGCGCTTTTTTTTAGGCCTACATTTTTTTTCTGCATCGATAAAAATCCAGGTTCTGCTAAAATCAAGTCAAGGTTGACGAAAACGCGTAAATCGTGCTACTCGTTCGTTTGTTAACGAAAACTTTTTTTGAGCTGTAGGTACTTCAATTTTCGTAAATTTCGTGTTACACCATTATTCATTAAATTTATAAAGGGACCAAAATCCTAATGTTAACAAAACTTAAGGGAAATCTAAAAAATGCATACGTGTCAACAAAAACCCTCACCATTATATTTTGTTGGTAATAATTACCATAATAGTTATTGTTTTAGAAAAATGAGAAGTTTTGATCAGGCAACAATCCCCCGTTTCCTAACCGGCTCTCAACATTTTCCCGAGTTTAAAAGTTAGAGTTTAATAGAGCGCCAGGTCAGATAACACCGCAGAGGTCCGCTCCGCGAAAATATGAAATTTATTATCTAACTGCGAGCAAGGGAAGATCGATAGTCAAAGCTGACGGTTGATATCTCGACCCGAGATTCATTGCGGTACTCCTCCGGCCCGCTCAACACTCCCCCCTCGTAAAAAAAACTACAATTTTAAACGCTAATAAATCAGGACTCTTAGTTATTCAGCGCATGGGGTTTCCGCTTGGATGGAGGTCAGGTTCAACCTGACAACCCCGACGGATTACAACTTCGTGGGGATGATTTAATAACGAGGGAGGGAAAAAGTGTACCAGAATTGGTGATCAATATTTCCAAACCTACGCCCTCTTTCCAAACCTAGCATATTTACCTGAAATCTTGCCAAGATCATGAAAACACTTCAGCAACACCCGACCTGAACCCATTTCTTTCTTCGAGCAAATGAGACATTCTTAGCTGCAAACGTAGTGTAAACACCCCCGCTGATGGCAATTATTGAATCACTTCGAACCTATAGTTGGCACTCTACCACCAATATTTCCAATGTTCAGCATGCAGATAATCGATTCCAGTTTTTATCTACTTTAATTTTTCATGTTTCAAGTCTTATTCACATCAGTTTCATCGTTCAGTTATCTAAGTCTCATCATTCATGTTCATGCATTGATTACGCATTGATTAAAAATTGATTACGCGGTTACGCCGCCAGGTGTTTTGGAGGAGCAGGCGGGAGTACCTACAGGTGGAGATTCTTCAGAGGCATGAGCTGTTGCGATCTGCAGACTCTGAGAATACTTCAGCTGCAGTAATGGAGTATCTGGGCTCCTTAGGCTCAATCGATGCAGATCCTCGGAAGGAACAGATGGAAACTGTCTCACTCAGCAAAAAGGGTCACGTTGTGTAAGGTTTCCTGCTGCTGCAGTTGTATCGAGGGGCAGCCCCCTGGCTTCCAATCTTGACTTGTCAAGTATGAACTCCCGGTTGCCTCCCTGGTCAACACAAGGACCCGCTTTTCTGGCTTCAAATCTTTACGTGTAAAGTGTGGACGTTGAGTTCAGTTTGGTCGCTTGATGGTCGTCATTGTGTCCAATATTTGTGTGTGTTTTACCATGAATTATCCAACAATGATGAATCGCTCAACTTTTTTTTTCTTTTTCACCGAAACTCTAAATTTGATTGATACAAGTGTGTTGAAATATCACGGTTATGTACGAACTTAATAATTAAAGAGTAATTTTAGGATAATAAAAGAATTATTACATTATTGATTTTAACTGCAGTACTAGGAAAGTGTTGATTATAATCATTAACCCTCCACAGTTCCGAATGAGAACCACCTGTTGTCATTATGTGATTCCTATAACTGGGGACCGGCAGGAAGTGACGGGAATAATGTTGCGAGGAAATAAATCACGCACCCTTTTGACATTTGGAATGAAAAAAAAAAAAAATCAAGTTAGCGATTTGACGGAGAACGCGGAAAGCGAAAGTGGCCGTAATTTGTGGAATTGGGAGGCAAAGATGGTAACGAATTTTTTTTGAAAGTTGACTCGTCCGCTTTCGATGGTTTCGCGTTGGAAACCTGTCGGACTCGCCCTGACCGTCAATGTAGGGACGATAAAGATCCCTGGGACCTGTAATTTGGGTTGGACACCAGGAGGTAGCTGCCCTCTGGCCTTCCTGTTGACGATGTCCGAATTACGTATTCATAATTCATGAAGTGTGAATGACTGATTCAGGTGATCGTGTTGTTGGCGTGTGGATTGGCCTTCACTTTGGCAGCTGTTGTCAACCGCTCGTTGCGTGAGTACTTTCCCAAAGCATAAAAGGATTTTAATTGTCCCGTACGTAACGATCAGTGTTGATTTCAGCGGAACCTCACCAAGCTAAATTCAGCTACGGGATCGAGCACAGCCCGCACAAACGATCCTGGCACGTCGTCAGATCCATCATGTACAGACCGCAAACACGGTACGGTGGGATCCGAGACACTACCGGTACCAAGACGGAGGATATGAGCTACCACGACTTTATTGGTGAGTTACATTATTCTTGAGGGAAAAATCCCCCAATCAACACTCCAGAGAGCCATAATACCTCCATCTGTATACTGGTAAGACAGGGTGGCGCAAAGTGGGGCAAAACGGCTGTTTTTTGAAAAAGGAAAAAAAACTGTAAAAATAACTTACACCTTTAAACATCTAAAATAAATCACACGAGGTTTTTTACTCAATTCTATATAGTCGGCCGGTAACATTCACATGGGTCAATTGACCCACAATCTCTCGAGAAAAATGTGAGTACATAATTTAAATGAAAATAGTATACCTACTATTCAAGCAGTAGGTATACTGCTAGTCAGAACAGTTGGATACCAAATTAGCCAGAAAAAAGAGTTTCCTCAACATTCCACAATATTAAAATTTAATATTGCAGAACAAAATTTGTTATACTTTTATACATTTAATACATTGTTATACATTTAATGTGTTAATGACAGATCCTGATAAAATCGGTCAATTTACCAGCAACGAAACAAACCGTTGAATACAACCTCGCATTGAATTAAGATCCCTGGCATTTTGCGGGGACTGCTAGGCTGACTGACGAAATGAGTGGTCTTCGATCTTGAGAATAATCAAAGTTTCTGCTCATAAAACTCCACGTATGGAGTGAACATCCTTAGTCGATCGATTTCGTTTATCTCGCTGAAACCGGCCGAATCGACCATGTTTTTCACACTAAAATGAATCCTGCGTCGAGAATTGCTAATGATTTCAGCTGAAATGTTTACAATAGCTTCCCTACGGTGTAAAAAACTGGAAAATGCTCACCCAGAGCAGAGGTCGGTGGAGCTTTTTTTTTTTGTTTTGTTTGAAAGTTTAGAAACCTGGGATTACTCGATAAAATCACATCAATTACCAAATAATTCACGCCCCCCCCCCCCACACACACAATGAAGACCGTGATGTTTCAACCGGGTAATGTACCAAATAATTCACCCCCCCCCCCCCTCCACCCAACACACTAAACACATTTAAATGTTTAGTTTTTGACGGGTTATAGTTATTTTTAGTTTTGTTCAGGCCCCTTAACTGCTATCAATAACTCTCGATTTCAGATCACGTGGGACCCTCAGCGCTAGGGTTCGAACCCAGGTCTTCAGGTTACAGCTACAGCAGCCTCAGCCAGCATGAACCCAGCGGAGCCTGGAGCCGCGTAGATGTCCACGTCAATCATAAACCCATCTCTACCAGCTACGCATCTTTCAACCTCATATCATCGAAGAAAAAATAATTCGCGAAGAACGTAATAGTTTTACATTCCGATCAGAAATCAACGAGTGATGAATCCACCATTGCTGATGATGCTGTTACGTACAGAACGGCCCCGTGGAGTGTTCTTCATCTGAAATTCGACAAACGTCCTAAATAAAATTTGTTTCGAATTTTATTTAAAAAAAAATTGTCAAACGACACTACATGGCCAATTTGACGGATAAGAATAATTTTGAGAAGTTGTTTTGATATATCGTTAGGGGAGTAATATGTCCGAGCATATGCCAAAAATATATCACCAACATTGTTAATATTCCTTTTCCCAACATCTTCATAATATGAAATATTATTTTATTAAGTACGAAAATGTGACACTGTACCTGAAAACGACTTGATAATTTTATAAAAGTTTACTGATTGGCGCAATTTGTTTTTCATTCGTATGCAATTTGCCTAGAAAATAATTTTCTAGTTAATTATTGACTCAATAAAAATTATTGTTCACATTTTTGACTGAAAAGTTCAAAAAATTTCCGAACTGTGAAATTCATAAAGAGTAGAAGCAAATTGGCTTGTTGACAAACCAACGAACAAATAGGTATTGCCCAAGGGTAACAATTACCATGATTATTGTGGTAAGTTTATGTTCCATTCAACTGGTCTGCCAGTTAAAAGGTGACCTTTTAAGCTAACTAGTTTTACAAGAATTCCATATTTGGTTCGCTCTTCGTTGTGGTGATAATCACGATAGTTGTGATATATTCCTAACTAATAAATTTATTTATTCATTTTAATAATGATTGTACTAAAATTATTAAATGATATTTATTTTTGTGTTTAATTTCAATTTTCTGAGATTTGTTTTTCATTTTTCCATAATATCAGTAGTAATAAAATATACCTATTGGCAATTATGTAAGTACCTAATTTGCCAAAATATTTTATTACCTACTACTTTCCGGAACCCAACACGTTGAGACAACCAACGTTGAGAGCCAGTGAAGTATCAGAATCAGAAAAGTTTTTATAATATAAAATTATGCCGTTTTATAAAACGTTTATAAAAATTATAGTATACTATAAAACTTTTGACAATGATCAGCTTGATATGAACTAGGGGAAGGCCGACACCAGAGAATCGGGAGGCAGCATCATTGAAGCGAACAGCTTGGAATCCGCCGAATTTCGTTCTTCGGTTCGTTTCGAACTTCAGCAGAGTGGTTCTCAACCAAATCTTGGAATCCATTTTCCAAAGTATTTAATACGACTTAATCAAGGTGACTGCTTCAACGAAAAAAAAAAAAAATCTAAATCTTCTAAACCACTAATTCTCATCGTCTCTGTATGTCACAAGCCTTCTCCTCTGAAACCGTAAGTGATAAAAATACCTACGCCGATGTTTTCTACCGACTCGACCTCCCAGACAAAACCTACTGGGAGGGTAGAGATCCCCCCCCCCCCCCTTGATGCGCGTAAATAGACGCGATTGCGCCCGACTTTCTTATTTCAAATGGAACCCCTAATTTTTTTTTGGCGTACCTACTTGGATTCCCTGGCCTATTTTATGTCCCATAAGCGCATTGAGCGGAATTTTCGATGAGCGCAAATCCGCACAACCCTCCCTGTTTACTGTCCGATTGAGTCGGCATTTCCTCTCTATACTACCTATATAACCAATATTAATAGGTATACCTATTCTTTCTACTATAGTACTAAATCCCGAAAGAAAGGATTCCGACGATCGGCGAATGTAGCTGGCGAGTTCAATTTGAACGATTTTAGGAGATCGCGCGTGCGTATGCCGTGTGTCTTAACTTATAGGGGCCTGCCGTAAGATATCCTACAGGGTACCTTATAGGTACCTGTCTTACAGATATCAGGCAGGGATCTTGGAAGGGTGGAGAGGCTGCCGCTCGGGCGATTCTGGACGTTTTTTAATTATCGTTTTCGTGTCTGAAGATGTCAGGGTTGCCTCACGTTTGGTGAGGTTCAAAACGTTTTAGCAGTGTTGAAAAACGCTTTCAAAAATGGTCTTCCAAACAGATACATTGGGTCACTAAGGGTTAAGATATGGGAGACAGTTCATTCTACAAGTGTGTGGAAAGACGATTTCTCTCTCTATCCAAAGATCGGGCGGTTTTTGGGCATTTGAAATGTATATATTCCATCACCAGACCTATAATAGGAATAATAATAATTATTCAAATGGGCGAGCTATTATTCACATCCGCGCAACTATTCCTATCTTCGATGTTTAGGTCCTACAGTTCGATTGAGTCGGCGTTTCCACTGTATCCTACATCACTTGACCTATTATTAGCGAAGCGAGCCTCACTGCCCAAAAAAGTTGTCCCAGTACGGATTTGAAGCCCTTCCGTCATTTCCGCAAGCCATAAGGTGCAAAAGTTTTGACATTGGGCGTCCCATTGAAGGTAAAGGTTGACCCGTTAAAAGGCACTACTTTCATTTTTCGTCGCCTGTAACGCCTATTAACACACCGGTAAATTCCTTGCCGTTTCCAACCTCTCGCAAACTGCCGGTCTGCATAATTAAGGGAGCTGAAAAACTCGCACAACATTCAAAAGAGGGGGGTGCCGGTGGAAATGTAACAGTCAAGAATTCAAAAAGTGGGGTACGTTTCAGATGGTAAAAGTAGTCGCCTTGGAACAACAGACTATATAAACTGCCAACGATCTACATTCAAGTCATCAGTCAATCCACAGCAGGCTTCAAAGCTTATACAACAACAAAACATGACTTACGCCAAGGTTTGTTCTTACTTGCAAATGCTTGTCAAAGTTTAGGACTCAAATGAATGTCAAATTTTTAAACATTGGAAACGATTCTGCGTGGTATGAACGGTTTCCATCTTTCTTAGTGGGATGTTGTGAGGGGAAGAAACCGTATGCTGATTGGTGTAAATTGCATTTAATAAGATATGCAACTCAAGGCGCCTTTCGCTCCTGCCCTTCTGGGATCAGAGCTCTTCAGATCATGTCAGATCATCAGATAATGTTCAGATAATGTTACACTCCTGAAGAGCTCTGATCCCAGAAGGGCAGGAGCGAAAGGCGCCTTGAGTTGCATATTTTATTAAATGCAATTTACACCAATCAGCATACGGTTTCTTCCCCTCACAACATCCTACATTGGAAACTTTTACTGTCAAATTCATCTGAAAACGATAAGTAACCTGACACAGATGGCATACTATGCAATGTTTGAATTACCATCTGTGTCAGGTAACTTATAATCCATATTTGATTATGAATAAGCTTATTATGTTATAGAACATTATTAGCGACTTGACGTGAAAATCCCTTCGAAAACAACACCTCACACGACACCCTAGACAAAGCGTTTCAAAATCCCGGCCTGTTGTCCCAGCAGACAGTTGTGCTAACCTTATTTTAACATGTTTTCAGATCCTGATTGTCGCTCTTTGCGGTTTGGCTATGGTCGCAGCTCATGGCACCAGCAAAACTCTTGTTTGTGAGTAAAATGTACTCTTACTGTGACTAAAGTTTTATAAAGAGTTTTGATCTCCCGTTTAAGGGGCCATGAAAGCTTCCCTTACCACCAGTCTGGACAGGGATTGAACCAGAAGCTCATTAGGGTGAGTGATTTTTATTGTCTTTATTTTCAGCAAAACCCCACCAGGGTAAATTCAACTACGACATCGAACACTCCAAACACGGCTCTTGGCACGGATCTGCCCACCCCCACGGCTACGGCGGCTTGGGAGACGGCCACGGCAGCTACGGCCTCGGCGGCGCCAAAGCCATCGGTCTGGCTCCCCAGGGTGGTGCCGGGGAAGGTCAAGGCGAAGGACAAGGACACGGCCACGGTCACGGTCACGCCACCAGCTCGGCCAACTTCAACCTCAAGGCCATCTCCCACGGACACTGATGTGACCTGCTGCTGATGATGTCGACTGATTTGCTTCCGGCCTTGACGACCGAACTCTCGCCAATTGGACTGAAAAATTAGAAAAGGGGACTCTGTGATTTCACTACATTCATAAGATTTTTTTTTTTTAAATACACTTTTATACTTTTGTAAACCAAGTCAACATTATTGCAATCCAACTAAAACCACTCTAACCGCTCAACCACATCCAGAAGTGTCACCTGCAGGTGACATTGGGCGCTGGAGGGTTAAGTGCATGTCCGATTTTGGTTTATTATTCTTGGAATAATACACCTATGTTTTCGCGACGGGGGTCGACGACTCCGATCGGGCTCAAAATTTGACATTATCCGTTTCAAGAGGTCTACATTCTAAATCCGAAATGTCCGTCCGCCGTCCGCCGTACGCCGTCCGCCGTCCAGGCCGTTTTGGGCAGTAGGAATTTTTTAAAAAATCTGAAATTTCGGCAAAATACTTGGTTTACCATCTAGTTGTGCCCGCAAGGTTTTCAGTCCGATCGCCCAAACCCGTGGGGCGCTATGGGGCTATAATGGGGCTACGGGAGGGGTTTATTGAAGGCTTTTAGCTATGGGATCGAGTTAGGTGTCGTTTTCGAAGTATTTTTGGACGTAGAATCCATTTTTTGGGGTCCCGGAACGATCCGATTTCACTGGGGCGATGTTTAGGGCATTCGTGGGGCTAAAAATGGGATTTTTGAAGGATCCCAGGATTTTAAATATTTTTCGAGTAAAAAATACAGAGTTTTTGAAAAAACACATTTTTGAACAAAAAATCCAAAAAAAAAATTTTTTTTGAGATAAAAATCCAAAAAAAAAAAATTTTTTAATTTTTTCATTGACAGAATTAAATTTCTGCACAAGTAACGTCTATTAAAGAATAATAAACCCTTGTGTAAAATTTGCAGCGTTTTTTCATCCAATGACCTGGAATAGAGAGGACACATTCGGCAGAACCTAAATTACAAAATCAGTTCAGGCGTTGGTCGTATCGCTGGGCCAGCGCTGTGCAATTTTCCAGTTTTTGGAGATCGATAAGCCTTGCACAGGTTTCTTCTCGATGTAGTCGGCTTTTTCGTGGCTACCAAATCCCCATTCGGGAAACTTGGTTCAAAATGTCGCTCTCTCTTCATGATTCAGTTCGGCTTTTGGCAAGGCAGCACGGCTGACACATCTACACTAGCTAGGCTTTGCCGCTCGGCCTATGCTGGGTCGTGTACATGTGGGCACGCCTCCAACGCTTGGATGCATCATCGTTGCGCACTATGGTGATCCTTTTGATTTGGCATTGGCTGAGTGGTAAAGCAGAACTAGTGTGTGGATGATTAAGCCTATCCGCCTGGCCAATAGGCAAACCTAACCCAGATCATGAGACCTCACAGCAACTGAGTGGCCACAGGGACTTCCCGGCTAACCTGCACTGCCTGGTGCTGGCTGAAGATCCTGGCTGCACATAGTGTGCCGGCCCCCATGGCTCAGCAGAGCATAATATGCATATGCATATATTATGCATATGCAGAGCATAAGCATACCAAAGCATGCTTTGGTACTGCCCGGCATTTGCGGTATAATAATTTATAGTGTGCCCGCAAGGTTTTCAGCCCGATCGCCCAAACCCGTGGGGCGCTATGGGGCTAAAATGGGGCTACGGGAGGGGTTTTTGAAGGCTTTTGGCTATGGGATCGAGTTAGGTGTCGTAGAATCCATTTTTGGGGTCCTGGAACGATCCGATTTCATTCTGGGGCTTTCATGGGGCTGAAAATGGGATTTTTGAAGGATCCCAGTTCAAATATTTTTCGAGTAAAAAACAAAAACATTTTGGGGAAAAAAAATAAAATAACCTTTTTTTTCAAATTTGTTTTATTGACAGAATTAAATTTTTGCATAAGTAGGTAACTAATATAAAAGAATAATAAACCCGTGAGTAACATTTGCAGCGTATTCAAGGAGGTAACATTCAAAGTAATGATGGCCTGGGGATTGAAAACACAAGGTGCCTAGCTGAAAAAAGGAAGGCATTATCTCACTTACAACTGAAGGTTTAGAAGAAAATCAAATTTTTTTAGGTGTTGTATTATAAATTATAACTGTTATTTTATAAATTAAATAACGATTATTTCGTAATTATTAAATAACCGATTATTCGTAACCGTCATTAGTTATGCAACCCACTCCTGAGTAAGCCCCATGGGGCTACACAGCAGTTGCAAAAAAAGTCATGCTGAAAACAAGAATTGTCATTTTGAACCATGTTCTCCAAATTCAACGAGATGTCTGGCCTTATTCAGCATAATGTGGACGCATCTTAACGCTCACTCGAGCATAAACTTGCAAAGGCAGAGGGATCTTCTCACGTTGACGGCGAACCGATTGAACAGGGAGAAATATGGGCGAAGCGAAACCTAGCGGCGGGATATGAAACCGGTTTGTGCACTTTTGCCCAAGCAGAGAAGGAATCTCCTCCACTCCTGAAAATTAAATTTTACTAATTTGCACTTGAACCAGTTTTCATCCCGCCAAACGATTCGCATGTTGCGACCTGGTGTTCACCATGTTTGGTCGAATATTATCAACATCGTGGTGTGAACTCACTGAACTCGAACTAGAATCATAATGTAATCGCAATCAAGGGGTTTCTGACCGTGAAAGAATGCCAGTAGACTGGGTGGTCTACCTTTCGGAGCATTCATTCAACCCCACACTGTTAAACCGACGTACGCATAAACACGACGAGAGTGCGATTGTTTCGACAAAACCCCCACACACGACACGGTCCGACGACCTCGCGTAACTTTCCTTGCGACACTCGAACCCCGCACCGAACTTCCTTTCGAATTAAATGCTTATAAACAATAAGCACGTAAAGCGCCCGTCGTTTGACCTTATTTTACTCGTAATGGCCATCATTGGTGTCGTCCGAGGGGTCACAAATTAGTATCTGACTGGTGACCCGGTTTGTTCACTAGGATGGGACAACCGCGCGTACATCCTCGACCCGGCTTTTAGCGCTGAAAATCGCGATAGTTTAGACTTAAAAGACGAAGGTGGAGGTGGAAGGTTCCACGACATTGCGCGCCTAATCCCCGTCAAAAAGCTTCACTGGTTATAGTACGAAGTCGCCATATAAATGCCACAGTTGGGATTTTGTGTCTCACGGTTGAGCATTGCGCGTGGTGGCTGTGATATTACTAGAGTATACGGACGAGAGAGGCAAGTCTGGTGAGTACCAACGAAACACAGGTCGTAAAGTGATTAGACAGTTCAAGCACCCCATAAATCAACTTAACGTATAATATTACTTCAGAAACAACACCTCACGCTACTCCCCGAAGGTCAAAACCCTTCAAAAGCCTCTTGGAGAGTCACGGTATGGGAAGATTGGTCTGCAAACCGTAGAATGGGAACATTAAATGTATATATATATATATATATAACTAATTTTGTCATCTGATGAACAAATTCACAAATGATGGTGGGGAAATTTACCGGAGTAATTACAGAAGATGGGCCCATTAAAATATGGGCCTAATTAAAAAATGGGCTCATCTTCTTCAATTTTTTATTTAAAACGTTTAGCTTACCATGGTAAGCTAAACGATTTAAATAACAAATTGACTATACTGAAGGATTTAAATACCAAACAGACAATATTGAAGGTCATTTGATATCAATTTGAATGGTGAATTGAATAATAATACTCAATAGGAATAATAATAATAATGGTCTAGGAATTCCATGATAGTTAAATTGAACAAATTGGGCAAAAGTGATGAGAAACAGTAGGGACGATGTTACAGTATAAAACAACTTCATCGTTACAATCATACAAATAAAATCGTTACAATCATACAAGATAATTAACAATTTTAATTGACGGTGTTTAATCATACAATTTTCTATTAATAGGTACTCAATATACATAATATACTTTTCTTGTTGAATAACTGTATCAAATGGGTATAATATACTATATATATGGGTATAATATATTATATTTTTAAAATTACTCTAGTGAATTCTCCACCATCGCTTTACTGCTTCACACACACTTTGGCGGTTAGGTCAAGGCTGGGTGAATTCGGTTCAGGCGTTTAGTAGACGAAAATGGTATTTTTTCAAAAAAAAAAAAATGAAAATGAAAATCTCGCCATTATTGTTAATGCTTGTCAATAATTATTATGGTGGCGATCAATTATTATTATTATTATCCTCGCTAATCCTGTATGATCGTAATCATGCTCTTACAATCAAATTACAATGATTTAAGGATATAACAGCAAAATTAGGAATATTTCGTGGGCAGTAAAATGTTCAAACGTGCTCATTGTTTTCAGATGATTGTATTAAGATGGATTCTCGTTCCCTCCATCTTCGTATTAAATGACATCTGCGTGAGTTTCGACATTGGTAAGTAGCCACACCTTGTGAACATTAATTTGTATAGGAAAAGTTTTTTAAACTCAGTGCAAAATTTCAAATTTAATGTTTCTTTTCCATGAAAGAAGTTAGCCCAGGAACAAATTGAAGGAACTGTGCGCCTTCGACAGGGTCGTTGTTACAACATCTGAATGCCAGAGAAGTAGTTTTCGCGCTTAGTGATTTGAATGCCGGTACCTATTTTGTCGAGGAAAGCAGGTTTTTGCAAAGACAGTAAACAACATCGGATAGGTAATAACAGTTATTACCTGATAGTTAGCATCAGTAGTGTGCCAAGGTGACAAAATTGTTTATTGTCTTGTCACATCTGATAGTTACTAACAGTAGTGTGCAAAGATGACAAAATTGTTCATTGTCTTGTCATTAAAAATGAAGGCATTAAATGACAAATTTTGTCATTCAATTAATGGTTAATCTATAATTTTTAGTAAGAAATACTTCTATTTCTGTCGCAATTCCATGGTAGGTATACTGTCGCTTTTCAAAGGTTTCGTCAGTAAGACATTTGATCAGTGGACGTTCTAGATTGATAAGTTGGTATGAAATAGAATTAAGATTCTTTGGGATATTCGTTAAGTGATGCTCCATTTTTGTTATTCCATACCTAAACGATTTGATGATATCCATAGAGTAATGGGAAGATAAAAGTGAAATCAATAATCTGTTTCATACTGATAATGGAGCCTTAATAAAAACATCTCAATGTTGATTCCGTAGCTACTCTCTTGTCCAGTTATAGGATAAACCATTCCCCTTAATAATGGGTTTCTGAGTGCACTAATACTACATAGGTACTGAGTACACTAATTAAAGTTAGAATTGGAGTGTCTTCTATGTTCCTTGGGACAACCCACCCAGGTCTCCCGACTTATAGCTACCTAACATCATAGCTCTGCACGGCCCGGCTCGGCTCGGCTTTCTTTTCGTCTCTCTTTTCTTTCTTCAACAGAAATTTAAAATAAATTTTTAAAAAACTGCAAATTTTACACAAGGGTTTATTAGTCTTTGATATAGGTTACCTGTGCGAAAATTAATTCTGGTTCAATAAAAAAAGATTTTTTTTTACTCGAAAAATATTTGACCTCCTGGGATTCTCCAAAAATCCAATTTGTAGCCCCATGAAAGCCCTATAGATCCCCACAGTGAAATCTGATCGCTGCGGGACCCCCAAAAATGGATTCTACGTCCAAAAATACATCGAAAACGACACCTAACTCGATCCCATAGCCAAAATCCTTAAAAAAAAAAAAAAAAACGGGCATGCACTGTGCAGGTTGAAGGAAGGCTTCCCACTTCGACTACCTTTCCTTCAGTATCTTTTCAGTCGATCTTCAATTAAATCAAATTTTCCACAATTTTTCTTAAATGCAGTTTTAAAAAAATAGAGAACGCTTTCATAACGTCCTCCAGTTATTAAAAAAGCCCTGAAAGCGACAAGAAAAAAAAAGTGTAAAAATGCAAAAAACCAAGGAGGGGACGAACAACACCATACTATGTATTAAATAGACAATAATTGTCTATTTAATAGTACAACAATAATTATTATTTTCGTCCCACGATTGTTTTCCTTGATGGGCTAATTATATTAACCCACAATTTCAAACATGCTATCTTTTCAAGGTAATGAAGATTTCACATGGCCAGGCTCAACATGGGACGACCTGCCTGTGGGATACGGTTACCCAGGATGGGAACTACCCCTGGCCGAGTACCCCCAACCCCTTCACACACCCCTCGAGCCCATCGTACATAATCACTTCCACCACATAGTCCCTGGGTCGGAGGGTTTGCCCCCTCATGGGCTGATTAATGGGCCACTTTATCAGCACTTCCCCTCCGGACATCACCATCACGGCCACCTCCAGCCCACCAGGTAAATATCTCTATCACCAAGTACTAACACCAGCCACCGCTTGTGTCCTATTAACCCTGTAATCCCTCCACAGTACAGATACTTGACCTGATATGGAATTCCTTATCCATACACACGGAGGGATGGATCAGACTTCAACACGAGAGTATAAGGGTCTTCGTGGTCGGGAGATTCCCAACGTGTTAACGTTTTAAATGTGCTAGAGTCGAGAAATCCATTTCAGCATTAACCGACGTTTAACGTACGTCAACAACAGTTGTTACTGCGTTATCGTGTTATCTACCAAAACGAAATGGCCTCTAACCTCCAGCTGTTTTCTCCTCCTCCTCTGCACCTACTCCGCTGTCATAGTTTTGTTTTCGTAATTAAATTTTAAAGACTGTAAAAAAGTCGGAGTGTAATGAAGAGTAGGAAAAATGAAAACAAAAATCGCAGCCGTTTAGGCGTAATCATCCACGTAAATTGCGCCCATAGGTGCTGCGATCTGTTAAAAAAAAAGAATCACCAAGGTCGGGGGACAATCAGCCTAAAGTGGGGCAAAGAGGAGACAACTGTCTTCCTCCAGCTATCTGTATGTTATTACATTTTAATGAGTTGAATTGGATAAATCGCGCCCTCTAATCATAATAATAAAAACTTCTCTAATTTCGACATAAGTGGAGTAAGCTTTACCGCCAAGACCCATCATATTCTCAATGGTTTATTATAAAGCCTCCGGAAACATTTAAAAAAAGTATTTTATTTTATTTTATTTTTTTTTTTTTTTTTTGTTTTAGGGACTGGTACTGCCATCACGCTAAGAAAATGAAACACGTGAAAAAGTGGCTGGCTAAAATGATGTTCTGCAGTTCAATTTTCTAAATACAAAATAAGTGTAGGTATAATACCTATAGCTGTGCATTTATGTATATTTTTTAGAAGGGTACAATATTGTAAATATTGTAATGTGAATTTTGTAAATACTGTTGAAGTAATTGGACGCACTGCGTGGCTGTCATAACTTTAAACCAACACCAATATGGGTGCCAGTTGAGAACTTCAAAGTAGCACTGTATGAAATGTGGTTGAGAACTTGATGAATTAAAGTGCGAAAGAGCATAATAATATAATAATTATTAATATTATTGTCTTCTATTTGACGTTGCGTTCTTATGACATTGAGGTTATTCGACAGACCATAGCTACCTACTGTCAATAATTGATCACAGCTACTGTCAATTATTGGTATCTATTATAAAATTTAGTATTTAATACCAAAACGATAAAGCACGGTAGATGGGGAGCCCAAGGAGTCCAGAAATCAGTGGCCTTCCCTTTGTCTCTGCCGCCAATCTGTTTTACGGCCAAAGGTGTGTGGGCCTAGCTGATGACCACCTTGGAACTCTTGCAGGGCCATGACAAATATTCAGTTAGAATCCTTTCGGTCAAAACACAAGAAACAGGTCGAGCAAGAAAAACATTGCTCAAACGACTTTCTTTAATGAGAATTTCCCCTATCGTCCCATTACACCCCGTTCTGATTTCACTGTCGGTTTCCACGAAAAAACAAAGATTTTAAGCTACACGGAACCACTCTACACGATTTTACGGCTTCGGTAAAATTAATGCGTTGATGAGAGTCGTGAAAGTGAAGATTTAGAAAGAGAAGAATTTCGCAGATGGTGAAACGGTGGTCCTCCAACTACAATAATTATAATTATGGAGGACCATAATAATAATAATAATAATTATTATTATTATTATTATTGTACTCAGATGTTCCAACTATTGGCGCTCAAATACTTCATTATACATAATTAATGTACTCGTACTATCTCATCTTCCCCTTAATACTCCTGACTATTTTGTGTATTTGGAGGAAGGAGGATTTGAGCCCCTGTACCACCTCACACTGCCTCTCAATTTGAGCAGGGGTTGAGTAAGCCTACTGGTACCAGAGTAGTCAAAAGGGGTGCCACGCAGAAGACAAGAACACATGGGCAGCTCAGCTTGGTGCAATGCAGGAAAAGGTCAAGAGACCCTGGGAGACAACGTAACTGCACCAGCTTCCAACAGCCTTCTATTCTACTATTCAACAGGACAAATTTTGTAGTATGGTGTGAATTTTACAAGCTCCATCCATTCCAAAGATGTTCGATGTGAAACCCCAAGAGCTTGGCGAGTTCAGGAGAAATAACGTGGGACTGCGAGATTAGAACTTGAGACAGTTTTAACTATATTGATGGAGTAAACTGGTTCCAGTTACTGAAGCCTGGCCACTCAGGGATGAGGTGGTCAGCGTCTTCAACTGGGAAATATTAACCAATCAAGGATCTTTTGTCATCCGATGCTGGTAACCAACATTATAGCAATTTGATAGAAATGACAAGCATTTAATGCTTTTCATTCCGGGTAAGCAGACTTCTGACTGTTCATTAGTCGTTTCATGTAAATGGGGCCTGGACGGGTCGTAGACCTTTAGGCCGGTAGGTAACCGAAAGATTGGAATAGGGAAAGATCCATTGTATGTATACGAATAAGAAGTTTATGTATACAATTTAATGAAATAAATAATAATAATAATAAATGCACCTACTGATTATGAGGGTATGTCCATTTTGGCTTGTGGATCTCCATTTTCAAGTCGTGATTAGGGGGCCATCCCCTGCTGGCTTTGCCAGCCGAACCTCCCTTGTCCCGGGAGGGGCCGGAGACCCCTATGCCTCCCATACGGGTATGATTAAATATTCACTTATTGGGGTGCCTAGTTGAGATTTACCCTAATGTCTAGTCATAAGATGGTAGGCCGCTATTTCCGCCCTAAGGGGCAACCATTGCGGCCTAGTCCACATTTAAATTTTCATGAGGAGTCCGAGCAGTCCCCATCAAAATCAAGGCTCCACTGTACAAGCTCGTCTTCCCTCGAAGTTATTTCTGAGTTGGCTCAAGCGCCGTTAATTACTGTTTGACATCCCCTTAAGCTGACGGTGGGGTAACAGAGGAACTTCCCATTCCTCCCAGTCAAGGGTAAATAGGGTGAAATTGACTGATCCGGTTGATCAATTTATATGCTAACGCCAGCCGCAGGAGGCCACATCCGACGTTCCAATATGCCCGTAATCAGGAAAGGGAGGATTAGGGGTGAGGAACGAGGGGAGTTCATAAGGTTGATTTATACGGTGGAATTTTCATTCTAATTATGTCACGTGGCGGTATGGAGGGCCGAAGAAGAAAGGTGCCGTTCAAAACGTGAATAATATTCTTATTAAATATTTTCGTTAGGTACCTACCTACATATTATTTTTTTAATTTTTTTCTACGACGTGCCGCAGCATGACAAAACATATAATAGGTATGTAGCAATCAGCTAATAAAAAGAAAAGTTGATTGGTTCTGGCGTTTTCAAGAAGCTATAGAAAATTTCATTTATTGTTAATGAGAAAATAAAACGGAATTTGACAACGAAAACGTAAATCTCCCTTATGGGGAGACCTTTTAGATCATGTCTATGTCATGACAATTAAACAACGCCTATTACTACCAACAGAAGTAGTAACCAGGTAGTAACCAATAAAATATCATGGAAGTAGGAAGAGAGCTCTATTTCTGCTTCCATGGTTCATATAATTATGAACCATGGAAGCAGGAATGTAGGATAACAAATTTGCGCATAAAAAAAAGCTTTCATTCCTCGGGAGAATGAAAAAGGAAGCGAAGCTTTATATCATTTTGCAAAATCAGTTTTATTGCATACCTACACCGGGAGTGAGTGCGGGCGCTCCGAGTCCGCATCAGCTTCCAGTATAGTGTCCTATATATATCGCGTTAAGGACTGGCTCACGATTTTCACGAGGAGACTCCCCAAGCGGCGAGCGTTCCTAGCGGGGGGGGGGGGGGGGGGGGGGGGTCCGTATAAAAGCTTCGCTTCAAAAATTTCCCCGCCTCCTCCATCTTTGTAACGTCCCTGAAGCCCCTCGGATTCCACCCGTTCTGAGTACGTCTTTCCGACTTCCTTGACAGCGGCCCGGTTGGAAGAGCCAAACGCGCCCCGATCTCAGGAAATCTAAAATTTTAAACTCGCCGTCAGAAATCGCTCGTTGAAAATTTTCTATTAAAATTCGCATCTCTAGGTAGGATACGGTCGAAACCCCATTAGCTCCGCTCGGCCAACCGCTTATTTGGACAGGGGGGCCTCGCTTCGCTCGGTTGGGGGGTCCGCGAACCCCCTATTCGTAGCTAAACGGTCGGCAGAGACGATAGAAAAAATCGGCGTATTTTTAGGGCTTACCGTTTAGTCAGAGTAGGCTGAATTAGTGATTTAGATAATATATACATCGCGTTAAGGACTGACTCACGATTTTCACGGGGAGACTCCCCGAGCGGCGAGCGGGGGGGGGGGGGGGGGGGGGTCCGTATAAAAGCTTCGCTTCAAAACGTTGCATGTTTTCCGTGATTACACAAAATTTTCCTGACCCCTCGCCTTAGACATAGACATGTCAAAATTTGATCAAGTAGGCTGAATAACATCATTCTTCACATGAAGAATTCCTCACGTTTTTAACCGGGAAAATTTGCGGTGGGAAAATTTTTCTTAAAAAAGCCCATCATCACCATAACGATGGGTGAGCCCGATTCACAGCTTATTTTGTTTCTGGGAAAAATCCACTTAATCCCTTAAATCTGCAATAAATAAATGCCGCGAAACTGGTTCGGAATCTTCGACGGCCCGCTAGATCACGCCCATCATTCAGGCGCGGGAAAAGCTGGACGCCGCCCCTTCCTCGCAAGACTCCCCGTTGTTGATACAATTGATTTCAAAGTTTTGTCACACGATTCCTATAATATCATTATGGAGAGTATGCTGAACAAATTTCATAATGTACAAGTAAACAGAGAGAATAAAAGGCAATTATAATAAAGTTAAATCAGAACAAAAAGTGTTTTAAAGTATTTAACACTAGCTGGAACACCCGTGCTTCGCACGAAATATCAAATACCTATCAAATTTCCGTTCAATAATGCACCCATCCTTCACTCATCCTTCATCCATGATACATTCATGAGTCTTGTCGTGAAGTATCAAACTATTTCGAATCGAAGGCCTGTAAAATGATAGAGGGTAAAATTACCTGTCCGTGTAGGTTCACTTCGATTGATCCTCAAGAACCCGTTGTAGCCTACTCATACCAAATTTTAGCTCTCTCGGATGAGCAGGAGAGAAATTCGATATACCGCAAAACCCCTATCAATAATGCAACCCACGCTTCACTTGGAACACCCGTAGCAACCCGTCAACACGTGATTTTTCTTAGTAACAACGCTTGTTGAACCGTTTCTCGTTGTGAAGCAAAATAAACTCACCCACGACCATCTTCAAATAACTTCCGAACGGGTTATCCCACAGAAATCGTTTTGTACTCGTTTAAATCAGCGTAAAAGCTCGTTTTAACCGGCGCAGTTCCGTTCAAAACAGACGCCAAAAGTCGTAACGGGTTTTTATTTGGCGTTCCGTGCTTCCACATGTGGTATGCTTTATTATTTCATCAGTAATAAATCTTTACGTTTTAAAATAAAAAGTGGAAGGTCTGTTATTATTATTGAAGAGTAATAATTACTATTATTGGGTCTGTTATTATTACTGAAGAGTAATAATTATTATTATTGGGATCCGCATCTAGTGGACAATCCCAAGTCATCACCGCCTGGAAAATCTACCTAGGAACACCAAGTTACATCCTCCACCACAAGCAGCGGCAAGAACTGACATAGCATTTGATCTACAAAATATTTACATGAGTCGTCAACAAAAAAATTTGAAATTCAGAAACGTTTTAAATTCAAAATTAACTATTTAGTCAGAATTTTTTAATATTGTTGTATTTTCTACTGGTTCTTAAAAAATTAAAATAAAATAAAATTGGACCACCCTCTCAAGATCAATTTCAAAATCACTCGCACGGACAAAAGATTCTTCAACTTTCCGTCCTGGATACAATAATATTTTGAATTCAAATAGAAGGAACATCGTCTACACCGGCACCGGGTTCAAGATAACATGAAACCTGAAGAAATGGGGTTTTCTTCCTCCTATACTGGTCTGAGGAGGACATGACTGGTCGAGCTTTGAGTGTGGTCTACGATTGAACTGTATTCGTACTGAAATTTTTCGTCCTGGCGAAGAAGAAGACTAGTTTTGCATGTTTGGCGCAGAAAGTTTGATTGAGTTCCGTATCTAATCCGTGATTTCGACAAGGTCAATTGTTCGACCTCAAAGGTTAATCTCTTCAGAAAAATAAAATATACCGTGATTACAGACACCAGCGGGTCACTTTGCCAGCTCCTGACATCTGCACGGAAAACGATCATTATCTCCACCTCGGGCGATCAACTTCGGACACTTCAGTCACGATTACTCCAATGGCTCCTCTTCACAGGAATTAGAACCGACAAGCACAATTATAACAAATAAAGTTGCACATTCTAATTACAACATTTTTTTTTTTTTTCCTTTTTGAGAATGAACTGGAACGGAGGAGGATGTTGAGTGCGAGAAAGATTTCACACTTCCAGTTGCTGCTATATATACATGGGTGAGCAGAGCACAGTGCGTGTCACTATGGACAACATGTTACTCCAGGTAAGAGGAACGACCTCGTCGCATTAAGAACGTGAAATATTGTTTTGTGTGAAGTGAATGAAAAGTGTCTGATTGAGGTGGTATTTCCGAAGCGACGACATCGGTACATCAGCAGTTCGTGAGTACACTTGGGCCGGTACTATGCACACACAGGAAACGGAGAAACAAAGGATTCCTGAATTTTTTGGAACGGAGCATGTGGTGTGAATAAGTTTTTGAAAACTTATTTCTGATGGTTTTTGCTCGTTGGCTTATCACGATAGGTTAATATTTGTCAGCTCGTAATTTCAAATTACTAATTTGCTCATTTTAGTCCAGCAACGATTCTTGTCAATCAAATTATTATTATTGATTAAAAAAATACCACAAAAAAATAACCATAATATGGTATTATGATATCATCATAATATAATAATCCAACAGTAAAATGTTTTGCACAGCTCAAATGAGCAAAACTTGCTCGTAATTTAATTACGAGCTGAACAAATGAGTTAATCGCGAAAACCCCTAATTTTTTATTTCTTTATTTTTAACAAACTTAAATTAAGTAATTAATTAATTAAAACTTAAATAATTACTTATTCGTGCAAAAATGTTGGCAGAACTATTAAGTTACCTGCTTAATATTTCTGCTAACATTTTACACGAATAAGTAATTATTTCAAACCAATATCATCTAATAGAAAATTTCGAATATAAATAGCCACAACCCAAACCAATTCACATGTCCCCAACCCCTGCCTCGTTGGCTTCTTCGATTATCTGAGAACGACGCTAACAAAATTAAATTTTGTTTAACGCATTTAATGAGGAGGTTAATTGCAAAAGGGGTCATATCCACATCCAAAAATGTTCAGAAAGCGAGAAGAACAAAAAACGTCTTAGGAGGTACTCGAAATTGAATCATGGGCATTAATTATAATATAATTATCTTGAGAACCTAAGGAGAAACAGCTATTTTTAATTTGGATATGACCCGTTTTGACCGAAATTTCGGATAAGTGTGTGCCGTTATCACTACCATAAATTAATTTAAAAAACGTTTTACATTCATATTTTCATGTGGTATCTAGACACATGAAACATGTCTCCAAATAAAATAAGTTAATTTTGAACTTGAAGAGCCAAAAATATAGAAAAAAAACTAAAATTGGCGTTAAAAACGTCTTGAAAAATTACTTTGTACAGCGTAAAATGAAATTTAGTACCGTAATCCATAATGATATACTGCACACGTGTTTTACAATGTCATGAAAGTCGCTGTTATCCAAGTAAGATGGTTTAAAATGTAAAAAGAAAAAGAAAAAATATATATAGACAGCTATAATAGCAAACTAATGTTTTAAGAAGTTTTTAACGCCAATTTTAGGGTTTTTTTTTCTATATTTTTGCCTCTTCAAGGTTCAAAATTATATCAAAATGAATATCAATCAAAATTCAGTTAATTCTATAAGAATAATTCTTACTGAGTTAACCCTTCGGTACACGCGTTGGGTCCCTGATGACCCGGTCGACTTTCAAATTCGAATTTTAACGTCTTCCAATTTTAGCTTTTTTCAATATTTTTGCCTCAAGTTTTAAAATTATATCAAAATGAATTTTGATATTCCTTTACTATAGGATAAAATATTATTTAATCATTACGAAATTATTATGTTTTTCTCCCTCATTCACCAAGTTGTAAGGGTGATGAAGTGCGAATTTGAAAAGCAGACCGATATATTGAAACAGATTTAATAAATTTCTCATTTTAAAATGTTGATACATTCCAGAACAAATCATCCGGAATCATCAGTTTGGATCATTCATCCGTGATGATTCACGGATTTTGATTGTGTGTTTCATCCTTGTTAAGGTTAGAGGTTGTTCCTATAATATAGGGGTTGTTACTATATTATAGTAAGTTTCCTACTGTTGGTTTGCCAGAAGGTATTTGCCAGTAATCCTTTCGTGAACTTGGGGAACTTGACGAGCGACTAAACCAACGGATAGGATTTCCCTGTCGACCCGCTCCATATAAAATCCTATTGATTTCCCGAACGGATTTATCCTTTCACATAGAGACTTGCGAATGTGTAAAAGCCGTGATCGACCTAAGGGCCATTTGAAGGACCCGTTTGATAGATAGAGAATAAATTGCTATCGAGGAAGGCGAGAGTTACTTGAACGTAGAAACGAATTCTATCGCGGATCTGGGAAATGATGAAAGGCGTCGACGAAACAGTTTCCTCAGCTACGAAAGAAACCTTCCGATTTTACCACCTTGCAAGCATCTCTGTGCCAGCACCCATTCATTGCGTAATCACCCGCCTTCCTCCGGATGAGCCTTTGCAAAGATTCGTGATTGATGATTAGCATGAGTTCAGAGCTTCCAGCAGGATTGTGAGGAGGGTGGAAGGGCTCAGAGTAATGCGAAGCAGGAATAGTTCAAACAAGGAATGATTAACTTGTTCCAAAGCAAGAGCTTCATAGCTTGGGCGTAAACCATTGTTTATTCATTGCCTTGTCAGTTCTAGATTTAAATAATAAAAACGCTGCAAATTTTATTCAATGATATAGGTTACATGTCCCAATATTAATTCTGTGTCAACAAAAATTTTAGAAAACAACTTTTTTTTAACAATTTTTTTTAGTCGGAAAATATTTGACCTCCTAAAATTTTTCAAAAATCCCATTTGTAGCCCCAAGAAAGCCCTATAGATCCCTACAGTGAAATCGGATCGTTCCGGGACCCAAAAAAATGGATCCTACGTTCAAAAATAGGTACTTCGAAAATGACACCTAACTCGATCCCTTAGCCAAAAGCCTTAATAAAAAAAAAACCTCCCGTAGCCCCATTTTCGCCCCATAGCGCCCCACGGGTTTGGGCGATCGGGCTAAAAACCTTGGGAGCACAACTACATGGTAAACCAAGTATTCTGTCAAAGTTTCAGATTTTAAAAAATATTCCTACTGCCCAAAACGGCTCGGACGGCGGACGGACATTTCGGTTTTAGAATCTAGATCTCTTGAAACGGATAATGTCAAATTTTAAGGCCGATACGAGTCGTCGACCTCCGTCGGGATTATATAAGTGTTATTCCAAGAATAATAAACCAAAAACGATGCAAACTTTACTCAAAGGTTTATTATTCTACTTATGAATAGTGCTAATAATTGCCCGAATTCTACATTAAAAAAGAAACAAACCAACAACTGAACATGTTGGCCTCCCTTTTATAAGGGAAGAGGCCACTATTGCGACATGGGTAGAACTATCGATTCCATAATACGTGATTCCATGACTACATTATAGGAACACCCAAAAATGGATTCTACTTCAAAAATGTTTGCGGGTCTCTTATTAAAAAGACAAATTTTGTCTGTATGGGTAGGTAGTAAGGTACTAGGTACGCCTTATACAGTAGGTAGGTATTTCTTCTTCTTTTTTTAAAATAATTTTTTTAAAGATGTTCGACCTCCTTGCCGATGTCCTTCGAAAGCCTTATTTTAAACCCCATGGATGATACAGTTGAAGGGGGTCCGAGGCCCCTTAAGTGGATTCTACGTCCGAAAATACTTCGAAACCGACACCTAACACGACCCCATAGCTGAAAACAAGAGTCCCAAGGAATTGAGCGATCGTTGAGGCCCAAAAGTTGAGTTGGTGGGTGCCATTCCCAATAAAATTCTCGTAATTAAATCAAATTTTGATCAAATTTCGTTTCCCTTTTTTTCCCTCATCTTTCTCAAAATCTGAGGGAATATGATGGAACAAAAAATTTTTTTTTTGTTGAAACATTTAATGTTTGTTGGATAGTAGAAGTGTGAAATGTTGTTATCAAAGTCCAATAATTGGCAGGTAAAATTATTTTATCTCGGCCCAGGAAGTCTTGCCCCTAATGATGGACAGTGGTGGCCCCTTAGTTGGAAGATACCTACTTTACTTCCGATCTTAAATGAATAAATCGTTCAATATTGACATCAAGAGTTCCTTGAAGGGTCATCAAGAGTCCTTCTGCTTATTAAATAAGCAGAAGGTAACTCGAAAATTTTTTGAGTTACCTTCTGGGCCATGAGCAGTTTTGAGTTAGTTGGACGGTTCTATTGTAAAATCTGCTCTAATCGTCTATTTCTTAGATAAATACGCTCAAAAATTAATCAACTTCGCGGAACAATCATTAGAATTCATACGAACCATCATAAACAATCAGGGAACCTCATGAATAAGACCATGCTTCCTTACCAAAATCAGAAGAAAATGCGAGGGTTTGCCCACCACCACTTTGGAAACGAACTGATCAAAATAGTTCCAATTTAAAGGTTACACTAGCCCTTTCTGATTGGAGTGGAGATAATGTATTTAGCCATGTTGGGGTCGAAACATAAGAAGATACCAAATACCAAATAGGTACATTCTTCAATGGCTTCTGAAGTAACTAACATTTCAACTGTTTTGTAGATTACAGTGTTGTTGGGGTGGATCTCTCTGGTGGCTGCTGGCTCCAGCCATACTTCAGTTTGTGAGTACAACTTCGCAATCTTACCTCGTGATATCATTCACAAACTCAACACTCCTTCTTTACATTTTTCAACATACGGGATGTAAATTCTGGCTAATTACGAGACAATTATTTCCGTCAAAGTCAATTTAATTATAGTTTGCAAACACAACTTTTCCAAAGAGCAATTCCACCACAAAGCAGGGGTATGGGGACCAAGAATCCCCCTGAGGATCTTTGGAAACAATCCGCCTCCCACTAGGCGCAATTATTCTCTCTACAAGAGAGAGAGAGAGAGAAAAAAAGTCGTCGCCGGCGGAATTCCAGATGAATCTTCTTCCGGCTGAATCAAAAGAGCTCTTTTTTACTGCCAGTCCTTTCACTGCGTAAAAACATGCAAATCCGCCGTCTCCTCGGAAGATAGATTAATACAAAAGGTGAATAAAGGAGGGAGAATCAGGGAGGCGGCCAGGTAATTAGGAGGAGTAGAGAAGTCGGTAGGTCGATAGTCACCCTAGTTTTTGCTCTATGACATCCCTGTTCGTGATGTCAAATCCACACAAAAGACTGCAATTAATTTAATTATCTAACTGACTAATCAATTATTTTTCATGTTTACAGCAAATTCACATGGAGGTAGCTACACGTATGGAGTTGATCACGACAGCTATGGTGCCTGGTATGGCTCATCTCCTCCTTCGCTGTATGGTAGTTTAGCCATAGGACATGAAGCTCCAGTCAGTCATGGCCTGTACGATGGACACGCGTTGCCCTATGGGGAGTACGGCTATTCTGTGTACGGAGCCGGCTACGGTCACGGTGACTACGCCACGAGCTACCAGAGCGCCAACGTCAAGTCTTACGGCGGAGAGAAGGTGCTCCAAGCGGGTCACGCCGTCCACCACGGACACGGAGCGTCCAGCTACCAGAAGATCGTCCAGAACTTCGGCCATTCCGGTCTCTACGACGGCGTCGACAGTTACGCCGGGGGGTACGGGCATGCCGTCAGCCAACAGAACTTCAACCTCAAGTCTTACTCTCACCCGATTCACACCGAGGCCATACCCCACTACGACGCCATATCCTACACTCCACAACATGAATCCTTATCCTACACTCCACACCATGAAACCATATCCTACACACCACATCATGAACAAATCCCATACATCCCAACGCACTCATACGGCTACACTCACGACGACATCAGCAGCATATTCAGCCCTTACAACCATGGCCACGAATCAGTTGAATTTTATGACCTAGGAGGCGACAACCTGGGGTATAGTCACCCTCACACAACCCTTCCTCTTCTCCACACGCCATACTATGGAAATAGCCCCAGTTTAAGTCGATACAACAACTATGATCACTATGGCTACAATCATGGTGTATCATACTATCACCATTGAACATTCATTTCCCCACATTTCAAGACTGGACGCGGATGAATCATCCCTCATTTGTTTCATGTTAATTCATAATTTTGTTCTTTAGATAAGATAATTCTTATTTCCAGTCCCTCATTCCTCATTCTCGATGCTGTGATAACTCATGCGATAAGGCTGTCGCTAGAGTAGTTAATTGCTCAAATGGTAATGTTGTTAGTGTAAGGATACATTGTACGCTGTTGAAAAGAAAGGTCACAAAATGAAATAAAAAATAATTTTATGTGAAACATGCGGAAGTTCATTAAATCCTACAGATACAGTGTTTCACGCCAGTTGTGGAAGAAATCGGAAACCTAGCTGGGGCTAAATGGATTTTGGAAGGAATAGAACGCCTCTTTGGAAGGAAAAAAATCTTTCAATTTGTGGTTTATTCCGCAAATTCCATCCCCCAAGACTCATCGATGAAGTTCAATGAAAAGAAGAAGAAAAATGTCAAAGTGGTTGATTGCCGACGGTGCAAAGGACTAATCCAATGAGGTGGTTAGGGAGAGAAAACGACTCCTCAGCTGGTTTGGATACTAAATTGTTTATTTAAATAAACAATGGGCTCCTTGAGAAGGTGGAATTCAATCAAAAGATCGGAATTCAAATAATATATTTTTTCCTAAGGCTCCATAAATAAGACGGGTTTCCTGCAATGTAGGCCCATTTTCGTAACTTTTGAAACATGACCATTCCAGGAAAAAAAATTTTAAAAATCATTCAAGGAGCTCATTGTGGCGTGGGGACCAGTTTCGAGCAACTAAGCTCATCTACAGCCCTAACTTTTTTTTTTTTTTTTCTTCAGTATAATACACTTTTATGGTTGTCTCTGATGCTATTGACGAATGTTTTCTTTTTAGGGCTGTAGATGAGCTTAGTTGCTCAAAACCGGTCCCCACGCGACAATTTACAATTGTCAAATAAACAATTTAGTATCCAAACCACCTCAGAAGAAAAAAGTCATTTAGATAAGATTTTTTATTTCGATTCGGTTGTAAGGCTAATGTGGACGACAAGGCAAATGAGCGAGAAAGATGGACTTTTAATTGAAAGAGAGGGCAATAGGAATAGAATCCAAAGATTGATGTTAAATTTCAATCGAAATTTAAAGTTGTTTCGTTATTATCACTTTGGCTAAATTCACAAGCTCAAAGAATTTTTCAGAACTGAAATTGGTCAACTGGTTACTGAGATTTTGAGGACGTACAATTTCTCAATTTGGGGGGGGGGGGGGGGGGGGGTACCATTTCTCATCTCATAATCTCTTTCTTACACTTCCCCTTTCACCCCCCGCTTCACCCTTCTTTTTACCCTTTGCCACTCCTAAAACAAAAGATTTCCCACCCGTAATTGCTACAATGATTAATAAATTTCGTGAAAAATTTGCAGCGATTTTTAACGCCTAAGGGTAAGCATGATCGAGGGTATTGTTCAAGACAGCTTGTAAGTGAGAAGAAAAAATTCGATGAAGTTTGAAAAATGAAAATTTCAATTTAGTGCAAAATCTTCCACTTTTTTCAGGAATGATCCAAGAATGGCCAAGTAAACCAGGGCAGCCTTGGGAGGATCCCACACCGCCACACAATCATGGGACACAGCCATAGAATCTTTTGAATAACGATGATGGAAAATTAATCTCCACGCCTTGAGCCGCTCAGACGCAAAATCTTAATTTACCAAAAGTAGCCCTATATGCGGTTGGACAACTTTTCCTCTCAGCGGCTCAATTGTATCCTAATCCAGGTCCTTCTGATTAGTGGGAGGGAGGCTAAACCTACGATCCATCACTGCTCACATCAAACTATAATTTCACGTCAGTATAAAACAAAATATTCATTGCCACTTACACCCTTCCTTTTCTTTTCAAGGGTCCACCCGAAGATTTTCCCATTGTTATCCCCGGGGTCGCATCCCCAAAGCCATCCATTATTCAGTAAAAGTGTAACTTGGCGAAAGTGGATTTTTCCGAGGGGAGCTGCCCAGTTCAGGGGTGATCCTTTTTTTTTAGTACCGCGGTATAAACTGGTCGCCGCCTGTAGTATAAATCCTTTATCAAGATTTGTGGAACGATTTAGGAGAGGAAAAACAAATAATACTTAGGGTGTGTGGGCCGCTCTTCAATGGAGTGTTCGGAGGTTGGTTTGCTGTGTGAACTTTTGTCTTTTGTGAATTGAATGAAACAGGAAAAAAATTAGGGTTTTGTTCAATAATTAAAAGTTCAATTATTTGAGTTTTCACGCCGTCGATTGGTTTTAGAAATTGATTTGCTCATCGAAAACCTATGACATGGATTACATTGTAATTTTTCTTTGTGTTGAGCACCTTTCAGACTCATCACCATGTTTTGCTTTTGCGATGATGCAAGGTACTCAAAATGAGAAAGTGAAAAACTCAAGTTGGAAAATTACCGTTTTATTGTAGAAAAATATGTATAAAAATCGATCACAGAAACATTCGTAAACTTCTTTTGGTAGTCTTGATGAAAGTAAGGTATCTGAGCGTATGTACAGGAAACGAATGTACCATGATAACTTTGCTACAGAACAACGTTTTCGAATTTATACGTTACGATATCACAGGTTTTAAATTTTCAAGTTCCAAGGGTCGAATCGTTAGTAAAAATCATTTTACCAGCCGTGACCGTAGCCTCCATAGCCACCGAGCCCGCCGTAACCTCCGAGTCCTCCGTGGTGACCGCCGTACCCTCCGTAAGATTTCAGGTTGGAGTTAGCGTAGCTCGAAGCGCCGTGACCGTAGCCGCCGTATTGTCCTCCGTAATTGCCGCCATAGCCTTCAAGACCGCCGTATCCACCGAGACCGCCGTAACCCCCATGGCTGTATCCTCCGTGGCCGTATGCTCCGTGGCCGCCGTAGCCGCCTTGGGGCAGAACTCCTAGGGCGTAGGCACCTCCGAGACCGTGGCTTCCATGTCCGTCACCGAGACCGCCGTAGCCGTGGGGGTAGGCAGATCCGTGCCACGAGCCGTGGTAAGCGTGTTCGATGCCGTAGTTGTATTTTCCCTCATGAGGTTTGGCTGCAAAGGCAATGTACATTGAAGGCACCTATATCTAACTAACTGTATGTGCGGTACGGTTCCTAGAACTTTGACATTTTGATCTGCGATAGGCAGAGATGGCGGCGCAAACTCCATGTCGTCTCCGCTGTTTGTGCAAAGGATATGACATGGAGTTCCTAACAGACCCTCTGAATGTAGATTTGAAGAATAATCTAAGCGTCAATGTAAAATCCCAGATTCGCATCAAGGGAGGTGTTGAAAGAAAAGAACCTGGTCAGTGTGCTTACCCTGGACTTCTAGCTACGACAAACCTCTAGAGCTCCCAGAGACCCAACTCCGTACTTTACATAGAAATGGTTCACAATGAATTGCTTCACAGAAATTTCTGTGTATTTATACATCACTTGACAATTTGATTAGCCTGGACGCGAACCCTAGTCCCCAGCAGGCGCTTGTTAGCGGTGTATGTATATATTATATGGGTTGTATAGCTATCGTAAGAGCTACCATGGGCCTCTCGAACTCTGCCATTTTAACAGAGTCAGTCACAAAAATGGGGGCTCGGACATAAACTTGGGGGCCACGCCCTGCTGGCTACGCCCTGCTGGCTACGCCCTGCTGGCTACGCCCTGGCTGTCAACTGCTCCAGCCCCTATTTTTTGTCCACTTTTGGAGCTTCCATGCGCCACGTGGAGCAACGTTTTGGTGATTTCAGACTATTTCTCGTAGTATGCTCGCCAAACTGGATTTTTTTAGACCAATTTCAAATTTCAAATAAGTGCCAAATAATAAAGATGAGCAACCTCCTCCTCCTCCTCTACTTGGAGCTTCAATACAGTAGATAAAATCGGATTGCTTGGTACTGAGTGTTCCATTGGGCTCAATCAGGTGCATAGCGACTCACCAAGAAAACAAAATTTATTAAAGATTATTATTAAAAAAATGAATTAACTTACAGACAGACGTCATGCTTGTTCCATGAGCAGAGACAAGGGCGAACCCGCATGCAGCGATCAGAGCAACCTACAAATAACAAGACATGTAATAGAATTATGTATAATTGTAATGTAATTGTAATGTAACTTGTATACAAGTAAATAGTATGGTAATAGAAGATACAAGAAGGTAGGAACTAATACAGATCAAGTTTTTTCCTTTTTTCAAGAAAAATAGATAGAAAAAACGGAATACTGGAATATTATGAGCCCACAATTTAAAAAAACAAAAATCAAAAGTCAAAAATTTGAAAATAGATTGATATTTACAAAATAGAAAAATTTTTGTTAGAAATTATTCAAAGAACCATCCTGAACGTGGTTTTTATCTGTCTGTCGGCCAATGTTCAGCCCTCAGTTTTATCTCGTTCAAAATTGTCGAAAATAGAGCAGTTCAGGTCCTGTGGTGTACAAATTGTTTCCGTCTTAAAATACTCGTGTGGTTTTCAAGTGCACAAAAAATTTGAAATGTCCGTCGTTGTGCCTTTGTGCTTTTTAGAGGGATGATTCGATGTTACCTGGAGAGACATGGTAGTGTTGTGATGCTTCGTTCTTGGGGGGTCCTCAGCGTTATATACAAAAGTGACCAAGGGCAGTGGTAGCCCCTTCCCCCGAAGCCCGCAACTCCTCCCCGGTTCAACTTGGTTCAAACCGCCCCTCTCACCCCCAAAAGTGCTCTCCTTTCGAAAAAAAAAAAAAAAAAAAAAAAATATCTGTGTGACCACCGATTGTTAGGAGGTTCCGACGCTAATCCCTTTCCAAGTTAATAACAGAATTCCATCGAGCGAGAGGGGAATGTATGAAATGATAGGGAAATTGGCCAGTTGACCTCAACTACCATTTACTTCTTGCATGTACCTACCTACAGGCATTTTCCAAAAAAACCAATCTATCACTCATTTGAGAAGTCTCTAATTACCAAGCCCCCAAAAAAAGAGTATTCTCTTGACGAGGGCATCCAATCAGTCCCAAATCTCCCTAATACGAAATAAATTGGCAAAAGGAGATTTTTATATTTCTAGCAAGGCCATGTTCATTATGAACACTCAATTTCATCACGTTGGTTTCGTCTTCTCAGTGAATTCTCCAAAATCATAGAAAACATAAATACAACATTCGACTGATTAAATTCGAATAAATTGGGTAGGTCGGTTCAGTAGATGAAGTGGAAGTTCATTAGCAAAACGTTGCAAATTTTACACAAGGGTTTAGTATTCTTTGATATAGGTTACTAGGGCAGAAATTGAATTCTGTCAATGAAAACTTTTTTTTTTTGATTTTTATATTTAAAAGTTATATATGTATTTTTTAAAAATAGATTTTTTAATTAGGTTTTTAATTAAGCACATTTTTTTCAAATTTTTTTTGTTTTTACTTGAAAAATATTTGACCTCCAGGGATCCATCTAAACTCCCATGTTTAGCCCCATGAAAGCCCTATAGATCGCAACAGTGAAATCGGATCGTTGCGGGACCCCAAAAAATGGATTCTACGTCGAAAAATACTTCGAAAACGACACCTGACTCGATCCCATAGCCAAAACCCTTCTAAAAACCCCTCCCGTAGCCCCATTTTAGCCCATTGGGCCCCATGGGTTTGAGCGATCGGGCTGAAAACCTTGCGGGCACAACTAGATGGTAAACCGAGTATTTTGTCAAAATTTCAGATTTAAAAAAAATTCCTACTGCCCAAAACGGCCCGGACGGCGGACGGACATTTCGGTTTTGGAATCTAGACCTCTTGAAACGGATAATGTCAAATTTTGAGACCGGTCGGAGTCGTCGACCTCTGTCGCGAAAACATAGGTGTCCAAGAATAATAAACAAAAATGATGTACAAAAAGGTAGGTGCCCAAGAATAATAAACAAAAATGATGTACAAAAATGTTGACATTCAATGTCAAACCTTTTGTTCTTCACTCAAGTTTCCTAAACATATTTCAGTCATTATGGCCCTTCTGTTCTTGTTTATTCCCTCTTCTCGTTTCCAAAACGCGTAACAACCTCCCGTTTTCAGCAGAAACCGGCGCTCTTGTTCGTAACAGGTTCGCACAATTCACCGAATTTACAGTTTCCACAAGTGCCATAACGAGGTACCGACATGAGAGGCTCACACGCACTACCGCCCCGCCGACGTATGATTTGTTCCCATTCGCATTACTCACATTCGCTCATTCAACCCTTGTAACCATTTCGTCTGTTTCTGCTCGTTATTGGGCCCTTTGTGATTATAATCAGTCAAGTTTAACCCAAAATATCGATTCTGCGATGAAGAAATGGCGGAATATTGAAACGGGTATTGCTGCTTATTGGTTTTTCTTCACGAACTACGCGGTTTTGCTGCTGGCAGGCTTCTCGAGGCTTAACTTGACCGCGGATCTAATAACTCCTGTGGCCCACATCTCAAGAGTTCCCGAGAATACGACTGAACTGTAGTTCCCAGGCGGAACGGCCCTGAACTTGACCGCCTTCAGAGTACCTCTCACCATTAGGCACATTTGAAACTATCAGTTGACCCAGAGAAAAGGATGTTCCTTGCAAGGGGCAGGCAATATTGAAAGGAGTAGAAAATGGATGTTGATGATGACGATGTTGACCGTTTGAGTGAATGTTGGTGAATATACTTAGACACATTTGATTTACCTACTCAAGTCCCCAACATTCTACAAGTTTGTACCACAAATCATTTACTGTTGACTCAAACCATGCATACTTGGACCTCATTAACCAGAAGGGAACCAACCACAAAAAATGCAAAATGAGACAAGAACACTATGAGATGGGGATGGTAATAATGGATGGGATAAGTAATACTTGTAAGCAACATTATTCTGATACATAATGTAAGGTGGATGCGGCGAGATAGTGGGAATCCATCTTAAAAAAGACGATTTAAGACGAAATAGTCTATTTCCACGATAAAAATATATAAACTTGTAGACGCGTTTCGGTTGATTAGACCATCATCAGTACAATACAGAATGAGGAAGATGTGAGAAGTTACTTATATACAAAAGTGAAATGTGCCTTCTAATGGGCGTGGCATTAGAAAGGTGGCATAGAAAGGTGAAAGGTAATGTGAAAGGCAAATAAGTGAAAGGAAGACTCACAAGAAAATGTCAATTAACGGGGAACGCCTAATTACATCCAGGTCATTAACAGATATTCCTAAATTGTGAATTTTCTGAATTTCCAAAGATTCTAAAGCATCTAATTTTGGACCTTTTTGGCAAACATGAGCTATCCCAATGGCTGGATTATTACTGCCCATCTCATAACTAATTCTATGGTTTTCTTCTGACAAATGTTTTTCAAAAGCTTCCCTACCCCTTCCCAACCTAAGATCATCACTATGTTCTTTCATTCTAATTTTAAATTTTCATTCTAATTTTAAAAAAGGGGGTGTGTATATATTAAAATGTGATTGTGGGATTCAATACGTAGGACAAACCGGCCGAAAATTTAAAATTAGAATGAAAGAACATAGTGATGATCTTAGGTTGGGAAGGGGTAGGGAAGCTTTTGAAAAACATTTGTCAGAAGAAAACCATAGAATTAGTTATGAGATGGGCAGTAATAATCCAGCCATTGGGATAGCTCATGTTTGCCAAAAAGGTCCAAAATTAGATGCTTTAGAATCTTTGGAAATTCAGAAAATTCACAATTTAGGAATATCTGTTAATGACCTGGATGTAATTAGGCGTTCCCCGTTAATTGACATTTTCTTGTGAGTCTTCCTTTCACTTATTTGCCTTTCACATTACCTTTCACCTTTCTATGCCACCTTTCTAATGCCACGCCCATTAGAAGGCACATTTCACTTTTGTATATAAGTAACTTCTCACATCTTCCTCATTCTGTATTGTACTGATGATGGTCTAATCAACCGAAACGCGTCTACAAGTTTATATATTTTTATCGTAGAAATAGACTATTTCGTCTTAAATCGTCTTTTTTTTTTTAATTCTGATACATAACGGAACGTGTTAAAAAAACTAAGGTACTTCACTAAGTCCTTGTGGTTCTGACTTTTTGCACTTCATGATGCTCACACTAGATGCGTTAGCTTGGGTGGCTTGGTTCTCTTAAGTCTTCTAAGCAGATCGTCTGGGCTGAGAAGTTGGACCACATCCTCATTGAAATGATCTTGGAGCCTCGAGAGGTGGTTGATGGCTTGGTTCCGAATAGCCTCATTGATAGATTCAATCTGCAGCTCGTAATGAAGTCATTTCTGAAGTATCTGTATGCGTCTACGCAGCAGCTCAAGATTTCTGGAAGCGCTGAATAATGTCGCGATTACTCTGGGCTGTGCACCCCGAAAGTTGCGCACCATAGGTTCAGAGTATGAACTTCAAACAGGCTGTAAAGACCTGCTTGTACAGTATGAGCTTACTATGGACCGACAATTTTGATCGCCGGCCCATCAGCAAGTAAATTTTTCAGAATTTAATTACAAGCTCAGCTTTTTTCTTCTTGACGTGGGACCTCCACCTCAGTTTGGCATCCAGTGTCATTCCAAGGTATTTTGCTTCATTGGCGTTCCTATTTGATTTTTTCTTCTTGACCTGGGACTTCCACCTCAGTTTGCAAACTGCAAACATGCCATGGCATCCAGTGTCATTCCAAGGTATTCTGCTTCATTGTCGTTCCTATTTGACCTACAGAGGCGAACCTGTCACAGTGCACAAATTGTAGCAAACGTAATGTAGTTTTGATTATATAGTAGCGTCCGCACCGCTAGGATGCATCGTTTTGACGCTGTGAGCACACAAAAAAAAGTGCGAAAAAGCGGAATTTTGACATTTTATCCACCTTCAAGCTTGAATATCTCCTAAACGACTATAGGTACGCGAAAAATGAATAAAGTCACTTTTGTAGCAAATATAGTGAGCTTCATTTTTCATATGAGCGAAAATACGAAAAAACTGGCTGGAGGTTTTTCAAACTCAAACTTTTGTACATCATCCAGCCCTACTTCTTTTTAATTACTTTGTCACCTTCCTGGGTACCTACAAAACAGTGTACAAGGATAGTAGGCGATTCAGAAACTGAAGGTGTTCTTTCGGCTCGCCGTTCACCTTCACACTATCATGACTTTCAAGTTGTTGTACAGGAGCTGTGATGATCTTGGCGACAATAATGGAGACACTAGCACGTCCAAAATGGCGTTATTAGCTCCTGGCGGGGTCTCATCGCGGTTTTTTTACTAGCTTTCGCTGAAACACCAAACCGACCTTTGCATTTTCGACTATTTCAGTGGGCATTTCCCGCTTGGCTGAGCCCAACTCGATGCATCAATGTCACTATCACTCGACTCGAATAATACAAACATTGGTGGCGTTTTGGAAAACCTCGTATTTCGTTTTATTTGGGATACGTCGATGAATACATTACCGAAAACAGATTGCTGGGGGAAATGAAGCAAAAAATGCACCGCCTTGTGTGCGACAGACTTGTCCCAATTTTTCCACCTCATAATGGCCCCTAATGGTTTGATATGACCTAAGATTCGTCTAGGTGAATAGAAGGCTGATGTCCGGATTGAAACGCCCTTCTCCCAATGAATGGAAATATCGCCTTGACAGAAAAAACGGGTGGCTCCTGAGGGCTGCTGCGATTAGGCAATCCGATCGGAACCTTGTGGTGGGAAAATGGGAAAATATTTTGGCCCACCCCGGGGTTACCTATTTTTCGGGGATATTCCCGCGAATAAACCATTGTCGTTGGTTCTCACAGTGCGTATCAACGGTGATCTTTTTGGCGAAGGCAACGAACAACTTTGAAATAGAGAGTTTCAAGGAAGCGGAATCTTTGAAATCCTGCGATACCGAGTTATACTCCCTACCTGTTTTTGAAAAGTACCTACTTATTAGTATTTATTTTAATTTTTTTCCCAATTTTTTTCATAGTTTGTAGGTACTTGGAAGTTTCCAAAAGAAAGTGGCAGCAAAATTTACTCAAGGGTAAAATTTTTGGGGACAAATTCTGCAAAAGTTAGTTTCGGTCGATAAAAACAACCATGGGCCCAATATGTAATTGTCAATATCTACGTAATAATTGTCAATAATCTACGCAGACGGACATTTCATGCCAATACCAACACAACGGTCAAAAAATTTTAATCGGCCATAAAGGCCGTCATAATGATGTCATCATAAAGATGACAACAACAACAACTTTTTGGCAAACAATTACTCTCACCTGGGGAGAGGGGATCTTGACTGGGATTATCCATGCCCCTGCCAAGTAAATGCCGTCTGCAACAAGGAGTGGCACAGCCCTGGAAGGGGGCGAGCCTTCCTTTAACTAGACACACATGACCATCGTCGCGAAAACGTGAGTTGATCGAGAAAAATCAATCCACAGAACGTAAAGCTACCTCCAACTACTACCTCCAGTACTAACCTACCTCCACGACTCCAACGTAAGTACCAACCAAAAATGTTTTGGGAAGTTGGTAAGTACCATGGTAATACACAACCGTGCACGTGATAAATTTTAACCAAGTGAAATCCTGTTAGGTTTCTAACAAAGTATGTACAGGTAAGGTCTACTCTACTACTGCTATGTATGTACCTACGAGTAGATAGATCTACTATAGTTTGTAGTTATAGTTTGTTTTTCACCTATGGTTCCGGGGGTCGCTTACGATTCCGCGAGGGTTCTCTCGAAAACGCCGCGTAGATTTTCGTCAACCACGGTTCTAGCCAACCCAACTGTTGCTAAGATCCATCGATTAGGTCCAATTCGGGCACCGGTCACCGAAAAACGATAACGCTCTGCCGCAAATTTGGCCTTCAGTTGAGCTAAAAACAAAACAACAACAACAAAAAACGCTGCAAATTTTACACAAGGGTTTTATTATTCTTTGATATACTTACGTTACTTGTGCAGAAATTCAATTCTGTCAATGAAAAGATTTAAAAAAAATTTTTTTTTTTGATTTTTATCTCAAAAAAAAATTTTTTTTTTTGGATTTTTTTTTTTCAAAAATGTTTATTTTCAAAAATTCTTTATTTTTTACTAGAAAAATATTTAACATCCTAGGATCCTTCAAAAATCCAATTTTTAGCCCCATGAAAGCCCTAAAGATCGCCCCAGTGAAATCGGATCGTTCCGGGACCCCAAAAAATGGATTCTACGTCCAAAAATACTTCGAAAACGACACCTAACTCGAACCCATAGCTAAAAGCCTTCAAAAAAACCCTCCCGTAGCCCCATTATAGCCCCATAGCGCCCCACGGGTTTGGGCGATCGGACTGAAAACCTTGCGGGCAAAACTAGATGGTAAACCAAGTATTTTGTCAAAATTTCAGATTTATAAAAAAATTCCTACTGCCCAAAACGGCCTGGACGGCGGACGGCGTACGGCGGACGGACATTTCTGATTTAGAATGTAGACCTCTTGAAACGGATAATGTCAAATTTTGAGCCCGATCGGAGTCGTCGACCCCCGTCGCGAAAACATAGGTGTATAAGAAGAATAACAAACCAAAACTGCAAATTTTACACAAGGGTTTATTATTCTTTGATAATATCAATTATAATTAATTTTGGCACAATCTTTCTATATTATAGAAAGATTGTGCAAAAATGAATTCTGTGTCTATAAAGCAATATTATTTTTGAAAAAAAAAAAAAAAAAATCTGAACAATGTTTGGACAGATGTCGGACCCCAAAAAAAGGAGTTCGCGTCCAAAAATACTCGGAAACCGACACCTTATTTCACCTCCTGGGATTATTCAAATATCCCATTTGTAGCCCCATGAATGCCCCATAGATTCTCATGGTGAAATCGGATCTTCTGGGATCCCCAAAAATGGATTCTACGTCCAAAAATACTTCGAAAAACGAAACCTAACTCGATCCCATATCCGAAAACCTTCGAAAAACCCTCCCGTAGCCCCATTTTAGCCCCATAGCGCCCCACGGATTTGGGCGATCGGGCTGAAAACCCTGCGGGCACAACTAAATGGTAAACCAAGTATTTTATCAAAAATTCCGATTTTAAAAAAAATGCCTACTGCCCAGAACAGCCCGGACGATGGACGAGGGACGGCGGACGGACATTTCGGATTTAGAATGTAGACCTCTTGAAACGGATAATGTCAAATTTTGAGGCCGATCGGAGTCGTCGACCTCCGTCGCGATTACAAAGGTGTATTATTTCAAGAATAATAAACCAAAATGCGGCGTAGAGGTGATTTACAAATTGTTAATGTGTTGTGGTGTTTTTGAAATGAGCTTTTGTTGAATTGTATAAAATGAACGGTTTTTATTTTTTTTCATCCATTTTTGTTTGTTTGATTGTTGGCAAACCTGTCGCAAACGAGCTGTAAGTTAGCAATTGAATAGTAGGTAACGCTAATGGGACTCCCCATTATGGGAGCTGTATTGTAGGGTGCCTTCAAACAGAAGGCCTTTGTCTCGGCGACAGATTTCAATTCTAGTTCTTCATAAAATTTAGAGAATAATTCTCTAAGGCAATTATTAATTAAATTTTTATTTATAAATTTTTATAAATTCATAAGGCTATCGGACCTAGGCTATTTCATAAATGCTATCGGACCTTTGATTTTACGTTTGGTGTTATAGAATTTCGGAAGCCTTCTATCGATAAAAAAAAAAAAAAATACACTTCCCACTTGGCCCTTTGGGCCTCGCCTGGACCACAGATTAAACTACTGACCTGGATCCCCGGTTGCTTATTGCTTAGAGCCTACGGCTGAAGTTCAAGAGACATGGAACGTGCTTTATTAACCGTGGGATCGGAACTCATCTTGCGTGTTGGAAAATTAACTGTCTGACGCCGAACTAGTGGCCTGGTGGTGAGACAAGTGATGATACCGAACTAGTGGCCTTACATATGGCTGGTGAGGATACCACCGAACTAGTGGCCTAACGTATATATATATATAACCAACATAATATATAAATGTGACACTCCCGCGTCTCTTTCCAGGAATATCGGCTTTGGGCAGTGAAGTCACAGCTAAAGCATGAACATTGTTTATGCTAAAAGATAATTCCGAGGCAAGTCCACTCTTGACCATAATATACTCTTAAATCGAGGCCGTCTGACAACAAGATCAAGCCTAAGCCATTCATGTTACTTTTGCACATTCGTGGTCAAAGAAATATGGTCCCGTTACTGGACAAGCAGTGCCAGTGAAATGATTCAAAACCTCAACACCATAAGAAGTGCTTGATCGTCTCGGGTACCTGTTGACCAACTCGCCTTCCGTTTTTGGCTCCCCCTCCCGCCTGGCTGATATTGTTTGATACTTTTACCGCGTCCTTTATCCCGAAGGTCCGAATTATGGAAACCGCAAACTTCACGTACCGAAACGCACCGGAACGGCCCCCAAGCTCGACCTTAATGATCCTTTTTGGGACCAATTAGGGTGATGAAACCACCTTTGTAAAATCTCCTTTGGGGAAAAGGCCCTTTCAATCCGGCCGAATGTGAATTGGACTTATGACCATTAAAGAATTTCGCAAGATGGGCAATTGAATAGGCGCTGAAACACAAAAGGTGGTCAACGTCTGGGCGGATTGAAATGAGACAACTGTTTGTCCGTCTTCTCATATCTTTAATTGGAAACGACTCTTACAGATAGAAAATCGCCAATTTTCTGAAAAGTGCACCGTGATTGGGCATGTCGCAACATGATCGGCTTACAACTTCATCATCGTGATTGGCACCTTCGACGAGCATTTTCTTAGAGAATCGAAAACCACGCGCGCTCTAATCGACGCTGGAAGGCGATTCTGTTCCGATCGGCCGAAAGAAACCGTTCGTGATAAAAGTTTCGAAAAAGGTTAAGCGAAATAAGAAGAATGGATCGTGTTATGGGACTTTGGTCGAGGGAATTGGTTCAAACCATAGACTTAAGGTCCTGGCACACTAGGCAGGCCAGGACAGGCACAAGACAGGCCCAGGACGCGGGATGCCGGGTCGTTGGAAATGTCCCGTCCCGTCCCTCTGCGCACACTAGACAGGACATTTTTATTCCCCTCGCCAGCCCTCTTTCCACCTCCACACGCTCTACTCCTTCTTCGAATATGTTTTAAAGAACTTGAAAGACTATTGACATTAAACTCTGTATGTTATTGTATTTTATTTCATACAGCTACGTAAAATATAAGCTTAGGTGTGTTTTCTTCAATTAATATTTATGATAGACGACTAATATCATAAAACATATTAGGTATGTTTTTCTCAACGTCATTGGGTTTGCACATATTGCAAACTTTTAATTTATTAATTTATTCATTTGCAATATGTGCAAACCCAATGACGTTTACTTATTTAATAAGTAAATACAGGGTGGTCCCTGAATAATATATATGAATTTTAATTTCCTTAGTGCGAGGAATTTCGAAAAAAAAAAAAAAACATGTTTCCTATTTGTTTATTCGGCATTAAACTAACCTATTTCCAATTTGTTTACGGGGAATTGGCCCAGTACACACCAACTTCGTTTTTCAGATGAGAACCCTTTTTTTTTTAATTTTAGATTTTGATTTTTGGGAACATTTGATGAAAATCTGACCCCTCAAACGATTTTTACCACGCGCAACCCACCGCCAATTTGACCCAGTCGAAAATAATTGAAAATTCAGAATGAAAAAAAAAAAAAAAAGAAACACGTGTTTTTGCGTTTTTCCAAAGTCTCTCACCCTAAGGAAAATTTCCTTAGGGTTTATAGTTAATATAAATATAATTATATTTAATATAAATTCATATCAACTTTTTAAGGACCACCCTGTATAATAATATTTAATTTATTTCATTAAATAGTGTTGTTTAATAACCCAACTTCGGCGCGAAAAATAAGCAGTATTCTTTTCAAAATTAAAACCCGTGAAAGTACAGAATGGAGATCAGTAGGTAGGTACGTAATTATCAATTCAAAGAAATTATCCTCAAAACCTTGTCTCAAAACAATCAACCGAACGATACAATCCAGTGAAAATCAAAACAGTGCAATGAAAACAAAGGACAAATGTAAAATGTGAATCACTGAATTCCTACAAAATGCCGAGAGGCGTGAGTGGAGGGGAAAAATAGGTAAACCAAAAGGCATGGAAGGGGCAAGATGCGTGAGTGGAGAGGAAACGACCCGCGGGATGCCGGGACGTTTTCGCTCGCCGAGCAAAAACGGCGTTGTCCGGTCCCAGGCACAGGACGGGACGTTGTCCTGTGTCCTGCCTAGTGTGCGGTCCTCCATTTGAAAACACAGAAGCGAAAAATTACGTCCCGCGTCCCGCGTCCGTTGCCTGTCCTGTGCCTGCCTAGTGTGCCAGGACCTTTAAAATTGGCCAGGTACATACATTGACTTCCACACCAGTCAGACACGAAATTTACAATCCCGTAATCCAGCAGTTCTACGTCAATGTGATGATTGATGTGAGAGTTATAGTTAAGGGGAGGGGTGGAGCAGCTATTCCCTAATATTATAGTATTACTGTCACGACTGGGGCTATGAATGGCAAAAAGAAAGGCGGGTCCTTGTGTCTCGTTGGACCTCCTGGCGTTCCGTGACTGTCAACGAGAAATGAGCAGACCTTGAACCTCTCCGGGCTGGACCAACTCGAACAACCGGTCCAAAGTCATACGGTTCCGTTCACTCGCAAACTGGCGGATGACGAAGCGTTCGCGAACTGCAAATTAAAACGTACCTACTGTCGTTCTCAATCATACTGGAAAGCAGTCTCAGTGATCTCCAAGTGGGTGCCTCCGAGCGTCAATCCCATGTAGTGGGAGGTTTAAGGGCCAGAGCAAATCCCGTCCGAGTTCCATTGATCAAACCTTCCCAAAAGTTTAAGTTGGACGATTTCTTGAGCTTTTGCCTCCGTAGCAGTTCCCAAAGGGCAGTAAAAGGGAATGCCGTCACATAGCGTGAACTCAAATCACTCTCCATCTACACAGCCAGAGGGCCCGTACGACTAGGAGGTACCTTCCCGAGATTTTCCCAACTTTTCTCAAATGACGCAAATATGTTTTACTTCCACCAGAAAGTTTGTGTTGGTTCGGAGAAAACTTCGTTTAACCAAGCCCGTTGGCAGCTCGTTGGGGAAAAGTGACTCCTTTTTGACTGATCCTAACGTCGCGAGCAAAAAAGTGAAAACCTCAGGTAAGTCCTGGAAGTACGACGTATCTAAACGAATTTAGTAAAATTGAGGAGTGTATGTCCAGAACCTACTTTTAATAGTAGGATTGGAAAATACACTCCTCAATCCGTTTTGGCAAATATTTCGCGAGAGGTATTTCTGAATCACACGACATTATAGCATTGAATTGTGAATCACGGAAGGATTATATTGCGGAATCGAATCCAGAGTAAGTGTTTTAAACGATAAATTCAACTAAATTTAGGATACAGCAGGTTTCGGCACTAAATATGGATAAATTGATGTAAAATTATTGGGAAAATTATAAATAAAAATGTATTTTCACTAAAAAAAGTTCATTAAATGAAAAATATAGAAGTTTACAGTGATACTATCTTTCATAACTAATAAATGAATTGAATTAATAAAATTGGGGAATACCAAGTGCCTGTGCTACTTAGGTATCAAAGGCAGAATAAAATGAGAGATAGTGGAATTTTTATTGTAGTGTATTGGGCATAACCATTTTGGTGTATTATTCTTGGAATAATACACCTATGTAATGGCGATGGAGGTCGACGACTCGGATCGGCCTCAAAATTTGTCATTATCCGTTTCAAGAGGTCAGGATTCCAAAAACGCCGCCACCGTCGTCCACCGTCCGGGCCATTTTGAGCAGAAGGTAGGCTTTTTTTTTTAAATCTGAAATTTTGACAAAATACTTGGTTTACCATTTAGTTGTGCCCGCAAGGTTTTTCAGCCCGATCGCCCAAACCCGTGGGGCACTATGGGGCTAAACTGGGGCGACAGGAGTTTTTTTTTTTTAAGGCGTTTAGCTATGGGATCGAGTTAGGAGTCGTTTTCGAAGTATTTGAGGACGTAGAATCCATTTTTGGGGGTCCCGGAACGATCCAATTTTACTGTGGCGATCTAAAGGGCTTTCATGGGGATCAAAAATGGGATTTTTGAAGGATCCCAGGAGGTCAAATATTTTTCGAGTAAAAAAACAACTAATCTTTGAAGAAAAAAAAAATGTTCTAAAATTTTTTTCATCGACAGAATTAAATTTTTGCACAAGTAACCCATATCAAAGAATAATAATTATTATTGGATGAAGACTTTAAACTCTTGTTTAAAATTTGCAGCGTTTTTTAATTATTTAAACGTTACAAAGATCAGTCTGTACTTTTCCGTTATCCCCCCCCCCCCCCCTCGCGATTTCTTGTTTCATACACACACCTCCCGATGGCTTTAAGGCACCCAAATTCGAGTTCTTCTCGGTTATAACACCCCCACCCCCTCCCACTCGATTTCGAGTTTCATACACACCCCTCCCGATGGCTTTAGGGCACCCAAAGCCAACCAAAACCGCGTGGGGTGGGAGGGGGGGGGGGGGGGGTATAACGGAAAAGTACCGATCAGTCGGGAAATTCTGAACATTGATCTCGGAACAGAAAGATTTCAGATTAGTAAACTAACCCAGCAGAACTAAAAGTATGTACATAGGTACTACCTAAGTCAAGTAAAACAAAATAAAAATCGTGATGGTATGAACCTTCATGACAATCTAGGTGTGTTTTAAACCAGTCAAAACCAGATAGAGTAAGAATCACATTTTCCTATCATCATAAAATACTTTCCTATCATCTTAAATACTTTTCATATCAGCGAGTAAATAAAAATTCGAGATGGCTGTGGTGGATATCTCCTTTAAGTGGCCGCTTGAAAATGCATGAGCGCTCTTCTTGTAAAACGGCTGTAGTCGAAAGGTAGGTTCTGGAACACTAGATGGATAAACCTTCTATAATATAGAAGGTTTATATTATCTATTATCTAGGTTTATATTATATTATTATAGTACCTTGGTTTTGGGAGCAACCCCGATTTTCTAGCTCGATATATTCGGTGATATAGTCGGTTTTGGCAACAACCGATGCACGTTGTTGTGGGAAACCATCTAAAGAACAAGAATCACTCAAATCCGCGTTTTTTCAAAGGTAGGTTTTGGAAATACACTGCTCAATACCACCGCCCACACTCTCTCTATCTTCCTCTGGCGACGAGAGCACATGTGCAGGATGCTACTTCGACAACTCGAGCATCCATCTGGAGTCCTGTGTCCTTCCCTCCGAAACAAGAGGCCGTGTGAACGTGAAATATGCGCTTGTAGAACTCCTCCATTCACACGACTAGCCTTAAAATTTGAATTAGGTACACGTATGTACTGCAAAATTTGCAGTGCAAATACACCCGGTGGGTGTCCAGTACGTACTGGACATCCACAGAGCCCATTCTCATCACCACATCCCTCGGTTCATTTGGTTGTGTACTTGTTGATCATCAACAGTTGATGAAAATTTAATTTTGCTATTCATTGGTAAGCAGAAATAGCCACTTGAAGAGGAATAAGCTTTCAAGAGGACGATCAATCCGTTACAAACAGCAGAACAAGAAGAACAATAATTGAAGCGGTCAATGTTAAAAGGGGATATGTTTAAAGTAAAGTAAATGTAACACATCCACTTTTAACATATAATTATATTATATTATACCCTTATATTTTACCTTTTCTGCAATTATGAAGATTTTTAAGTGAAATATTTTTATAGCAGCCTAAATGTAAAGAATTCGGTAGTCAGTTTGGCACGTTTCGGTAGTGGACACTCTTAGGTAGTGGCGCTGGGATTGTTGAGTTGGCGCTTTCGGGATTGGTGGCTTGGGAATGGCTTATGAGCATGCTTGCTCGGCACTTCCGTCAGTTACCGAGCTCCAGACAAGCACATTTTATTGTACGCTCAACCAGCGCTCAAAAAGTTAATTGGTAAGGAATCCGCCGCTGTCTTCATTATTGTACTTGCCAGAGTGCCAGGAAATTTTGCAATTCGAGCAAACAAAGAGAGAAACTGACCGGCCCTTGACCACCTCCTGCTGAGAATCACATCCTCATCTCACTTGAGCTCCCTGGCAAGTCGCTGGTAATTGGCGGCCTGATATATACCTACCTAATTTGTCAGATCTTATCCAACAGAGTTCCCCGCGTTAATTGCGAGTAGTTCGGTACCTAATATATTAGGTACCGAATTCGTTAACCCTGCTCGCATTGCTAACACTCATAACGTCAATTTCAGAAGCAGAAGAAGATGTCACAAAATATGAACAGAGAAATTATAATAAAGCCCGAAATCCACAAAAACTGTATCAAACGACTAAGTCTTGTTCCGACACCCCAGTTCCACTAGTTTTCTGTGTTACAATAATTAGGTAACAGTTACAATAATAGGTAGGTGCGGATTTTCGACCTAAAAATCTGTTCACGAGGGAACTGATTTGAAAGAATATTAAATATTCTTTCGATTTTGGCACTTTTGCGGACATAACGAAATGTTAAAAAGCTGAAAACTTTACACACTTATACAATTTAATTTTTGCACAATTAATAATATAATTGTAATAAAAACATAATATTATTATGTTAATCGTGCAAAAATTAAATCTGGGTCAATAGCACGCCATAAGAACCTAAACCTGCCGGTTATTTCGAGGAAGCCCGACACTCAAACCATGCGGTTTTCCAAGAAAAGGCTCTTACATTGTGTGGTTTTTGCCGACGGTGCAGAGGTCTAAGTACTCAGCAGAGGAGTCATTTCTCACCCTAACCACCTCATTCGCTCTGCACATTGTTTAGACAGATGTGGGACCTCGAGAAATGGATTATGAGTAAAAAATGACTCGGATAACTTTGACCTTCTGGGATCCTTCAAAAATCCTATTTGCAGCCCCATGCAAGCCCCATAAATCCCCACAGTGAAATCGGATCGTTCTGGGACCCTCAAAAATAGATTCTACGTCCAAAAGTACTTCGAAAATGACACCAAACTCGACCCCATAGCCGAAACCATACTAAAACCCCCTCCTGTCCTCCCTTTTTAGCCCCTCAGAGCCCCACGGGTTTGAGCGAACGGACTGAAAACCTTGCGACCCCAACTAGATGGTAAACCGAGTATTTTGACAAAATTTCAGATTTAAAAAAAAATCCCACTGCCCGAAACGGCTCCGACGGACATTTCGTTTTTGGAATCTAGACCTCTTGAAACGGATAGGTAATGTCAAATTTTGAGGCCGATCAGAATTTTCGACCTCCGTCGCGGTTACATAGGTGCATTATTCCAAGAATAATAAACCAAAAACGACGCGGACGGCTGTCGGGGGTTGCACGTTTGGAATATTTTTTATTCATGAAAGAACACATTAAAGAAGGGCCCTAACTACCTACTGTAGGAAAGTTCCTACATCATTCTCGGAGTAAACTTACTCCTGTAAACGTACTCCTATGTAGTTCTACATCCTGGCCGTATTTCACTCCATAGGCCAGAATCATAGAATTTTGATGAAAATCTAGTTTCTGCTAGTGACGAATGTCATTAATGATTGATATAGGAATATGTGAGAAGTCCCAAGACCCGTACAAAATCCCCGCCACAGAAATTCCGCGCCGACCGACGAAATCCGCTCGGAAGGCCTCGCCAGTAAAATAAAGACTAGCGTCACCTGGCGATGGCCTTCTGAACTGCTGGCGGGTTCAATGAACACAACATTCTGCAACGACTCAAACTTCCACGAGAGGCCGCCAGAGACACCGTGTTGCGAGGAAGTTCTCAACAGAAGAAAACAAGAGTTTAGTTCCCCAGTTTAACATCTAGCGGATAAAACTTGTCTTCAAACTTTAAACAAACAAAAAATCTAGCACTAACTCAGTCTAGCTCTCTCCTGACTCATCAAAACCCGTCCAAACCTGAAACATAATATTATTCAGAATAGGTATATTATCGTAAGTCGAGATAAATAATTATTGTTCCGCGTTCTAAAATCTCATTGGCTGGTATTTCGAAAACCCCATCAATGCTACTCACAATATGATCACATATTACGTAATAGATGAGTCAAGCACGGGAAGCGATTGACAGCTTTGAGTCAGTCATTCAGCCATGCATGAAATTCACCAAAAACTAGCGAACAGCGCAGCCCCTTCGCTCTCCCCTTGGGGGTACATACATACTAACGAGAAAAATATATAAAACTAGGTAATCCTTGAAAAGTAAGCATACTATTGAATAACTATTGAATCCACTTCGAAAAAACAACTTGCCAACAGAACATGATTTCTTTTCTTGTGATCCATACTTTACTAGGGGCAGCCTAGAGGGGCGGATAGGCTGTTTTGACCGGCCCGGGTGATTCAATTAAACCGGCCCTTCTCTTCCCCATCTTCTATTCCTTATTCTTTGGATCTCTAACCTCTTGGAATTTTGACTCGAGATTTTTAAAAAATCGATGGCTGCGTAAACAAACCATCCTTACAACCAACTTCTTCCATGTTGCTGAGGATGACCCGAATCACCATTTTGGGGCGTCAATCGACTCGGCACGATCTATTGTTCGGAAGCCACGCAACGTGTTCCACTAATTCAATCCTCATAAAATGAATTTGGAACCTCAAGTGGCCGTACCCACACAATCCCTGAAAATTTGACTGAAATCGGATCAACATTGTGGAAGTTATGGCTGTAACAAGGAATCACACATTTGCGCCTGCGGACAGCGTTCCGCTGATTCAATCTTGATGAAACTGATACGGGACCATCTAGGGTTACACCCACACAATTCCTGAAAATTTGATTGAAATCCGATAAAGATTGTGGAAGTTATGGGTGTGGCAAGGAAATGCGGACAGACAGACACGGAACCACATTAAATTCTCCAAAATCAAAATTTCCACTCACGTTTTGCGTTTCAGAGCCTCCTGAACAAATTTTTTGAATCCGGCCCGAAGTACCAGACTTTATGTTGTGGACTGTATAATATTAAAAAACGAGTGTGTGAAAAAGGAGAGGACAAGGCGGGGACTCACCGGATGGAATTATTCGTGTCGTCTTCTGGGGCCCCAGTTCGTCGATTCCTCCTTGAGGAGCCTCCTGAACAAATTTTGTTTAGGAGGCTCTGAAACGCAAAAAGTGAGTGGAAATTTTGATTTTGGAGAACAACATTTTTTTCATTTCGAAAGTGAAAGCAATGCTTCCTCTGCCTTGCAGACTCGGATGCAAAATTAATACACTGCCAAGTGGGACATGGTACATAGCTTCCTCGCGTTTAAAGGTTTTAGCTCGCTCAGCTGATCAGGGAAAAGCCGATTTCAATCGTGATAAAATTTGTATGGGACCTCAAGAGGCCGAACCCGCACAAACGGACAGATGGACAGACGGACACTGTCCGTCGGACAGTCGGACTGACACGGAACCAAATTTGCTCAAGAGGCTCCGAAACGCTAAATGCAAATTTTAATTTCCATTTATGGAAATGTTAATTTTGGAGAACAAAAATTTTTTCGTCCCCGAAAGTTAAAACAATGCTTCCACTACCTTCGGTAGTCTCTGAAGAAAACAAAACATCACAACCCAAACACCACTATTATCACGGAAACCTTACGGTGGCAGTGGTAGTATAATAATATTATTATTATACTAGTATATTATAATACATAATAATATATTATATTTCTAGTTTAAATGCGTTTTCGGCTAAGTGGTAGAGTTAGGTATCGATTTCTGAATATTTTTGGACGTGAAATCCAGTCTTGGTGTCGCAGAACCATCTGATTTCACCGTCGGCATCGATGGGTCTTTCAAAGGGTTACAAGAGGAGCCTTTGAAATATGCCAGGGGTTGAATGCGGGATGTCGTGTGTGGGAAAATGATACCTACGCATATTACCGAAATGATAATTCGCGAGCAGCAAATTTCAGGTGGACTCAAAGAGATTAAATGTTTTGTGACAAAACTTTTGTCTTTGAGGAGGACAGACGGCAGTTCTTGGTGTCTACACCGAATTGTACTGACTGCAGAATCTGATGACCCCGTCAATTCTCCAAACGGTGGGAAGTAACAGTAACAGACACTTATCCGGACCGATGAACCGAATGATGCAAGCAAATCGTAACGTCTACCGGCCAGGAATAAGCTTGGAATTAGGGTAGCTTTGAAGAGTGCGTTACCGACTTAAGACCGCAAAAATAGGTGTCGGGTACCGTTTCCTTACGCCACCGCTTTGCCCACCGCGGCACTGAATATTCGATTGTATAAGAAAAATTGATTTCTCCTCACGTTTTATCAAGTATCGAAGATTTCATCAACCGAAGTCCTGATGTCTAATTTTGTAGGCACCTGCTCGGCGCTGAGCGTCCGCCGCGTCGATCCCCCCCCCCCCACCTTATTTTTCATTTAAAATTTATCAACAATTTGACCAGTAGTTGTCAGATAATAACAGTACTTACATACCTACGTTTCCAGATTCGAGAGCAGTCCCTGCGTGATCGTAAACACCTACAGATATCTGGTCTTAGTTCACATTCCAGTTCTCACACATTATTCAATACACCTATAACTTTCACGAAATGAATGGAAATTTTTGAGGACTTCGAGAATGAAAATTCCATTATTGGACCACACAAATGGTGCAAAATTTGTACTAAATGAAAAAGGCAAAGTCCAGTGAGCTTTTATTAAATAGGGTTATATGATTTCGGTTATCTGAGTTTCGGAGATATCACCAGTGTTGCCATAAGCGGAGGAAAAACATTTCCCCGAATACGAGTTAGCTTCCAATTTTTATTACCAACACAAGAAAAAAAAAACCTCGAAATTATCTCAGATAATTTATCTGCAGTCGATCCCGAGTAGGTACCTACCTACCTACCGAAAACTTGAAAAACATGGTTTGCCAGAAAATCACGTTTTCTGAAACCATCCGGTGTGGTCCAGCGTACAGGCGGATAAAATTTATCCGAGTTTTAATCATGCCTCTCCTCCTCAAATCGTTATGTCCGTCATTTCATTGTAAATTCCATGACATATAAATTGTTACTGGCTGTCTTCATCTTCTCTTGGTATCATTATTTTGGAGTCAGACAAGTAGGGATGTCCGATTCTCAAAAATGAATCGATTTAAATCGAATCGATTATTTAGAAAAGGATCGAAAATAATCGCGATTATTTTTTCAAAAAGAATCGATACATCTGAGAATCGATTCTTTTTCCAAATTATTTATTAAATTTCAAATTTATTAGAAGAAGAAGAGGCATTATTACGTTACGAAACCTGAATTCCAATTACTAATAAATCCAACTGCAAACCAGCACTATTACGTAGGAAAAGGTAGGTAGGAAAGCTTCAGCTGTGTCAGTGGTTGTTGTGCAACTGTTTCCATCTCTTCAGCTGTTACCTATGGTCGTTGCAGTGACTCAATTTAGAAAATAATATTGATTCTTGTATACATGGATCTGTTTTACAGAGCAACTGAATATAAAAATACTTGTTAAGAGCAGAAAAGAATCGGTTTTCGATTCTGGAAATTTAGAATCGAATCGGGCCGATTCTTCAAAAAAATAAAGAATCTAAGAGAATCGATTATTTTTTCAAAAAGAATCGATTTTTTCAAGAATCGATTCTTTTTGAGCATCCCTACAGACAAGTCCCTACCAGTTGCTTGTTCTGTTATTCTTGTGTATTTTGTTTGGATCTTTTTCATATTTTTCCTCATGCCTAGAAGATATAAGCCAACTTATAAGAGTAAATAAAAAACAATGTGTACCTCAATGGCTTCCTTCGCCAAACATGAAGAGCTGCCAGCCGACGCTTCTGGTTTCCACTGGACAACTCATTCAGGTTTTTCGTTTGTTCCAATACTTTAAAATTTTCCGCAGATTCTCTAGTTTTTGACATGTCTATGACGAGGGGGGTCAGGAAAAATTTGTGTGATCACGGAAAACATGCAACGTTTTTTATTACTACTTCTGTTGATAGTAATAGGCGTTGTTTTGTTGTCATGACATAGACGTGATCTAAAAGGTCTCCCCATAAGGGAGATTTATGGTTTTTGGTTTATTATTCGTGGAATAATACACCTATGTAATCGCGACGGAAGTCGAAAATTCTGATCGACCAACAAAATAAATACTCGGTTTACTGTCTAGTTGTGCCCGCAATGTTTTCAGCCCGATCGCCTAAACCCGTGGGGCTAAAAAGGGGCTACAGTAGGGCTCATATGGAGGGTTTTGGTTTGGGGTCGAGTTAGATGTCGTTGTTGAAGTATTTTTGACCGTAGAATCCAGTTTTGGAGGCCCCACGGGTTTAGGCGATCGGGCTGAAAACATTGCGGGCACAACTAGACAGTAAACCGAGTATTTTGTTGGTCGATCAGAATTTTCGACTTCCGTCGCGATTACATAGGTTTATTATTCCAAATTCATCGGGCCCCCTAAAAAAAAAAAAAAAAAAAAAAAAAAAAAAAAAAAAAAAAAAAAAAAAAAAAAAAAAAAAAAAAAAAAAAAAAAAAAAAAAAATGAAAATTCATCTGGCCCTCTAAGAAAAAAAAGGAAAAAAAAGGAATGAAAATTCATCGGGCCCTCAACAAACAAACAAAATTCTCAAGAAAATCCGGGCCCCCCTTCGAAGGCCGGGCCCGGGGGCAACGGGTCCAGTGCCCCCACCCTCTCTACGGGGCTGTCGATATGTACCTACTGTAGTCATTAGACTTCGCATCACCAGTCTACGAATTTCGCAAAAGACGTGCGTAACACGTGGGATGCTCCGAGTGGCGTAAAACTGCCGAAAAAAGAGGAAGAAGGCCACCAAACGTTCAACAGTGCTTGACCGACGTAACAAGCAGATGAACCGTCACCGAAAGGAGGTGAACCAAAGCTCTACGTGTTTTTGGTGGGGCCACACTGCCTTCGTGTGGAAATAGGCTCGTCCTGATGAAGGCGCCGAATTTCAAAATCACGGAGGGATCTAATTAGACAATCTAGCGTAGAAAACCAACTTGTACCTTGAATGGATTAGTTTGAAGCGAAGTGGTTGTTTGCCGAACGTCCAAGCAGAGGTCCAATCCAAAGTGGAGGCTAGGGATAAAGATGACCCTCTGCAGTGGGTACTAGGTACGAAATTGTTTATTCAAAGTAAGCAATTGTAGTGTCGGTACCGATTTAGAGCAACTAAGCTCATCTAATGTGCAAGGTGGATGCGGCGAGACAGTGGGAATCCATTATTTAAAAAAAGTATTTTTATTTAACCTGTTGGTTAAAGACTAAAGCATGTTCCATGTCTTGGCTTTAATCCTTGATTGAAACGGTCATAATCCGGGGGTCTGGGGGTGTCCCCCAGCAGTCATAATACATACCATATTATTAATATACGCACAATCGCATGCGGCAGTACACCCACAGGCGGCAACGCTTTTTTATTTTCCTGTGAGAAGTTAATTCCTCTGACTACATCCAAGAATAGGTACTTTTTCATGACTTTCCAGGCAAACTACGAGACCGGACTGTTCCTATGTCTTCAGAACAAATGGAACTCGATTTTCCTTCAACAGTCCAATTCTCAATCTTTCACTCGAGTGAATTCTGCGTTTGACGTCTGCTAAACCCCCATCAGCCATCAACGAAATCTTGAATTACACGATTTAAACTTTAATGGCGCGACAGTTTACTTGAGACAAAGCTGTATTCGACAGTTTTAACCGCCAAGTTGTAAATCCACGTTCTTAATCAACTACATTTCCTCGAAAGGATTCGATGCAATCTAATTTAAGTGTTACTGGGTCAACTTTGTCTCAGTCACAAACATTTCCCAGCTTTCTACAGCTACACTGACGTGCATTGCGGATATGAACAGGAAATAGGCTCGGAGTCAATCCTGAATTGGCCACCTTATAATTCCATCAGGTAGCAACACGTCACGTAGAAAGCGGGAAATCGAGAGCCTGCGATAATAACGTTTGGACCCCGTCCGCGTCTGGTCGGAGGAAAAAATCGATTGTGTTCACCAGTAAGGTATTGTTTATAGTGACTCCGACAAAAGACTTGCGGGGTTTTTCCGATGTTCCGTGTCTTAGGGGGGCTGAAGAGCGAGGAAAACCTTATTATGGGGCTCGAGATTTTTCCCCCCTTTTGATTCTAAATCACCCTCTAAAACCCCCAGGGGTTAAAAAGATGCCTATCATCAAAAGTTCTTAATCAATCGACTGAAAATTTTCCCTCTTTACTATAACACATTCCTTCTATCCCCAGTTGATTCACCGATCCACGAAATGGCGATCGACCCACGACAAGATGATGTCCAATGATTGGGAGCAGGCTCAAACAGAAAACATCAATGGTTCCTTGGTCATGACGAGTGATTACGCTAGTCTCACAGTGACCTTTGCTGAGTAAGTTTCCTTAATTAGTTTAATTTCATTATGTATCGTTCAGCACTGATAAGGATTATGTACTGTGAAGGCCCTGACGAATGCATAATATAATGCTGAAAGCTTGGCGAAAGCATTGAAGTTTTCTGTTTGACCCTGCTCTCAATCATTGGACATCATCGTAGTGCTATCCATTCCTGCTTTGCTGGGAACCTAATGCGTCGGGCTCGGATTGATAATGTGCTCTGTGTGTAAAAAAGCTCGAAGAGTGGGAAACCTGCTGTGTTATGAAACCTCTTCATTTCTTAGACATAGAAGAAAGAGCGTGCGGGTTGGGGGGTGGGAAAGCGCCCCTCTAAGCTCCAATTAATTGGTCGTGACAAGAGCAGTTGAAGGGATAATTTGTACACCTTACTTTTTTAGCGCAACCTTTTTCCAAAAAATGGAAAGGTGCGCTCACCTCTTCGACATGTATGTTTTTTTGTTTTTTTGTTTGTTTTTTTTTTGTTTGTGTACAGAGCATCACGTCCGAGCGGCTCAACAGATTTTCATGAGGGTGGTCTCATTGTGATCAGCGAGTTCGGGGGGTGGTTATAGGCTACCTTGATTTTCCCTCCCTCATCCCCTTCATCGGTTTTCGGGAGGTCCTTCACGACGAAAGTTGTTTATCTCTGATGTGTAACTAAGGAGGCCTCAAAAGGGGGACGAAAGTTTTTGTCCGATTTCGTTGGTACAAGGGTCTATGGAATGAGCTTTTCAGGCTGATTCCAATGACTCCAAAACGATTTTTGCAGCCTGAGCCGTTCGTTACCTCTGATCGGCATAAGGTTTTATTACGCATCGGTCGTTAGGGTGCAGTTGTTTACGTAATGAGCATCACGTGGATACTTTTGATGTGTTGTGTGGCATAGTTTGGTCGCTAGATACCTACTGTTTCTTAGTTTCTCTCGCTCATTAAATATTAATAACTAAAGGTTGCGCTCATCTATTCAATTCAATTGATGGCTTGTTTTATAGGTATTTTCATATTCTGCTAGGAACTTTAGACCTGTTTAAAAAGTTTACCATCTTTTTGCATTGATCCTCTAAACTTAACTATGTAATTTAGGGGTCTGGGAAACTCTCAGGACGCATAGGAGATCCGCAGCTTCTTGATTAAAACGGCTCACACCCATCAGTTTTTCTAGCTGAAAGGTGCGAAGGTGTTTCCCAAGTAGATGGACTTGAGGTGGCCATTCATCACATTGCGTCCCATGTCTCACTACCGGCCACTCTCTTGTTTCTGTATACATCGTCCTTCACGTTCGTTATTTCGGATGCTTGTAAGAAAGAAAACCAACAAACTAGGTACCTTCGACCAACTTCCGTGCAGAAAAGCCCGAATGACTTTCCTCCTTCCGACGCAATTCAACGACTTAGTATCGATGTGGAAATGGTGTAGGAATAACGGTGGAAATGAACAGCCAGCCCAGCAATAGCAATAGTTTGCGTATTACGCACACATCATTCCACGACACCACGGACAAGTTGCTCAGCTCAAAAATACGCGTTCATCTTTACAACGGCATTGCCTCCACGTTCGAAAAAAACCCTTCGCCCAACTTTTTTCCCCTCTCCCGTATTCCGCCGCCCCCGCCGCCGCCGGAAAGTGGCGGGGGAGCCGTTAAAAGTGACAGCCAGGCGGTCCGCTCAACTTGTCGTTTCGAAGAAAGTTATGTGCCTTTCTGGGGTCACTTAGGATTAAACTTCCGACTCTGCCATGAAAGTAAGCACCTCTTTTGTATACCAATTGCTCCACTTGTTGTCCCCACTGATATATTCACATTTATGTTGAGTGCTCTATTTTACGTACGAGTGACAAATTCGCATGACCTCAACTTATGAAGAGGATTTCTTAGGCATCAGTTCGACACCATGAAATCCCTAGTGTACGTCTTGGCTTTGTGGGCCGATTTATGTGCAAATCGAGGTCACTTTTTCTGACCCCTCTTATTCAGCAGCAAACGAGTCTTCGCTATAAATGCTGTTCATTGCCCGTCGGTTACCACCAAAACCCTGATCATCATACTGCAATTGCTAGAAGAGATTATGTTCAAATTTTAAAGGTGGCATTAAACCGTGGGACTGCATAGGGGCTGTTAAACATGGGGTTTTGAAGATTTCTGATATAATCGTTGAATGACGGTGGTCCCTGCCCATCCATTCTCGTAATAATAATTATAGTTATTCTCCCATTGTACCTACTTAATGTATACCATCATTTCAACGTTTGATAATCGGTAACAGAATGGTCAAGAGTCGCTTTTCGGGTTTGTTGATTCAGATTCTCAAAATTTCTATCTTTGTGCTCAACTGGTCGGAATCGAACTATTTCACATCTGTTCTATTGAAAAAACTAAAAAATAGTAAATTTCCCATTAGAATAAAATTTAATGCTTATCCTTCATAGATAATAAAAATGATAATAGTGTAACAACTCAAAACACTTATTTTTTCAGGGAACCCTAAAAAGTTTCCTTCCTCGAAATCTAGTTAATAATTATACCTAATTATTTGTATACGTGGCCTTTAAAAATCAGGATTGAATCCTTTACTGTCTCCCAATATTGAACAGATTGTAATTGTAAGAAAATGCTCACTTTCGTAGTTATAGCTATGTTCATTTCTTCCGCTTCCTGGCATCAGTAACAGATTCTGTTTGTGTATTACAGATTGTAAGAACAGATTGTAATCTAGTTAATAATTATAATTATTTGTATACGTGGCCTTTAAAAATCAGGATTGAATCCTTTACTGGTGTCTCCCAATATTGAACAGATTGTAATTGTAAGAAAATGCTCACTTTCGTAGTTATAGCTATGTTCATTTCTTCCGCTTCCTGGCATCAGTAACAGATTCTGTTTGTGTATTAGGTATTTCGAGTTACGACTTTTTTTGTGTGGTGATTTTCGATCTTGAATAGTGTCATAATATGTGGGTAAGCAGAAATAATATTTCATGTACTATAATATATTATAGTACATGAGATATTATTTCTTCTTCATATCATGAAATGGACGGTGTTATGCAACAAGGGTCCAAGCGACATTTTTCAAATTTTCGAGGAATGCAAAGACTGTTTTTGATCATGTGTCACGTTTCTAGGGCGTTCTGCTTGACTCCTGAATAGTGGAGGGTGTCACTACTAATTCATTTTGAAGTGCCCAACATGACTGTTGCGTCAAATTTGAAAAGAATCCATTGGTTTTGCGATTAAAGCGTCTATGGTACATAGACCCTCGGGATAACCGTCATTCCAAATTTCGCAACATGGGTCTAAGCGACATTTTTTGGCGTTTAGACTCTTGTTGCTTAACATAATGTCCCAAGAGTGGCGTTTGGACTATTGTTGCGAAATGGGAGGTGTGAATCTCCCTCACTACAATCAAGACTTGATCCCACTTAGTGGGAGGTAAATAAAAAGTCTTACCTTATGCCACCCCTAAAAAAGATCGGTCAAAACATCAAATCATCAGATCTGGGGAATTTCCCAAAGAGAAACAAATTTACCACGGTAAGAGTTAGGCGCATAACTCCTGAGTTGCACTTCTGCAACAATGGCAAAACGTGCACCTACTTTCATTTTTAGGGAAAAAATAAATGAAGTTTGAAAAAATCAGATTCAAAATAGATTCTCCGCAGATCAACGGCTTCAATCCATAAGGTGGCAATAAATTTTTTTTTTTTTTTAGTGAGGATGGATTTTCATCTTGAGGCATATCAATGAAAACACTCTGGTACAGTCGGATATGACGGATAGCTTACCTCCTGATTCACCAATATCGGCCGCTGAAAATCAAGCTGTAATAGCATTTTCCCCCTCGAGGTCATTTTGCGCCGTAACACAAATAAATTAGTCGTACGAGGAAAAAAAAGGCGAAAAAATGGCGAGAGAGAAGACGAGGTATGGTTGATGGCACAGATGGATAATCAGTTGGATAATCAGATGAAACAAGCAAAAGGGGTCCAAGCGCCACTCGTAGTGGCGCTTAGACTCTTTTTGTACAATTAAAATGAAGCCTGGAGATATAGACTCTTGTTGCGAAATTCAGAATGGCTCATTATGAGGATGGCGCTTAGACCCTTAGCACCCTGTTACAGTTTGGAAGAATAGAGGGCGCTAAAATCGTAAAAAAATTAAAGCTCTTGATGAGACGAATCCAAAGATACCAAATACTCATTTTTGAAAAAAAATGTCGCTTGGACCCTTGTTGCATAACACCATCCAAATATTATTAGAATTAGAAGGAGGCCCTTGTACCGCGCGCAAACTGTCTAACCCATTCAAGCGGTTAGTCGGTAAACTCTAATGCACTTCTCATGACTGCAGAATCGTCTGCAAGCAGCATTTTCCCTACTCTCACCAAGACATCATCTACCAGGATCTCTTTTGTCATTTTTCAGAGTCCCTGGTGGCCTGCCCTGGCGGTGGTATGTTTCGGGCTATCATTTCCCGGTGTCCGGGCTCCCGCTACTTTTTTCATAAAACGTAAGTATTGCGCATCTTCACTATACTATCCGCTTGGAGAATTTCATACAGCAAAGAAACCTTTGCACAGGACCGATTTAGGTTTTAATCACAAACAATGAAATACTTCTGAAGAAGTAAAAATAAAAATAATAATTATTATTATTATCATTTAACAATGACTAACAGGACGTTTTCAAAATGTTTGCATACCGTCCCGAAATTGCGACATAAAAAAGCGTTCCGTCTGTAAGGAAGTTTGGCGGTTGGTTTCTCAACTTAAGTTGAGAAAAAATTTTTTGATTTTTTGGAGGAAAAAATGGCGTAAAATTAATCATTATTAAATGATCTGACTAGAACCGTAGGTCTACCCTCCGTGTTTTTTAAGGTATTGTTCAAATGTTTTATTGAATTGTATAATATAATACAATTCATACATAAGTGGGCACGCTGACAAACCTGGCTTTTCAGAAAAGTCATTCTACTATCATTAAATGATAGTAGCTAAATTTTAGCAGGCAGACTCAAACCGGTTCTAATGCACTTCAGATGGGTGCAGAATAACCCATTCTGAATAGGTTATCCTTCAAAAGTTACGTAAACTCAGCATTGCAGAAAACCTATCACTATTATTTATCGGGCATTTTTGTGAGAGTTCTGAGGAAACTCCGCATCTGATGCAGGGGTCTTACCACCCTTGTCTTCTCCAGTTCGGGGCAGTATCAGCCCCTAAATTCATTGCCAAGACCGGTAGGTCTACTCAGAAGGTATCTTAGGATCAACCTATCTGGATGGCTTCACTGATGTTGTTCTAAAAAGACCTTCCACCACCACTCGAGGCACCATCTTTGACTCTTTAGATGTGACGCCTGGGGAACCTACCCTGGATCACCTAGTTCTTCCCTCTAAAACAAGCCGCGGTAAAAACATGGCCATGGAACTGATTTCTCCCTACGACAACCCCCATTTTTACATTCAAGTAAAATAATTTAATAATAAATAAATAATAAAATTTTCAATTATTGTAATCAACGGGGTCAACCTCATGATGTGGGAAGGCCCAACCAAGGGTTTTCCGGGGTTGATTGCCAGCATATGCAATTTCATCGAGCTGAGCAACTTTTGCCGTGGCGGGGGATGGATTTACTGATTAGCTCGTACAAAGTTGTCTGTGCAGGTTGTGTCGACATGTGGGTGCGTCGGAGTAGGCTCGTAGGAAAAGGCACTTCGAACTCTGAAGCCACCCCGTCTAATTAAACTTCTGAAACTAATATTCGTCCATTAGCCGTCGAAAAGGGAGGTTTTATTTCTCACGGATATTCCTCCGAGTTTTCATACGGAAACCAAATGGTTTTCACCGTTAGGCAATTACTTCAACTCGGAAGTTGTTTCCTGACGAACTCATTCCCACTGTGCCCTGAAAGAGCCCTAAGGCCACTATTCAACCATTTTTTGAATTATTTATTTATTTTTTATTTTTTCAAATTTATATAGACAACCCGTTAACGACTACAAATTTGTAGTTGATTAACTTAAATTAATCGTTGATTAATCAACTAAATTAGTTGATTAAATTTTACTCAACCGCGGGATGAACAAAATGATGGCCCTTTGAAGAATTAATCAAATTTACTCAACCATTATTTAATGGGCCCTTCCCCTCGGAGCCTTACGATTTTTCCCCGACCTTTGGGGCCCTGTTTAAAAACGCCAATTTGGCTCCATGGATACCAACAGCATCAAAAGACCAGAAATTAGATTTGGAGATTTGCTCGGCAGTACCAATGCGTCCATTCATTCACCCGTACTTACATGAATAATTCACGAATTATTTATCCATATTCGTTAGGGTGGAAAAAACCTCTTCTCCCATACCAGGACTCAACATTTTGTTGCCTTTTCACTGATAATACAGCAAGCAAACGAACCGAAAGAAAAATCCTTCAGGTTGTATTTATGCAATTTATACAACTTGTATTTATACACAAATAATTATCGAAAAAAAATGTTCGGAAAGAGCAGAGTTTTGAAAAGCAGTTCAAACTTAAAAACCGCTTTCCCGCGGAACACCCGCTTGGCTTTGTAAAAGGTCATAATTTTTTAGAAAGGATTACGATTTTGCCGTCAAAACGGGAAAACATGGTATTCTGGCCATTTACATGTCATGTATTCCCCGACTGCAGTCGGTTATTGAATAAAAATATTCCCTGAAACCTGATTTCTCCCACAAAAGGAGACTTTACTTTCCATATCACAAGTAGGTATAGCTGGCTTGCTTTATCGTGTGTGATAATCAAAATCTTCAATTGGATTATGAAACAAGAAGGAGTCGATCAAAAGTGTTCTTTTGGTCTAAAAGGAAACAAATTTTCCCTGTTGGAATCGATTCGGAAAATAACTCAATCTAACGGTCTACACCTTCATCAAAATTCAAGAATAATTCTTCATATTATAAAGAACATAAGTTCAACATAAAAAGCTTTATGAAACGTGGATTTACAAACTTATAATTATTTGTGTAACTTTTTTGATGTGGTGTGGGTGGCCCCAGAATATTAAGTAGGTACGCCACCGAATGTATCACTTCAACAGAGAGGCAACAAAAATCACTACCTATTAAATAGGTTTATAAATTTTATTAAAAAAAAAAAAAAGCCCTCGCTTGGTTCTATTTCCGCAGACATGAGTGATGACGAGAACGACAACTCCTCTCTGTTGCCTCCGCCTCCGCCAATAAGTTCATTCAGTTTCACTTCAGGGACGACAGCCTTCCCCTTCCAGAAAACCACAGAAAATAAGTTGCAGTCCCGAATTTACCCGGGGACCACGTACAATGAGGACTTCGGCAGTTATCCTGAGGGCGGTCATTCACTGTCGTCGGGCTTTGACTTTACTGACTTCAACTTACCACCGGTGGGTCAGGTCGAAGGATTTTTTTATAGTTTGGTCTCAAACCTATTCGAATGCCTCTGTTAGCGCCAGCAGTTTTTCTTCAGGAACAGAGAAGTAATTTGTATTAGGTAACTTTTATTTATCAGGGAGAGATTTCTTCGCCTGCGCCGGACAAAAGCCGCGAAGATTACGGACCGACAGGCTACAACGTGGAATCGGGAGAACCTCCTGACTACCAGACTTTCTATAGTTCGAATGAAGAAGAGCATCCACCACCGACATCACCTGAAGAAGAAGAAGAGCACAGGTTTGTCGTTAACTGTAGTTGTATGTACTTATTCACATTCAACTGTTTCTGGTGGGGGGAGGGATCACCCCTACACTCCAATCACCGGTAGGCCACTAGATCTCGCCCTTCATGCTGGGTGGAGGAAACCTGGACCCCACTCCTTCCTTGCGTGACACGTTTGGCGGGAAGGTCGGAGGTGACTCCGATTTTCCCCGCCCTTGTCAGTTTCATCAATTTGGAGAGTTTTTATCCGCTTTTACAATCTTACTAAATTTTGGGGCATATTTGTCAGAACCAGAGGAAACTCATATCTGACCGAGGGGTGCGACAACCCTTCGGCTTCTCCTGACACGCCGCTCAGTGGTCCGAAATCGACAAAACGTGAACTTAATTCAATTTATCGAAAAGTAATAACTCCTACTTCTTTTAATTCAAATGTTGTTTGCGTGAATGTGTTAACTTAATCTGAGAAGGTCTCTTGTAAAATCAAACCATTTGAACGGTAGTTTTAGTTCTAGAAATAATACTCGTTAACCCTATTTTTCACCTACATTTACACAGGTGTAAATGAAAGCTGTTTAAGTGTTATATTGCTGCTGTATTGAAAAGGTTTTAAGAAGTTCTATTGCTTCTGTATTGAAAAGGTTCTTTTAAGGAATAAGAAAATGACGGTCAGACGTAAAACAAATCATTTTCTCAAAAATGTGTCATCTATGTGTTAATTTTCTAAATAATACCTCAGATGTTGGGAACGAACCTCGTTAAGGCCCGGGAATTATCTAGCTGGATAAAAGTCCGAAAATGAATATATGTATGTTGATGAAAACAAAACAAAAAACAAGGAACAGCAAGAATTATCACAGATAGCCAGCAGGACACATTTGAACCTGTCAGATCCGTCACTCGTTAGTAGGCATTTAGGCCCTTTGGTCCCAATAGGCTTCAAATGTGTTTCAGATGAAAACCCGAAAATTGCAAGAATTGAGCTCGTCCGAGCAATGAAGGCTTTTTATTTCTTACAAGATTGCGTTATCAGCGCTAAATGTTGAGTAGATAAGCACGTTGAAATAATTTTGTCCGGCTAGATTCGCAATCTGCCCCATTGTGCGACGGTTTGGACGATAGGAAGTCAAACCTCTTCACTATAATAGCACGACCGTTTGGATCTGCGGTTGCTCTTTAACATACAAATACACCCGCCTTGTATTCAATTCCCCTAGCAGGAAGGCATGTTGCTCTCTTTAGGCTCCCTGGTCCAAGCTGCTTGCACCCAAATGTTCTCTCTATCCCGTTAATGGAAAGTACATCCTTTTTAGGGATTACAACGAAGAAGACGTCAGTTCCCCGGTGAATTACGAAGTGGAGGAGAAAATACCCGACGACCTCAAATACAAACCGCCCAAAGTGAAAGTCTACCCGCTGCCACCTCCTTGCAAAGGAGCAACGCCGCCGCCCTGGCCGACGAACCCACCGCCTCCGAAACCGCCTCCGAAGAAGCCCAAGCCCAAGCCTAAGCCCAAGCCCAAGCCTAAACCAGGCAGCGGGTACTACACCTACGCACATCCCAATCAACGGGTGGTCCGACCTGTGACGTCTTCAAGGTGAACAAAAACTGTTTTGTCATCCTTAATCGAATTCACTTATCTCAAAGATTGATTCAGGATTGTCACCAACGGCTGATTAATAGCACGATAAGCCGCGGTGTGGTGTGCGACGGCAGATCACATTCCCGAATGGCCCAGTTGTTGAGTTGTCAGATAGTTCGTCTGATTGCAATTCCCTCTCTTGAATGTCGGAAACTATGCATCATCTGGGCTCAATGAGGCCCCATAAATCCTCTTTGCTAGGCATATTGAAGTTCACCCTTCCGATGAATCAATGGCTATAAAATAGATGCGGACGACCCGGCTGGGGAAGCAGTTCATCACAACCAGGGCTCGAAATATCGTTCTGTTCGGTTCCCCCAAACCGTTCCGATCCCGAAAAGAGCGAAAAGTTATAATTTTTAGGTAAAAGTTCCCTGTGGCTGAGTACCTACTCAGCAGAGGAGTCATTTCTCACCCTAACCACCTCATTGCATTTATCAGTTACGGTAGTTTAGGACCAAAATGGAGATTGGAACGAAAAATTTCGTTCTCAGCCAGAACAGTTCCCGCCATAAACGAAAAATTAAATGTTTTGCCTAAACCTTTCTTTTTGTAAGTAGAATTCACTGGGAGTTGATCAATAAAGTTCCCATCTTGAACGTTCATTTAGAGAGCTTTTATTTTTTTCAGGAACTTTATTACGAGCGCTGATCACAACTCCATACTTTCTTCTTGAATTATTTATCCTGTTTGTGAATAGCTGAAAATGTAATATTGTGTCATCTAAAATGTGTTGAAGTTCCAGGTTCCGATCAGCCAAGTCGAAACCCCGCCTGGTCTATAAGCAGTCGCCCTACATCATTAGATATGCTGGCGTTGGGGGCAGGCCGATTTTGATACGACACAGAACCGTCAGGCCGGGGACGGTCAGCCAACCAACGCGGGTGTATAGAGCGTCAAAAAAACCGCCGCCCAAAACCAAAGAGATCATTAAAGAAGTAGGTGACTGTTTACTGTGTGAAAAATTCGTTGTTTGAAAATATTTGAAAATGTTCATTTTTCAGGTACACATACATCACCATCACAACCCACCGATCCCGCCGATTCCTCATCCGTTCCCCATCGTTCCGCTGATTCCACTATTGGATGAGAACGGCCTCCCGATGCACCGTTCCGACGCCAGGAAGCCCTACAGCGTCCAAATGACGTCCTCGGGGAGCGACAACCTTTTCAATTTTTCGCCCTTTGGACTGACGCCGTCCGGAAGCGCCAACGTCGGAGTGCTGGCCGCAGCGCCGACTGGAAGTGACAATCCGGCTGGCAGGTGAGAAAATGACCAACCACATGACAAAGCGAGCTGGACAGGGTGGCGGAATACGATGGCGTTTCTGCAGCGTCTTGGTCAAAGCAGACTCCGCCTGTTCTGACCGGTTCTGACCCGAGGGGATGCTTTGAGATCTCATGAAATCTCACTCAGGCTTGAAATCCTTACCCCTCCACTGACTAACTTCATTTTGTCAGGTTTGCTGAGCCTCCGCCTCACACTACATCCAGCTACAAAGAGACTGACGCTCTGAATTCCTCAACCATAACCAGCCAATCCGCCGTTGAAATCACTGGTTGATCAATTTTCGTTCGCAGTGAAAACTTCCTGTCAGAAAATTGACCCCATTGACCCCAACTATGGAGAAGGCTCCTAAAACATGTGTAAAAGGAAAATTTAATGCCCTTAACAGCTCAAAATATGATTCAGATATCAAACTGTATTTTGAAACGCTTCGTATAGAAATTATTCTTTATAAAGTAAATATAAACGAGTTATCGTCGACGTTACCATGATAGTTAGACAATAATCATTCCATTAACAATAAATTCTATTTATGAAACATTCTGCGTTTGAATGAGACCAAATGATGCTCCATGGGTGACTCAACAAGACGTTAGTGGGTCCAAACCTGAAGAAAAGACTTCAAACGAAAATTGGCGCTAGCGCGTAGCACGTGCCTTGTCAGGTGGACACCCGGCCTCTCACCGGCCTGCCTGCTGAACAATGAAGAGACGTGGTTCACGTTTGGTGATGAATGTAACTCTTCTGTGATAAATGTGGCTCAGTCAACTTATATATTCAGGTGTGCAAACAAATCGCATGCTTCACTAAATTCGAACGTGGATGAGCACCACCGCAGCAGGCAGCTTTCTGTCTCGTCTTGAGAATTCAAAATATTGTTAAAATAATTCTTTACCAAGCGTCACTTCTCTAAGTCACTTGCACCAAGAATCCCAGAGTTGAGGTTTGAACCAGAATCACTTGACCAGCTCAACAAGACAAATATTGACTATGTACTTACACGCGGACATGGAGGGTTCGCTACGCTCGCCCATTGGCACCCACTTGCCCCTGACCGGGCAAGGTTTACGACCTTGCTGGTAGTTAAAATAAGTAAGTAAAGTAAAGTAGGTTTTTAACTAAGTAAAGTTTTTTTTTTTTTTTTAACAACCAACCAGTTACTGGTTTTCACAATTGGGGCAGGAGCCAACCCCGCACTGTACTTGATAAAACTTTAGACATTCTTGATCTCTCTTGATTCTTGAGCTCTAGAAAGGATTCACATAAACTTGCGTTCAGAGGTGGGATTGTCTGCCGACAAGACAGGTACCTATTACAACACGTGATTGACTTTTGGTCAAACATTGGTGTTCGTCCTTGGGTTCGAACCAGGCTGATCAGCGATCCGACTTCGCTGACGCCATAGCCCACGGGGCCACCCTGACGCCTTAGCCCACGGGGCCACCTGACCCCTCGGTGGTTAAAATAGGTATTTTAAATCCCAGAATGTTTCCGAAATTAGCGATGAATAAAAAAAAAAAAAAAAACCGCCCGTCTGAACAGCGGGGGCCTTGCTTCGCTCGCCCATTAGGTGGTGGACAAATGAATATCGCTGGGTAAAAATTCAATAATATTTCCGAAATAAACAACGAAGATGCTATTTAACAGTTTCGCCAGTTTGCTCGGGTCTTCTCCTGGAAGTAATGTGGTGGAGAATCTGGAGCCGACAAAAAATTTGAGGGCTACGTAGATACCATTCAAAATAAGAAAGTTGAGCACAAGTGCACCCATTTACGCGCATTTCATTGGGATCCGTCGTTGGGTTAGGGATTCCGAATCAGTTGGGAAAAGCCTGTAATTTATTGCTGACTGCTCATGACGAATAGTTAGTGATATAAACAGCCACAGATGTAGCAAATCTAAATCTGCGACTCGCGTGGAGCATCTGAATTAGCGTTATAGGGTCATTCACCACCAAACACACCAGGCTCATTTTGAAAATCAAGGTTAGCCCAGCCTGTGGCCACATGTAGGACCATGTAGGGTGTTTTTCACCTTTGCTGAAAAACTGTAATAAAACTACAAAATTTGTACATAGTCAATACCTATGTATGTAAAGCCTTATAGACTTTTTTCCCAGGCCTCGCGTTTTCCTTGATGTTGCACCCGCCAAGAGCCGAAAATGGGCGTCATGAAAATAAGGTCAACAACATAAGATTCAGGGGATCACTTTATTTAAAAGGATACCTACTGGCTTCCACGAGTTTTTGTGATTTTTTCTTGTCTGAGAATAAAGTTTTTTTTTTTTTTTCGTGTGGCGCGTTTTGACGATTTTTTTCTTGCCCGCACTGCATAAAAAGCGGCCTACTCAAAAGGCAGCTGCATAGACAGGCGGCCACATTAGAATGTAGGCTCAATTCAAGTCAGCCAGTTAGATTTGAGCATCAGCTCATGAGTTAACAGGGTTTAATGTCTGGTAAAAGTGGCCATTCAACATGAGATTTTCACGCTACTTTCATAACAGTCTCATTTGTGGGTCGGTAGGTCATCGTAAAGACGTGTTCCACGTCAAAACTGGTAACTCCGAATAATCAAGAATTTCTGATCCAGCGTGCATTGCCACCAAAAAAAAAAAAAAAAAAAAAAAAAAAAAAAAAGGGAGCGAACTTGCACAAACATGAAACTTGCCACGTCCACAGTAGCCAAAGGAGTTCCCCTACCGAACGGGGTTCTTTCCGTGGAAGATCATTCCCGCCGCCAGTCTCCCCTTTTTGCTTTCTGATTGCACAACTTTTCTCAGTTATGGCGTCGGGCGGTTCCTCAAGAAAAACACAAACTCTGCCCACTGAGGCGCAGTGATCCGCAGTAATCAGTTTACCTTTACCTGGTGAACACTCCTCCTCCCCTCCATAACTTACCGACCGATACTTTTCACGGCCCACTGGACTTTCCTGTTTCTCATGGTACTCAGACGTTTTCTCGGGTCTTTTCCTTTCCGACTTCCGGATGACTCGAGACTCAAACCGAAAACCTCCAAAGTGAATCTAGTTTTCACTTTTCTCTTCGCGGTAGCTCATGGATGAATGCAATAAAGTGCATCGAGGTCTGTCGTTTATAGGAAAATAGAACCAAAATTAGGCACGCACCAACTAAACATTTCGAAAGCTTTGTAATAATTGACAATTATTATGTTTCATCTGGGTGCAAGTTCTCCTTCCAAATCGACTGCCACGCTAAAGGCGGATAAAATCTGCATCATTGGCTGGATCATTTTTACAGAACATGAATGGTAGGCAACACATTTTTGCGCTTTCAACCTGTTTTTTTTTTTAAGATGAAATTTGCCAAGAGGGTAAATTGTTTTACATGTCTGTCGGTCAATCTAATAACTGCTTCAATGTTGGCATTTTGAGGAAGCGTCCACCATTCTTGAACTGATACAAACGGAACAGGACTATAGGGGACAGTAGAGCAGCTTCATCCAATTTTGAACGAAAATGATCCAGAGCTAAGATTTTTTGAAGTGTTTTCGAATGTTTTATCCCCTTTCTTGAAGGCTTACCTTTCTAGCTTCAAGTTGCTCTGGCTAAATCGTTATTATAACTGCCCCCTGGAAAGTACAATGTGGGGTAGATTCAATCACCTGGTGGAGCGCTTTAAACCATTAAGTATAATAATATTATTATACTTCATGGTTCAAAGCGATTTTTCTTCGATAATATCGAGTATATTATACTCGACATTATCGATGTAAAATGAATGAAAAACTTCATAAAACATAATGAATTCCTAATTTTGGAAAATTCCCAGTTACCTACCTAATGATGATCGAGTAACATCAAGAAACTGATTAAGATAGAACGTTCTTACTTTTCAGCGAATGCTGAAACGCGTGAAGTCGTAGCTGAATGTTAAGGAGTCTCTAATTAGACTCTATTAATAGTAATTATTAGTCATGGGGCTGTCCAATTTGCCCATAACCGATGGAAAAGGGAAGGGGTTCCCCCAATTATTTACCCATAATTTACTCCCACTCTGTATTCGTTTATTTCTTAGTTTTCCAATCTTATTTATAACATCGTTTCTAAACGATCATTCTTGGGAAATCGAATCACTCATCAGGGTTAATTAACCACTTTAGGAGTTAGGTCGGTGGTGGATACTACCCCACTGGTTGAAACTGGTTTTCCCCCGAATGATGGTAGTAATGAAAATAGTAATAATTACTATTATTATAATAATAATTATTATTATTATTTTCATTACTACCATTTTTATCTGAAACACAATAGTTATTACTGTGTTTCTAGACGTAGTTTCAGACGAAAATCTAAAAATTTCAAGAATTGAGCTTGTCCGAGAAATGAAGGCGTTTTGACGTTTTCATGTCTTAACTGTGGCACATAAAATAGAAAAGCGTTACCAATATCCGACACGGGAAAAACGATAGACGACCAACTTAATATTATGGTAAACGTACCGCTAAATGGTACGGTAAATGGTACGGCCAACTTATATTAACATGGATAATTAAGGTAAACGGTCATCTTAATATTATAACATAGATAATAATTATCAATGTTTTATTGTTTTAATTATGGTCTATGAAGTGATGCTTGGCGTTTGGTACCATTAAATTGTCTTTTCTCCCCCAGCCAACTTCGAGATCCAAGTAAAATTTGTGATGTACCTAACATGATAATGTCTCACTGTGTTGGGGACTAGTACACAAGCGTTAAGAGGGGGCTGCCAAAACAGCGCCATGTCCTGCGGCGTGAAAAGCTTCAACTAGCCAAGTTTGACTAGGTGGGCAACTGAAAAAAAAATCTGGTAACGTTGTCCTGTATGTTGGGGGGATTGAGCTCCCATTGCGAAACCGTCTCATCAGACCGTCTTTGACTACCTACCTGGTACCTGTAAGCGACCCTCGTCATTGTGCAATAAACGGGACTACAAAGAGAGATTCGGTATGCACCGCTCGATAGCCAAAAACCTATGTGCCGTCTTGCTGAAAACCTTGCGTGCACAGCTAGAAAGAATGGCTGCAAATTTTGCTAAAGGATTTATTATTAAATGTTATTTGTGATAACAATTAATTTTGTGTCAATAAGAAAATATTTTTGAAAAAATTAAAATAAAATTTCCTCCTGTACAACGTTTGGACAAATGTGGGACCGCAAAAAATGCATTATGCGTCCAAAACTCAGGGAAAAGAAACCTTATTTGACCTTCTGGGATCCTTCAAAAACCCCATTTGTAGCCCCATGAAAGCCCCAGAGATTCCTAATTAACCTATATCAAAGAATAATAAACCCTTGTGTAATATTTGCAGCGTTTTTACCTAGCAATAGCATGGTCACTCATAGATGGGTGTAGATGATGGGTCACTCATATATTATGATAATTGGGGGTATTGCTAGGAAAAAAATGCAAATTTTCAATTGTTTTTGCGTTTTATTTTCGCTTTTAGAATCTACACATCTTGAAACGTATAATGACATTTTGCGGCCGATCAAAAGTCTCCACCTCCGACACGAATTACACCGATCACACTACCTATCAACTACCTACACCGAGACACGAAAAAAACCACTGATCTACACAATGTACCTGTGCACAATTTGGAGTTCTCTCTTCTACTCATAAGCTCAGAACCAGAATTTTAATACTTGCTACTTTCCACTTTTTGAGCATAATTCGATTGGCCCACAACAGGTCAAACATTGGCCTGTAGGTACAGTCAATTATGGACCACAGGCACTATGATATCCTATGAATCGCTTGAAATTTCCAGCTTCATATGTCTCATATTGGAGTTGAATTATAGTGAGAAAGAATGAGTTGGTGGGTCAATTGACCCATTTAAATTGGGTCAGAGTGACCCCATAGACTGCATCGCATGCTTAGCTTGACCACGTGTGCTTTTTTCAGATTTTTAAATGTATCAGTAGAGTTTTTAAAGGTTTTTGGTTTGGGAAGCCGAATGCGATGTCGTTTTCCGAGTAATTTTGGCACATAATCCATTCATCGGGGTCCCACATCCCTCCACAAACTTTACAAGAAAAAAATTCGAATAATTGATTTTTTTAATTGATATCAATTTTTAAATTGATAATATCAATTAAAAAAATAATTCAATTATTAAATAAATATAGTAATATAACAACGTATTATATTACCTATTATACGATTATACCTATTAAATAATATATTATATTACCTGTTTATTACTTTTTTAAATAATTTATATAAAAAATAATGAACTCTTGTGTAAAATTTGCAGCTTTTTTCCGAAAAACACCCGTTTTACCCCACTGTGTGCCGGTAAAATCATTTAGCTCTAAAAATTTCCTGATACCTACCTGGTTGCATATAGGTAACTGAAATTTTGGGCTTAGGCTACAAACAATGAAAAGGAGAGTTCTCCGTTGTCAAGGAAAAATAAAACATCATTGACAACAGTCAACCGTTAATGGTAAGGTTGCCGAGGGTGGTTGAGGTTGGTGGCCTCTAGCGTAGAACCCCCAGAACTTCCTCGACGCCCGCTACTCTTCGGACATTCGAAAACCCATCAAATTGCGCATGCATCATCCCGCTCACAGAACTTCACGAAAAATCAACGGATTTTATCGTTTGAACACTTGAATTAAAGCTTGAAATGTAAGGAAGACAACGGTCGAGGCGGATTTTCGATAACTCATCTTCCAACTAAGCAATGGTCACTTGAAGAGAGCAACACCCTTAGACGTGACTTTGTTGATGAATTGCAGCTTCCAGTGACATTTCACTCCAAAAATGCCTCGACGGATCGCTAGACACTAGTCTCACTTGAAGATTAAAAAAAAAATCATGAAAATCGGTGCATAATTCGAGGATTTATGATGGCGGGAGAATAACGTTGATTCCTTATGGGAGCAGGAAACATGGCCGACACGGGAGCCCGCTCTTAAGTTAATTAATGGCCGAATTTTCTTTGCTTGTACTATCCCTGAGGTACCCGGTCTTACCAATCTCTACCTAAAAAAGACGTGACGGGAAACTTTGCATGACCTGAGGCTTATAATTTATGTAGTGTTCAGTGTTGTTGTTCAGTATAATAGGTACCTACTCGAGAGATAGTATTATGTTCACTTTCCCTCTACCCGTATGAGAGCCATACATGAATGAAAAGAAAAAATCGCCCACTCTCACGGATTTCGTTGAATTTGAGAATTTTGTATTTTGCTTTTGTTTCGGTAATTTCGTTCAATTTTAACATTCATTCAGTTTTTTTTTTTTTTTTTTTTTTAAATACTTATTGATCTGTGTGTAGATCACTACATAGGAGGAGTAGGTGCTCACTAGGTACTCCAGTCTGTCCCATCAAGCCCTGCAGGTATTTCGGCTTGGAGCGTTCCCTTGGCAGCCCAGGCAGGAGTTACTTGAAAAAAATTCACATTTAATGTGCTCACTTCTTTCTTGAATTATTTATTTATTCACAGCATATTTGACAGATCTACAGTCAAGTTTTATTTACACGGTATCACATGAAAGGCAAAATGTTTGTTGACGCTCAGATCGGCTGAAGATTGTGTGCGGTTTCGTTCGTATCAGCCACTATATCCCGCGCCGTATCCTGCATGATGGGAAGGGTACCCGCCGTAGCCGGGCGGGCCGTACCCAGTGCCGAGCCCGTACCCGCCATAACCGCCGTAGCTGGGGACGGCGGCCCCGGTGATGCCGCCGTAGCCCGCGCCGTACCCGGGATACCCGGCTCCTGACCAACCCCTGCCGGCGTATCCCGGGTAACCTCCGTAACCTCCTATGGTTGGGACGGCAGGAGTGTGCGCGTGGTGTCGGCCCAGGCCATAGGTGTGTCCATTGTAGCCCAAACCGGCGTAAGTTGATGGGTCGTATGCCCCTGCAAAACACCAATTTCTTAATCCCCTGTTCTACTCGACTTATTATCGAGGCGTTAAGTTGCAAAATTTGCACTCCAGCTCGTTCCATTTTTGAAAATTTTACAGGTGAGACGAAAAACTTCTCTCGTCTACGCATCTCAATTTATATGAATGTTTTTTTTTTTTTTTTTTTTTCTTTAAAGAATGGAGGACATTAGCCAGCTGTACAGTAGTGGTCAATGGCATTAACATTTCCTACTTATATTTTGACATTCAAATCGAATCTTGGAACGAGCTGGTTTTACAGCACCCGTTTTTTTTTCGAATTTCGGCCTAAAGATTCGTGTTGTTAGCTGATTGCTTTATTAGCAAGGATTGGCGCACAGGTGTACTGTGTTCAGTCTATTTTTGAAAATATCTTTCACGAAACTGAAAAATTAAACTTGAAAATCTTCATCAACAATAATTGTTAATTATTATAATCTTAATTATTATGAGTGTTAATTTTTTTATTCATTTGATAACTGAAGTGCGATGTACGAGGAAAAATTGTTTATATTATTCAGGGTAGGTGGAAGAGAGGGAGAACCTACCCAGATGGAAAAATGAAGAAATCAATCAATCAATCAATCGCGACGAATATTATGCACTGGACTGAGTTTCACGTGAACTGGGTGGTGGTTTTTTGAGGCAATTTTTTCTAAGGGAAGGAGCTGGATTCCGCAAACCGTTCAGGGAGCATGTGTAATTTTTAAAGCACGTACATTGTTAAAACCCAAAAAAGTGAAATTCAGAAAAAACGCTGATTTGCCAATAAACGCTTCAATAATTGAATATAAGAATAATTATTATTCTTAACCAACTCTGCGCTTTATAACATACCTGGATAGGTTGGAGCAACATGTTTCTTCTCTCGGGTCTCATCTGCTGTGGATGTGGCGATAATGGCACACAACACGAGGGCCTACAAGTATGAAGAAATAGTTCAATATCAGTCATTATTCAATTTTAAGAACATTCAAAAATTGAGATTATTAAAAGGTTATTTTTGATTTGTTCATGTTCTGACGTTTGCTGTATTGTACTCTGAATAATGGACAAAAGTTCCAAGCTCGGGGAGAATCAACGTAAGAATTTAATTTTGGAATTACCTATTACATTATTTGTAATTATTACAAAATATACTATTTTTGCATTTAGAAAAAAAAAGTTTTAGGGATTTGAAATAGTGAAAACAATAAGTTATTTTCCAACCAATTTACACATCGACCATTTACCTGCAAAACCACGTTAGTCCAATTTTTGGTCAAATAAAGGTTTTGAGTTTTCTGGGTAAATTTGAGGCCCTAAATGTTTCGTATCTTGCAATGTTTCGTGAATGGGTACCTTCGGTGAGAAAATTAAATTTTAATGTCTACTCAATGTTGTAAAACGTCTCTACGGGGGTTGTAAAAACGTGAAGGTAAGTCCCAGCTTTCGGCGTGTAAATCCTCGTAAGTCTAGAAGAGTTCTTGAAAAAATCCTTGTAGGTACCTATGTCCAAAAACAGCTGTTTATTTTTGAATTTTCGAGCGAATATTGGAGCCTAAATTAATCATTTCTATTGAAGGTTTCTCATAAACATTGGTCGACTTGAAATGCTTTGGGCATCGCAAACCATCTCTATGCAGTTTTTAGTGCCTCGTGTAAAATTTTGATTTTGGAACATACGTGGTTTTGCAGGTATACGGTCAATATAATGATTTTTGCTGATATTTAAGAGAAATTAGAACGCAGGTTAAATGTTAAGAACCTTAAAACATTGCGAAGAAAAAAAGGTATTTTTGATTTTGCCAAATAGCGGACATTTGGTGTATTATACTCTGAACAAGACGTGTTTTATTGCGTTGATTCGCCCCGAGCTTCAGTTTTCCGAAATTTGTAGATGACAAAAGATATCTGTTTTGTATAGAAGTCAAGTTTTATGGATTTTAAAATATTGAAAACAGCATTAATGTTATTTTCAATTACCTACTTAGAAATGTTTTCGTAATAAATTCAAAATTATTTTGGATACTCACGATAATCCTGAAGATCATGTTGCTGTGAGGATTCAGAGTACTTGAGTGTGACTTGAAGTAGAACTTGGCCAGCTTTAAATAGAGAAAATCTCTTCAGGATGAGCAGATTTTCCACCACCGGAAGGTTATCCCCTCTCCAGCTACCGGAGCAGAACTGGCGTAATGAAGATAGTACCTATTCCGCACGCACACAACGAGGCCGTCATACATCCCTGTAGAGTTAAAGTCGTGGATTGGATATTTTAACTTTCAAAGTTTGGGATGTGGTCATTGTCATCAAGTACTTGACTATCAATTCTGTTAGCAAATGATGTTATCAAACTTTCCTGGAAAACAATGCCAAGTGGTGCGAAAATGTATGGCGTGTTGTTTCAATCGTTATCAATTCTTTATTTGTTGTAGTGATATCTATGACTTCTTTTTGGTCCAAATATTCTGTAGTTTGTTAGGGGGCGAGCTCGTTCGTTCTGGTTGAACCGCCTCCGGACGGTAGTGTAACCCTTCATCGCTTTGATGGGTAAAAAGATGCCCGAGGAAATACTCCCACTTCACTTCAACGCTCAGAGGTAGCCTGATTGATAGCTGACGGGCGAGTCCGGCGGTAAATTCGATTCCGTACGCTTAGCGTGATTGACGTTAACTACGCACTAACAACTCGTCTCGTTGATTAGCATTCTCGTCGAGGAAGTTCCTGACAAGGAAGGGGGAAGCCGTAGAGGTGAGGGCTTTTGGCCAGAAATGTTCCTCCTTTTACCAAAACTAATAATATGTAGGTACCTATACTAAATAATATTTGAAGGTTTTCGGTTTTCGGCTACGGGGTCGAGTTAGTTGTCGACCTCCGAAATCGGAAGGTGTCGAGTTGCGAGTAGTTTTTTGACGCAAAATCCGTTTTTTCGAGCTCCCACATTTGTACAAACATAATATTATTATGCCCCATGAAAGCCCCATAGATCCCCACGGTGAAATTGGATAGTTTTGGGACTCCCAAAAATACTTCGTAAACGACAACAAACTCGACCCCGTAGCCAAAAACCTCTCCCGTAGCCCCATTGTAGCCCCATAGCGCCCCACGAGTTTGGGCGATCGGGCTGAAAACCTTGTGCACACATCTAGATGGTAAACCAAGTACCTATTTGTTTAGCTTATAAAAATTAACTAGGTGCAATTCTTCTTATTGTGGTGCCGTCTCCGCTAGCGAAGGTTGGCGATCACTTCACCGAATCTGTCCCTATCTCTGGCCAACTGGAACAGATCTGCTGCTCGTGGAACCCCAGTCCACTGGCGAATGTTGAGGAGCCAGGAAGCTCGTTTTCGTCCCACGCCTCTTCTTCCGGAAATCTTCCCCATCATGATGGATTGCAGCAGCTGGTACTTCGGGTTACGCATGATATGCCCCAGGTAGGCGACCTTCCGGATCTTCACAGTGTGCAACAACTCGCGGGTCAAACCATTAGACTGCAAGATGAAGTCGTTGCGCAGCCTGGCGGTCCAAGGAATCTTGAGCATCCTGCGGATAAGCCACATCTCAAAGGCTTCTAGCCGGTTCATATCTGCCGCCTTCAGAGTCCAAGACTCCACGCCATAGAGGACAATGGAGAAAATGTAGCACTGAACCATCCACCACCGCAAGGCAAAACTCAAAACCCGACTGCACAACACCCGTTTCATGTTACTGAAGGCCCCGCGTGCCACCTCAATACGGGTCCTCAGCTCGTCTCTCAAAGCCCATTCCTCCGTCAACCATTGACCCAAATACTTGAAACGGGCCACTTGTTCAATATGCTGGGCCCCCACAACCAAGGCGCACGGCTTCCGACCTGTCTTTGATACTGACATGGCCTTTGTCTTGCCAACATTAAGTCTCAGGCCATACCTCTCGCACGCCTGCACCACCAGATCCAGGATAGACTGCAACTCCTCAGCAGTATGAGCAAGGAGCACTGTATCATCTGCGTACCGGAGGTTGGAGATAGGGATACCATTGACGTGAATACCCGTCCTACAGTCATCCAGAGCCTCCTTAAACACATGCTCGGAATACAGGTTGAACAACAGAGGGGACAGCGTACAACCCTGACGCACCCCCTTCTGAATACTCACTCGATCGGACAGCGTCCCATCCACTCGAACCTGCGCTGTCTGGTTCCAATACAAGTTCTTGATGAGTCTGATATCCTTATAGTCCAAACCTGTGCGTTCTAAAATCTGGACTAGAGTATCATGTTTCACTGTATCAAACGCTTTCTCAAAGTCAATGAAACACGCAAACACATCACACCGCTGATCCAGGCACTTCTGCACCAGCACCTGCAGGGAGAAAAGGGCCTCCCTAGTGCCGAAGCCACTGCGGAACCCGAACTGAGAATCCCCGATTTCAGACTCCACCTTGCGCCACAGCCGAGAGTGCAGAACTCTCAGCAAAACCTTCAGCCCATGACTCATCAAACTAACAGTTCGATGCTCACTGCACTTTCTTGCGTTTGGCTTTTTCGGAAGAGTAACGAAAACGGAGTTTAACCATTCCTCAGGAATCTCCCCTGTATCATAGACATGGTTCAGGAACTGCGTCAGTTTCGCGAGGCTGCCACCATCCAAGAGCTTCAACAGCTCCATACTGACCCGATCCGGTCCTACTGCCTTCCCACACTTAGCAGTCCTTATTGCGTGTGCCACCTCATCTTCCAGAATTGCAGGCCCTTCATAATCCTCCCTGGGAGAGAGGTTGACTTCAGTCCGCCGATCGCTGAACAGGCCCTCAACATACCTACTCCTCCCAAACTTTGAGTTTCCCTTCCTTGGAAACCACAACCTGTCCGCTTCCATCCACAATAACAGAGGGCAGGCTCTTCCTCCCAGCACCGGTCAGCTCCCGTATCTTCTTATGCAGGTTGAAATCATCGTGCAGCTCCTTCAACCGCTCGACTTCAACACACTGGGGTGTAAACCACGCCTCCTTTGCATTCCGGATACTTGCACGAATTCTCGTCTGCAACGCGCGGTACTCTGGGCTGCGCTTCTTCTGCATACGCCGCTCTCCCATCAACTCCAGAATGGCATCCGTCATCCATTCCTGCTTCCGCTGAGGCAGCTCACCAAGATGCTCCTGTGCCACCGAATTGATAGCATCCTTAAACCCAGACCAGGCATGGTCAACGTTGTCAACTGTGCTCACGTAGAGTTCCATTACTGAGCTATTGATTCGCTCCGAGACCTTCCGCTCAACCTCCTGGACCTTCAGCAGTCCCAGGTTGACTAGGTGCAATAAACATTTTTTTCAAAATAAATAAAAGAGTTTTTATTTCAACCGTTTTTATCACGGTTGAAAACTGATTGATCAGACCACACGAAGGCTCTTTTGCGAAAATCACTAGTTTGGCATTTAAATTTATAAATGCTATTTTTACCGACTGTTTTCATAAGCCTGCTGAAAAAACTGCTAAGGTTTTATTGAAACACGATAATGTTGTTTTTTTTTTAACATAGGTAATAAAAAACTAGCCATCGAAGAAATGTTGAATACCTACACCTTATGTTAAATAATAACAAATAAAAAAGAATAATACTCAAGGAGGCATTAGTACACCGTAGGTCAAAAGTATCCGGGAAAACCCAAAGGGATGAAAGTATTTAAACCCACCTAACCCCCCTAAAGGTGGACTCTCAAGAGGATTGCACACCAACCCATCCACATTTATTTACTGAATAAAGCATTTGGACCCCCTGGAGAAGCGGTTTAAATCCCACAGTCATCTGTCTTCCTAATTTCCAAATTTTGAATAGATAAACCATAACCAGAAAGGTCCTTTCTCTTTTCCACTAGTACAAATGGCAGAGAAGGGCAAGTTTAGAACGTAAAACGAAGGAAAAATTATGACGCGAGACTTCTATCCCTCTAATTCAAATAGTTGTAATATCCGAATTTTGGTTACTAAACGTAATTGTTCATTACAAGTCCCATACTTTCTATTAGTTTGAATCCATCAACACCGAACTGTGGAAGCTTACATAAATCTAGATAGGTACACGTACATCAATTTAAGGCTTTGTTGTATACATTCAGTTCTGTCTCTAAAATACTGACATTTTGATAAATATACTTTTTCTTCTTTGTAATTTTTTTCTGTACCTTCTTCATTTCCCTCAGGTAAGTGGTTGTTGCTCTGGTGGAAATTCGGTCTTGAGAACAAATTAAACTATCTGCCATTTCCATCGGACCCTCTTGGAAACTTTTTCAATAGCAACTACGCTCTGGATGAACACCCCACAACCCTTTTTTCTTCAGTGCTGCCGCTTCCACGACCTATTTTCATAAACACTGACAAGAGTAGCTTAAAAGTTTTCAAATTGGCAGGAATTGCCCACCAAAGTAGAGTGCCTAACTTGAGTGGCTCGTTGCAGTGTTTAATAAAAAGACAACAGTTTTATTTGCACTTCGATGTTCGTTTTTAAATAACGATTAAATTTTAGATTATAACGTTATTAAATAATAGATTAAATTTTAATCTATTTGTGGAAATAATTTCCACAAATTTTTGTTTTTGTAATCATTACAAAACAAGATCCGTTGAACGTAGTCTACTCGGCTTTGTGGATCCCTTCAATCGTCATCATTTGAACTCCAAATTTCCTTTTTCCGGGTTCCTTCAGGGCCAAGAACTTGAGACGAAATGCTCCAAAATCTGCCAAAATGGCGTTTCGTCCACTCGCACGATAGGAAGCTGTTTAGTGTCGCTAACAGAAATCATTTGCTCGTTACATTGTCCACAACTTGTCATTGACCGTGAAATCTGTATACGAACAAGTACGAAGGTGAAGATGTTACAGAGCTTATTAAGGGTTAAATCAGTGTGTCCATTGTTCCAGACGACCAAAATAAGATCGTCGTCAGAAAAAACTCGTTTCGGAATGCAAATTTTTCTGGCAAACGAAAAATCGATTTTTCAGGTCATTTTCAATAATTGAAAATTTGGGAACAACTGCTATAAGAATTTTTTTAAAAATTCTTATAGCATTAAAAAAAATTCTTATAGCAGTTGTTCCCAAATTGTTTCGGGTCGCGCCCCCCTAAAAAATCAAAATTTGACTTTAAAAAAAAAATTTTTTGTTTTCACAATGGAGCAGGAGCCGACCCCGCACTTTACTTTAAGATAATTCCGAATGTTAAAAAAAAAAAAAAAAAAAAAAACCTTGCTCCAATGAATCTATTCATTGTTAGGTTAGCTATAGCTAACCTCTTAAAATATTAAAATTGACGAGGCTGGGTCGCGAACCCCAGTCCCCTTGGCACGTTACAACTCCCTCGGCCAAGATGGAGGTGCAAAATTTGAAACATTAAAATATTATTATTTTTTGTTATCGGTTGTCTGACTGAGTCGCGGACTGTTAATGTTGAGCGTGCAGAGCAGTCATTTGCGAGGTAAGTAGGTACCTAGTGGATATCTGTCAAGAAAACAGCCTTTTCGAATTTCGATGATTTCGGGACGAGGGAGGTTGTCTCCGCGTTTTGAAGATAAGAGAAAGAGAAGAGAGAGAGAAAAGAAATTTATTCATAAATCAAGTAATATAGGTTCATTAAATGGAATTTATATTGTTTGAATACATTCACTCGCCAGTAGGCCTGGCCTGTGGTGGCGAGCATAAGGGAGAGAAAGATCCACTTGTTCACACAGTGGTTTGAAATTTGACTTCGTGATTCGTGGAAACCGTCAAATAATATTATTGGAAGTATAGCTTCTTGGGACATCTTTTCGAACATTTTAAGCCCCGTTTCGAGTTCCATCTGTGTAGCAGCACCAAGACCTAATGGACGAGACTGGGTTGATTCGACAGGTCCCAGCGGATAAGAGAGATCAGCAAGAGAAGCGTCGTTCGACGCCAACTAGCAAGGAGCCTGATCCTTCTCGGTGATTGCACTACTGAAAGAGTTGAGGGATTGAATGGCAGGGAAGGAGAAAAAGCACTGCCTGCCTTCGAGAGAAACCCAGCGCGGTCACCCTGTCTTTCTCGAATCTCTTGAAGAACAGCCATCTCGGTTCACGGCGAGTGGAGCTTAATATGCGATCAGTGCTCATCTCGTAGAATCAGTAAGGATTTTCCAACCACCCTGCTCGGAGTGCGTCCGGAACAAGGTAGGGTGGGGGTAGAGTAATTCAGAGCTACACCGATCCTTGTTGGTTGGAATGGAAAAATGAGAGCACAGAGTAACTTATTCTTAGTTCCATCTCTATTGGAAATCACCACCACTGCTTCGACGAGCTCCGTTGGCGCTTATTTTATGTTTTGGCGATGAAAATGTTATTGTTCTTCCTGAAATTTGTTTGAAAGTATTTAAAACCATTGATCATGCAATCTCAACAACTTATGAATGGTAGTATTGCTGCTGACTGACTCAATGTTTAGGAACGTCAACTACCTGATGAATATGGCAATATTTTGATTAAATTGTTTCAGAATTGAGCGAGTTCATTACAACTCCAGCTTTGGAAGGCTTCCAAAAGTTGTAAACTTAGTACTTCTGCTCGACGTGGGGAGCTAAGGCCTCTATCCAAGTACCTACCGACTGCCTTCCAAGGCAGTCGAAAGTAAGTACCTACGATAAGTTTTTTGCTACACTTTGACTTATGAATGGTTCGGTGATCCCTATTTCCTGGAGTGAGTTCTGGACCAGAACTTCTGGTTCTGGGAAGAAGTAGGTACCTACAACTTCTTCTTCTTCTTTTTCTAGTGCCCTTCTACTGTTGAAGGTTGGCGAACATTATTAAGCCTCATAACAAGTGATATCGCGCCTGGCGAAATAAATCAGATAGGTAATGCACCTCGGTTGATTGGTACCTGTCCAGCACCTTCAAGACATCCTACCTGTCCAGCTACGTACCTATGCTCTACAATCTAGAGACATTTTCATTCAATGTCCGCTGATCTTCATTCATCTTACTCGCACTTACACATTATATACCCCCAAAAAGGCCTTTTGCGCCTTTTCGCAGTAAGTAAATGGCAGTTCACGCTTCAGGTAATTTTGTTGGAGTCGAAGTTATTCTGAGCTGTTCATTCTGGCGGTCCAGGGGGTTTTCAGCATTCATTGAATCAGCGACACCTTAAAAGCCTCCAGCCGGTACATCTTTGGCTTTTCATGTCCTAATCTCTACCCCATACAAAATTATTGACCTGACGTGGCATTAAATGTTTACATTTTTTAATTTTAAGAACTAAAAGTTTTACAAATAAAATTTAATTTTAAAAACTGCCCAGCGCAGAGTGTGGGATTTGGCCAATTTGGGAGGACAAAAATACTGGGAGTCAAGTTATTTCAATTTCAATGTATTTTCCGCATTCCAAAAATAAGATATATAAATATATTTTACCAAATTTTGGTGTTGAACCACAAAAAATAACGATTCCGAGGTCAATTTAGGTTCTGGAGTGGGGCATTTTTCAAAAGAGGAAAGCAGTTGAGTTTAGTGCTTAGTCACCACTGCTGTCATTTATATTTTTGGGGTACAGAATCCATTGAAAATATTTTTAGTTTGAAAGGCCGATGGGAACTGTGTCACATTGACCCAAAAACCTACAATTTAGCCACATCTTGGTCCTGAGATGAGAGTCTCATCATGATACAGGATGTAAGAAAGTTGTATGTACCTCTTCCATCTGTTATATATTTCAGTATAATAATATTATATATTATATAAGCTTGGACCTATACAATTACTGTCATTGAAAAGTCACGTTGAGTTTTTGTTACAAGTACATGCGAATAAGATTAGATCGATCTGATTGGGAACACATTGTTTTAAGGCAAAGATTTTGCAGTTAATAGCCTCTAATAGCCTCTATTTTTTTGTGTTCATAGTTTTCCCTGAGGATTTGAAAGTAACGACATTTCTATTTCCGAAGAATGTGTTAAAAATAAAATAAACAGCAATGGGTGTACACGATTTTATTTTGATCTTAAAATAATTTCGGACAATTTGACAGTTTCCATGCGAGGGTCTTCAAGCGTCGATTTTTGAAGAGAAATATCATATTGATGGCCTTGGATTACTTTTCAGTAGACATATCCCTGGTATCCTCCACTGTTGCCGCCGTAGCCGTAGCCGCCGTTGTATCCGCCGTACCCGCTGTTGTACCCGCTGTAACCGGGGTTCCGGTTCCAGCCATAGTTCCCACCGTTGTTCCAGCCGCCATTGCCGTAACCGTACCGCCCGGCGCCGTTTCCGTTGTAGCCGTTGTAGCCGTTGTAACCGTTGAGCCCGTTGTTCCATCTGTTGTAGCCTTGCCCGTTGTAGCCGTTATAGCCATTATAGCCGCCGTAACCTCCATACCCTCCGTAGCCTACAGAAAAATAGTATTAAAAATACCGCTCTCATGGATTTCTTTTTACAATAATATTTTTTAAGTTACGATGAAAACTTTATTAAATAACCAAAATTCGATTGCCAAATTTTGATTTTGATCAAATTTGTATTTTAACTATATTCATTTTAAATTTACCCAAACCAAGCGTCATCATTTACCCAAATCATCATAACCTACATAATATTATGTGCACGAATTTGTCGAATTAATCTCAAACACTTGGTTTATGATTATTTGGAGATCAAAAATGAGTCACCTGAATAAACGTCCTTCTTTTCTCTGTTCTCTTCTTCTGCACACACTGCCGCTACCACCACCAGGAATGCAAAAATCTGTAAAATTAAAGAGCAGTTTTATTTATTAAATAAAAAAATAAAAATTTTTTATTTATTTTACTGATCATCTAACATGCGTGTTCTTAAACTACCCCTGTTTCTCTAAGAACAAACTCCCGTGGAAAGTTGTTTTTGTTTTTGAGTTTCCTTTACCCAACCCTGCTAAACTTCCGTAGAATTCCAAGCGGATATTTTCCTTTGGACTGGAGTGAAGATGAGGGGCAGACGGGTGGGAAATGAAATTGAATCATGCTAGAAACTTCCCAGCAGTGTAAGGAACGATGTTCTCAATCCTAGCTTTGGAGTTGAATCGCCAATAAGTGGCTGGCCCTTAGGATGAAACCTTCTGTTTGGCAATCAGAGAGAAGGAAATCCGGACCAATCAGAAAAGCCAACTTCTGCTGACGGGAACCTCCTCCCCACCAGTCACCGATACAGAAAGGATGAAACTTTGAGAAGTTATCAGCGAATTTGAAACTATCAGGGAGACTCAGGACCAGCGTTGAATACACGAATAGGTACCTGAATAGAAAGGAAGACAATCCAAACCACTATTTGGTTAATAAGATAAGGACATCCCAGATGAAGAACTTTAAGAATAACTTTGATGAATTAAAACGGGATTTATACCTCAGTTAAGAGTGATTTTTGATAATATTTTTTCGAAGTGAATTTTCTAACAAACCTTTTGATTTATTGTTCTCTAAATAATCAATCTATGTTTTTACCGCAACCTTTTTCCAAACAAGCCATCAATTGAATTGAATAGATGAGCGCAACCTTTTTGTTATTACGATATATTTAATGAGCGAGAGAAACTAAGAAACAGTAGGTATCTAGCGACCAAACTATGCCACACAACACATCAAAAATATCCACGTGATGCTCATTACGTAAACAGCTGCACCCTAACGACCGATGCGTAATAAAACCTTATGCCGAGAGGTAACGAACGGCTCAGGCTGCAAAAATCGTTTTGGAGTCGTTGGAATCAGCCTAAAAAGCTCATTCCATAGACCCTTGTACCAACGAAATCGGACAAAAACTTTCGTCCCCCTTTTGAGGCCTCCTTAGTTACACATCAGAGATAAACAACTTTCGTCGTGAAGGACCTCCCGAAAACCGATGAAGGGGATGAGGGAGGAAAAATCAAGGTAGCCTATAACCACCCCCCGAACTCGCTGATGCAATGAGACCACCCTCATGAAAATCTGTTGAGCCGCTCGGGCGTGATGCTCTGTACACAAACAAAAAAACAAAAAAAAAACAAAAAAAAAAAAAAAAAACATGCATGTCGAAGAGGTGAGCGCACCTTTCCATTTTTTGGAAAAAGGTTGCGCTAAAAATGGAAAGGTGCGCTCATCTCTTCGACATGTTTGTTTGTGTGTGTGTCACGGCATCACGCCCGAGCGGCTGAACAGATTTTCATGAGGGTGGTCTCATTGTGATCAGCGAGTTCTGGGGGTGGTTATAGGCTATCAAAATCACCTCCGTCGTCGACGATTCGTCCGATCCCGAGAAGATGACTCTCGGAAAAGGTGACCCAGCGCGTTGTCGTTAGATACCTAGGGTGTCAAGTTACGAATTCTTAGTTACGGTTTTGGTTTACACGCGGTAATATTTCGTAGTAACAGAAAGGTTGCGCTCTTCTATTCAATTCAATTGATGGCTTGTTTCGATGGACGTCAGCAATTTTGCCCGGGTTCAAAATGTATAGGTACAAGTTCTAGTTAGTTTCATGTCTTGTTGATTTCAAAAATGAAAATTTTTGGGGTTCCTTATTTTTCCTATCACTATACAAGTGTGCAGTTTTTTTAAATCAAATTTTTCATTGACATTGAATTAATTCTGGCACAATTCGTACAAATTAATAATAACTCAGGCCAGTAGCAATTACCTACCGTTATCTTGATATCTAATCATGAGATTATTAAAATAATTAATAACTTACCTAACTTTCTTTGAAAAATGAAATTATTTTGTAATTAGAAAAACGTCAAATTGAGATTATGATGCAACAATGTCAAAAATTGGCTTCATCAAAATTTGGGTTTGCTTTAAATTTTAATGCAAACCTGTTCTTGAGACATCTACCGATGCGGGGACTTACGATAGTTTTCGAGTTCATGTTGGTAAGATGATCCGACGATGATTCGACTGGATACGTGAAGTTGAAGCCACCCTCTCCTTTAAATAAGTCCAATAGCACCTACCCCCACCATCCCCTCCTTAGGGGTCGGAACCGGATCACCTTGCATTGTGAGCATATCGGTGGTTGTGGAGGATTCTTCGTGATATGAGGATGCGCGATCCAGACGGGTGCACATCCCTGGCATATATCTCGATGTGTCTCCGGCTCGTGGAAATCCCGCAGTGAGAAAAAAAAAAAAAAATCCGATCGGTGGAGGCGGCGGATTTAAACACATAGGAGCATGACATGCACGTGTTACAAGGTGAAAAATGGTTAAATGAGATCCAGAACAGAGACAGGTTGCCATTAAATGACACCCGCATGTCATTTGTCCATCAAATACAAGCGAAGGTGCGAATCACTACGGATTTAGATATCGTCTGAACGGGTTCATTGGCCCTTCGACGACGAATCTGGCGGATCTGATTTCGATTGGAGAACCTACTCCAATCCAACCATCTCCGCCACATTCCGCCCGATATTACGATCGTATCACCCCCTTTCTCCCTCTTCTGCCACCTCATAAGACACATCTTATTGGAATAAAACGAGAACCCCATTCAACTCCCTCTCGAACCCGACACTCAAATTCTATGCAACTAATTCTCACCGTCTCTGTGGCTGGCTGGCTGACTATGTGTGCGGGTGTGTCACGAGTCTACTCCTCCGAAACGGTAACGATAAAAATACGGCGATTTTTTCCTACGGATTCGGTGGACCGTTTAACTTCAAAAAGGGGGTTTAAGAACCCAAATTTTGGCACGCGCAAATTGGCGCAACTATTCTTATCTTCCTTGTTAATGGTCCGATTGAAAAGGGGTTTCCTCCATATCCTACCTAGAGATCCGAATACGAAATCCCGAAACAATTCCGATGATGAGCGAATCTCATCTTCATAATGCCTTCCCGCGAAGTTAGCAGTTAAAACTACGATTTATAAAATTTATAACTATTTACTTACGATTAATAACTAGGTACAGTAAAATTACGATTTATAAAATTGATGAATATTTACTTTATAAACCATGAATAAAATTCCAATTACAACAGTTCTGCGAGACTGAATAAGGACGTGAATATTTACTTCTCAAACTGTACCTACTACATTTTCTTTTTGTAATAATAAAATAGTGTTTTATAAATTTAATGAAAAAGTATAAAATAAAAGTAAGTGTTAGGTACTGTCGCCCCTGACGAACTTTTTGCTGACCCAGATCTTTTCTGGCAAATTCTCGATATTACCCTGTCGACTAATGGCGCAAATCCATAAATTGGAATAACTCGTTTTTCTCTCCCAAATTTTTAAAAAAGTTGCTGCTTGTGGGGTGTGATCATGGCACCTACATAAAATATTTTAGATTGTGACTGCTGGGGGACACCCCCAGATCCCCGGATGCTGTAACGTTGAGTCAAACGGCTAAACTTTGGAAGAACTTGGAACACACTTCTTTTGCTAAGGTAACTAATCCGAACCAAACAACTGTTTTTTTGTTGTTGTTTGTTTTTTTTTGTTTTTTTTAACACATACCTACCAGTGTTTCTCAGTTTCCGTTCTCAAAATCAGTCGCATTATGATACCTATGAAGAAGACGTACGCTGGTTAGATTTATGCTCCCAGAAACAAACTGACAAACGAAACCCTTAACAAGCTATTGTTAGATTATCCCTAATCTTATTTTCACTTTAATATGGTAAAGAATCTGTATGGCGAAGCGTGTAGGCTTCCGTCTACCTAACCGTCTTTTAGAGACAAACTCTTCCGCTTAAAAATTTTAGGCGGAATATTTAAATTTCCTTAAAATAATTTTTTTAAACTAAATTAAATATTTAAACTAAATATTTATATTATTATTTTAAACTAAATTAAATATTTCCTTAAACTAATTTTCGTTGGGATATTTAACATTGGAATGCCTCCCCCCATTTTTATTAAAATAGTTTATATACCAAAGTTTGTTGAAAAAAATGAATTTGGGAAAAGAATTCGTATGCCAATTATAGACCTACAAACTCATTTCACAAATTCATTTGTTTCCACAGACTTTGGTAAATTAGGTAAGTATCAATAGTTTTTATTCACAAAATATTATTTTTTTATTATTATTATTTTATTGAATTTATTATCCAATTTATTATTTTCAAATTATTATTCAATTTACTAGGTATTTTTAGCGCAACCTTTTTTCCAAAAAATGGAAAGGTGCGCTCACCTCTTCGACATGTAGGTATGTATTTTTTTTTTTTTTTTCACAGCATCACGCCCGAGCGGCTCAACAGATTTTCATGAGGGTGATCTCATTGTGATCAGCGAGTTCGGGGGGTGGTTATAGGCTACCTTGATTTTTCCTCCCTCATCCCCTTCATCGGTTTTCGGGAGGTCCTTCACGACGAAAGTTGTTTATCTCTTATGTGTAACTAAGGAGGCCTCAAAAGGGGGACGAAAGTTTTTTCCCGATTTCGTTGGTACAAGGGTCTATGGAATGAGCTTTTCAGGCTGATTCCGACGACTCCAAAACGATTTTTGCAGCCTGAGCCGTTCGTTACCTCTGATCGGCATAAGGTTTTCTTACGCATCGGTCGTTAGGGTGCAGTTGTTTACGTAATGAGCATCACGAGGATATTTTTGATGTGTTTGGTCGCTAGATACCCACTGTTTCTTATTTTCTCTCGCTCTTAAATATATCGTAATAACAGAAAGGTTGCGCTCATCTATTCAATTCAATTGATGGCTTGTTTATTTTATTCAAATCACCAGGCCAGGTCTTGACGGAGTTATACTATAACATGAATCCATTATTCAGGGAAAAAACTAGCAAACGTTCCCCTTAAAAAAAACTTTATTTAAAAAAATATATATCAAAATTTATATAATCTCAAGAACTATATAGTCAATAAAATTTATTGACTATATAGTTCTTGAGGACAACTATATTTAATATAGTTGTCCTCAAGAACCTAAACAACCAAACTATAAATAAATATGAAGGTTCTAATTAGAATTTCATACATTTCAAAGATCACGGTTGACTGTCATGTGTGGGAAGAGGTCATCTTGAGGATCACCATCCGTGTCCGTGGCCTCCGAACGAGCCCAATCCACCGTAGCCGAGACCCCTGTAGCCGCCGAGCCCGCCGAGTCCGCCGTATCCTCCTTGCCCCACTCCGAATCCGCCGTAACCACCGTGTCCCGCGCCGAGGCCGCCGAAGCCGCCATGACCGCCGTATCCGCCGAACCCGCCAAAGCCGCCAGACCGGTACCCGCCTCCAAAACCGCCTTGGCCGCCGTATCCGCCTCCGAAACCGCCTTGGCCGCCGTATCCGCCCAGGCCCAAGTCGCCGAAACCGCCGTATCCTGTTGGATGAAATTTGTCAGTACCAAAACGTTTTTCACTTCCCCAAGAGAACAGTCCCAATTTTCAATTTCACTTCTGCCCTTCCAGAAAATATTTTCAACTTACAAATCTAGAATAGGTACCTAGTTAAAATCTAAGTCTCTTCAACTCAACTTTACCCGTGCAGCTCCTTATTTAATTGGAAAATCCCACCAAGCCTTTAGAATTCTCTCTACCTATAACCAACGACACTCCCAAAAGACTCCCATTAGGCACAATTTCTTTTCACTCTCCTTAGGAACCCATTAGGCGAAGTAACGTAGCATAAATAATTGCAATATTCAATTCTTACCAAGAGCGAGACCTTTTTTCTGTCTCAGTTTTTCTTCTCCACTAACAAGGACGACTGCCAACATGGCGAAAACAGTCTGGAACACCAACATGAAGAAGTTTGCTTTAATGAAGAACGTTAGCGTTAAATGAAGAACATTTCAGCAAATATTTGACACTACCAAGCAATGAAGATGATTGGGTTATTCAGTAAAATACGGTGTATGCATGTAAGTAAGTTCAATACCAAAGAAATAGTCTTGCTCAGGAACTGAACAAAAATGTTTTTCAAGTTGAAAAAGGTCAACATTCTTGAAGTTAGCAAGAACTTTATGGTGGAGGCCTCAATTTGATCCGGTTTATGATTTTCTAATGCCATTTGATTATCATAAAAGTTAATTTTACAATGAAAAATTTTACCAGGGCTTTGAAAGAGACCATGATGAGATGAGGTTTTTTTAGTCTCGAGTTGTGTGGATGGAAACGAACTGACTACACAAGCAGAATAGCCCTTTTTATATTGTTGGAGGATGATCGAAGTCCCAGACATAATAACTGGGCAGGGGTGGGGCTTAGTGTTCCCGGCCTTGACGAAAGGGGTTTTTTGATGGCAATCTGTCATTTCGGGGGGGCCTTTCGATTTGGGACAAAATCCTCGGCGCCGTTCGCTGCAGGACATTTTTGTTTTTGCTTTCTAATGGGAATCGGATCACATTTGTTGCAGCTGTCGATCGGTATCAGTGATGTACTTGAATAGTGAACAGTTTCCTTGAATAGTGAACAAGTTTCCTTTTCTGCGAGGGCAATAACGTTTATTTGTCGGGTGTACAGTAACCGATGGTTGTTGACAAGTGCCAACTCATATTGAACAGATCCCTTTCACAGATGTGTCATTGTACCTAAGGTTCTTTTTGTTTCTCGTTTAGTTCCTAGTCAACTGATAGGTATAATAATATATTATATTATGATAATATCCTTATACGTTTCAATAACATTAGGGCACCATTTCACAGTGACGTAGATGGACACCCTCATTTTAAAATTATGTCAGCCACAATTGATTGACGTATGTATCATCTGCGGACAATCACAGTGGGCGTCAAATAATTGTCAATGTTCAATTAACACTTTGGATATACTGCATTCGTGTTGGCGTAATAGTACGACCCACCTTAGGACTCAACATCATTACGACGACCAATAATTTGGGTGATTGTTCTCATAGCTAACGAAGTGTGTTTGTTCTGCCCCCAAATTGCCTGAATGGTGTTAGGGCAATGTCATGCAACGCCCAACAGGTAATCGTCAACATTATTGAAACATGCTGATCGAAGCACTGACACACCCCCATAGCTGGGCAGGTTGGCTCGTACCAGCCTTCCTGAAAAGGGGGTGCATTGGTTGTTCAGACACCACACACTCAACGACACCCCAAAACCATTACGACCTAATGTGTGCTGGTGATCCATGACACACATGGTATAATTTTTTGAAACCCTTACGGGCGGATGGTGTCCACCCCTAACCAATGAATGCGGGTCACCAATGCTTTGGGATGGCTAGGCGTGAGTAGTAATGGTGTGGAATGCTGACGAGCGGTAGAGTGGGTTTTTAACATTCCGTTTTTTGGTTTAAATAAATTCCTTATTATTGATTTTATTTTTTATTTTTTTTTTTTTTTGTTGGGAATCGGAAAACAACGCACACCAGGGCAATCCTTATCGAAACCATGTCCCACGAGGAGGAGGAGGAGGGGGGGGGGGGGGGGGGGGGGGGGTTGAACTAACACAGATCACGCATCGCTTGAGTGTTGAGTGTGCGTCATTGTATGTGTCTTCATAATTGCAGGTTTTTTGTAAGAGCTCGTCGTGTTAGTTGTAGGGTGGGGAAGACAGTTGTACAACTACTCTCGTCCTCGAACCATGTCAACAAAACGTGAATATTGGCAAACTTCCATATTATGAACGTACATGTACGTACGTGACAATGAACGGCGACTACTAGTAAGTGTAGTACGAAATCCCCCAGTTATTGAATGAAGGTACCAAACTCCACTTCCACAAATGTAACAATTATTCCAAATAGAGCATTTTGTGCCCTGTAACTCGTGCAGGTCTACCCATCGTCTGAGGGTATATGGTTGCAAACGTTCCTTCACTGTCAAGGGATACGCCTTATCCCTGCGTAACACTAAGTAGGGGTTTTTTTTAGTGGGTGGGTGAGGGGGGGGGGGGGGCAACACCCTTACTTCCAAGCTAAAGCCACCCAACGACCTAGCTTGATCTTCAAGGGAGAGGCAATTTGCAATTTGGCCATGTCGACGACCAGCTATTGCAGTCTTGGACAACAAGAAACACATTGTCACCAAGCCTCGCGAGCTTTGCTGACCTTTTCCTACCTTGACACACTCTACCAGACTTATCGTAAGTGAAATCTTCGTCGGCTACATATAACGGTCGTCTGAAACCTGTTGGTGACAATTTTACAACATTAGCCCACATTGGGAGCACCAGGTCCAAGCTTTGGAGACCTTAGCTCTCCCCCCCCCCCCCCCCCCCCCCCCACAACACTATCTATGCACCATTGTAGCTAACTGAGGATGCCTTTTTTAAAGGTTGTAGGCTACCATTCTCCTTCACACACTAGGAAAAAAACCCTTACGCAGCTTGAAAGGGTTTGTTGAAGCATTTTGGCCCGTCTTTTATCACGATAACAGGATGTTACCACTCCTTGCGACGCCAGCAGACACCTTGTGAGCTATTTCCTAACCCTTTAAAATCCATCACCCACCTTCGAACCTGCTTTGCAAACATCGAACAAGTTTCTAAACCGTGGGTGGCAGCCAGTAAAGCGCCAATCACAGTATCTAATTGGCCAGATGCTTGAAGGTGGAAAAGTGTAGTAACCCCAGTAACATAATTACATCAATTTGGCCGTAGCATATTTGCTTTCAGACCTTTTCGCTACATGCCATTTAATTAATAACAGTTATTTGATTACAGTTACTTTGTTTATCTATTAATATAATGAATTAGCCCCGATATTGAGTGAAGTTATGGAGTCAATGAGTGAATGATAACGATGTCTTAAATACTGTCATGTCCTCCAGGTTACTGCACATGTGACTGAGAGAGGAACCTATGATAATACCTCATGCTATGTACCATGGAGGTTGAAATGCTATTTCAGGTGGTACGTAAATGGCCACAGGGAGGACACAGCATTTACCGCAATTAGGCAGTGACAGTGGTTATATGTGAGATCAAGCGTCGTTGAGGATACCGTACGACCGGATTTTCGAATGTACATTTCAAGCACAGTGAGTACTCAAGTAAAAGCAGTAATCCTGCCACCCACGGTTTAGAAACTTGTTCGATGTTTGCAAAGCAGGTTCGAAGGTGGGTGATGGATTTTAAAGGGTTAGGAAATAGCTCACAAGGTGTCTGCTGGCGTCGCAAGGAGTGGTAACATCCTGTTATCGTGATAAAAGACGGGCCAAAATGCTTCAACAAACCCTTTCAAGCTGCGTAAGGGTTTTTTTCCTAGTGTGTGAAGGAGAATGGTAGCCTACAACCTTTAAAAAAAGGCATCCTCAGTTAGCTACAATGGTGCATAGATAGTGTTGTGGGGGGGGGGGGGGGGGGGGGGGGAGAGCTAAGGTCTCCAAAGCTTGGACCTGGTGCTCCCAATGTGGGCTAATGTTGTAAAATTGTCACCAACAGGTTTCAGACGACCGTTATATGTAGCCGACGAAGATTTCACTTACGATAAGTCTGGTAGAGTGTGTCAAGGTAGGAAAAGGTCAGCAAAGCTCGCGAGGCTTGGTGACAATGTGTTTCTTGTTGTCCAAGACTGCAATAGCTGGTCGTCGACATGGCCAAATTGCAAATTGCCTCTCCCTTGAAGATCAAGCTAGGTCGTTGGGTGGCTTTAGCTTGGAAGTAAGGGTGTTGCCCCCCCCCCCCCCCTCACCCACCCACTAAAAAAAACCCCTACTTAGTGTTACGCAGGGATAAGGCGTATCCTTGACAGTGAAGGAACGTTTGCAACCATATACCCTCAGACGATGGGTAGACCTGCACGAGTTACAGGGCACAAAATGCTCTATTTGGAATAATTGTTACATTTGTGGAAGTGGAGTTGGTACCTTCATTCAATAACTGGGGGATTTCGTACTACACTTACTAGTAGTCGCCGTTCATTGTCACGTACGTACATGTTACGTTCATAATATGGAAGTTTGCCAATATTCACGTTTTGTTGACATGGTTCGAGGACGAGAGTAGTTGTACAACTGTCTTCCCCACCCTACAACTAACACGACGAGCTCTTACAAAAAACCTGCAATTATGAAGACACATACAATGACGCACACTCAACACTCAAGCGATGCGTGATCTGTGTTAGTTCAACCCCCCCCCCCCCCCCCCCCCCCCCCCCTCCTCCTCCTCCTCGTGGGACATGGTTTCGATAAGGATTGCCCTGGTGTGCGTTGTTTTCCGATTCCCAACAAAAAAAAAAAAAATAAAAAATAAAATCAATAATAAGGAATTTATTTAAACCAAAAAACGGAATGTTAAAAACCCACTCTACCGCTCGTCAGCATTCCACACCATTACTACTCACGCCTAGCCATCCCAAAGCATTGGTGACCCGCATTCATTGGTTAGGGGTGGACACCATCCGCCGTAAGGGTTTCAAAAAATTATACGCATGTGTGTCATGATCACCAGCACACATTAGGTCGTAATGGTTTTGGGTGTCGTTGAGTGTGTGGTGTCTGAACAACCAATGCACCCCCTTTTCAGGAAGGCTGGTACGAGCCACCTGCCCAGCTATGGGGGTTGTGTCAGTGCTTCGATCAGCATGTTTCAATAATGTTGACGATTACCTGTTGGGCGTTGCATGACATTGCCCTAACACCATTCAGGCAATTTGGGGCAGAACAACACACTTCGTTAGCTATGAGAACAATCACCCAAATTATTGGTCGTCGTAATGATGTGAGTCCTAAGGTGGGTCGTACTATTACGCCAACACGAATGCAGTATATCCAAAGTGTTAATTGAACATTGACAATTATTTGACGCCCACTGTGATTGTCCGCAGATGATACATACGTCAATCAATTGTGGCTGACATAATTTTAAAATGAGGGTGTCCATCTACGTCACTGTGAAATGGTGCCCTAATGTTATTGAAAACGTATAAGGATAAATACGGCCGCATCATACTGGGGATGGTACCGGTGACATACTGGTTTGGGTGTATTATGACAACCAGTAGCTACATTACCAAGGGCAATTAAGACGGTATGTTTGTACATATTCGTATAAGGATAAATACGGCCGCATCATACTGGGGATGGTACCGGTGACATACTGGTTTGGGTGTATTATGACAACCAGTAGCTACATTACCAAGGGCAATTAAGACGGTATGTTTGTACATATTCGTATAAGGATAAATACATTTGAACGGATTATGGCGTCCGCACACGCAGGAGAGTGCCATCATTATGGGACCCACCGCATTATGGCTTCCACATACGGGTGTCACAAGCACCTTCAACGTTAACAGTGCCGTGATTAATTATAAAATCGATTAGGAGCAACATTGAGGATGCAGTAATGTACCAAAATGAACTCAAGTATATTGCACGTAGTTCCAGAAAATTCCGCAACTAGCGTGACCTACGGAGGCAAATCAGTATATTCTGAAACGAAAAGTGGTTCAAATCCAAGTGCAGGTAGGTTCAAAGAAAAATGCAACTCTTCACATTACTCCCAGGATTTATAACGGACGAGGCACCTGGTGAAGGGGTTTGCAACCCTTTAGTGGACCATGGGTATTTAAATGAAACATTTTTTTTTGTTTCATTGTGGGCGGAGAGGAATAATCACTAAGTAATTAAATTGCGCGGGCTACCAATTTGATTTGCAAGGCACGCCAACACCTTAAAATCCTTGAGGGTACGTTGCGGTTGAGGGAGTGTCATTTCGGTACTTGCACCTGGCTAATCAATTCCTTCGCCTCAATGACGAATGATTAAATTTATTAAAAAAAAAAAAAAAAAAAAAAAAAAAAATTAAAATTAAGGGTGACTGTCATCCGCAAATATTGTCGGACTGTTAATTTTTCACTTTTTTTTAAAGGAGGGAAACCATGAGGAATGTTGGCGATTTCTTGTGTTGCTTACCATTGATTTAATGAATGTAACCAATGGTGGCCAATGGTTAGGGTGGTGGACAGAGGGTTAGGGACAGTGACAGATGGTTAAGGATTGTTAGAGATGGTTAGGTATGGTTAGGGATGGTTACCGATGGTTAGGGATGGTTATCAATGGTTAAGGATTGTTAGAGATGGTTAGGTATGGTTAGGTATGGTTAGGGATTGTTAGAGATGGTTAGGTATGGTTAGGTATGGTTATGGATGAGGACCAATGGTTTGCGATGGTTATAAATGGTTAGGGATGGTTTAATCCGCAGTTTTCTTACAGATAACACATCAAGGAGGACAGTAGGTACGGTAAAGGTTGTCATGGACCACATATGCCATTTTCACACAATTGGTGATTTGGTGACAACAATTGTGGAATTTTGTCGTGTTTTTCACCTTAGCTGAAGTCCTCCCTTGTGTTGTGAATATGGTACCATTGAATACAAATTATTTATTTTGCAACGTCCACATTTGGGGAAAATTGGGTTTTTGTGGCCAACATTCAACCCACGTTAATGGGGGTTTCTGGACCCAAAAAACCTCAGTACCACGCTATTTTGAACTTTAAAACCCGTTTTTTCGTCGAGTTCCCGTCTTCGGTTTCAAACGAACCCGGTCCCATCTTGTTCGGCGTGGTCCAAACCCTGGGGAAACGCCTTCCGTCGTTTTTCCACATTCGATATCCTTAACGCCGTGTTGTGCGCCCAAAAAGGCGTCGTTACGAGGGAATTTAGATTTTTATAACCATTTTTCGAGGCGTTCCCGTCCTCGGATGCGATCGAAACCAGTCCCATTGTGTTGAGGAGGTCGAAATCTATGGTAAAACGACTTTATTATTACCGAAAATGCCCCCCACATAAGGGTTATTAGGGGTGCAGCAGGTATGCAGCCCCGTTTTGCAACTTTGAACCGGCTTTCGACCACGTTCCCGTTCTTGGATCGTCTTGAAATTGGTCCCATTCGATTCGGCGTGGCCGAAACCATGGGAAAAAACTTTCCTTTTTTCCAATGACGACCCCCTATAAGGTGTTTTTACACAAAAACACCTTCGTAGGACGCAATTTTAAAATTTAAATCCATTTTTCAAGGGGTTCCCGTTCTCGGATCGTCTTGAAATTGGTCTCATTGTGTTCACGGGGTCGAAATACATGAGAAAAATGCTTTACTTTTCTCAAAAACGACCTCCTATAGGGGGGTAGCAGGTGGTAGCACCCTTGGTAGCAGGTGTTTTGGACTTTAAAGCCCTTTTTCGAAGGGTTCCCGTTCTCGGATCGTCTTGAAATTGGTCTCATTCGATTCGGCGTGGTCGAAACCTTCGGAAAACGAGGTTAGTTGCTTCAAAAACGGGCCCTTTAAGGGCTTTTTTGGTGAAGTAGCAGAAGTAGCAGGTCTGGTCAGAAAGTCTTCTAAGGTTATACACTACACTCGTTTATTATGTCATACGTATATATATTAAACGTCTTATATACATATATCTTACTCTCTCTCTAGCATCTCTCTATTTCTTTCTAAGCAAATTTATATATATATAAAGATATATATATATATATATATATATATATATATATATATATATATATATATATATATATATATATATATATATATATATATATATATATATATATATATAAGACGTTTAATATATATACGTATGACATAATAAACGAGTGTAGTGTATAACCTTAGAAGACTTTCTGACCAGACCTGCTACTTCTGCTACTTCCACTAAAAAACCCTTAAAGGGGTCGTTTTTGATAAAACTAAACTCGTTTTCCGAAGGTTTCGACCACGCCGAATCGAATGGGACCAATTTCAAGACGATCCGAGAACGGGAACCCTTCGAAAAAGGGCTTTAAAGTTCAAAACACCTGCTACCAAGGGTGCTACCACCTTACATCAGGTGCTACTTCCCCCTTCACCCTTATAGGGGGTCGTCTTTGAACAAAAGGAAGGTGTTTTCCCATGGTTTGGACTCCGCCGAATCGAATGAGACCAATTTCAAGACGATCCGAGAACGGGAACCCCTCGAAAAATGGTTTTAAATTTTGAAATTGCGTCCTACGATGGTGTTTTTGCCTAAAAACACCTTATAGGGGGTGGGTTATTGGAAAAAAGGAAGGCGTTTTCCCAAGGTTTGGACGACGCCGATTCCAATGAGACCAATTTCAAGACGATCCGAGAACGGGGACCTCGTGAAAAATGCTTTTTAAAATTAAAATTGCGTCCTACGAAGGTGTTTTTGCGTAAAACCACCTTATAGGGGGTCGTCATTGGAAAACAGGGAACGTGTTTTCCCATAGTTTGGACTCCGCCGAATCCAATGGCACCAATTTCAAGAGGATACGAGAACGGGGACCTCATCAAAAATGGTTTTTAATTTTTAAATTGCGTCCTACGACGGTGGTTTTGCCCTAAAACACCTTATAGGGGGTGGGTGTTTGGAAAAAAGGAAGGCGTTTTCCCATAGTTTGAAGGTCGCCGAATGCAATGGGACCAATTTCAAGACGATCCGAGAACGGGGACCTCATGACAAATGGTTTCAAATTCTAAATTGCATCCTGCTAATGCCGTTTTACCGCCGAACACCCTTATAGGGGGTCGATTCTGGAAAAATGGAAGGCGTTTTCCCCAAGGTTTGAATCACGCCGAACAAGATGAGACCAATTTCAACAGGATCCGAGAACGGGGACCTCATAAAAAATGGCGTTTAATTTAAAAATTGCGTCCTAGGAAGGTGGTGTTACACTAAACACCTTATAGGGGGTGGGTTTTTGGAAAAAAGGAAGGCGTTTTCCCATAGTTTGAAGGTCGCCGAATCCAATGGGACCAATTTCAAGACGATCCGAGAACGGGGAGCTCATGAAAAATGGGCTTTAAAGTGCAAAAACGCTGGTGCAGAGGTGATTCAGCCCTAAAAACCCTTATACGGGGGTCTGTTTAAGGACAACTAAACACGTTTTCCCATAGATTTCGACATTCTGAACACAATAGGGCCCATATCAAGACGATCCGACCACGTGGAAGGGCATGAAAAATGGGTTCAAAGATCGACATTGCGTCCTGGTAATGCCTTTTTGTTCCAAAAAAAAAAGCCCGTCAGGTGGTCGAAACAGGAAATAATAAACACGTTGTTTTCGGCGTGGTTCAGACCACGCCGAATCCGTATTCGGACCGGTTTCGATCGAATCCGAGGACGGGAACGGCCTGAAAAAGGGAACCGTCAACAACAAAAGCACTTACCAACATTTTGAGTTCCCCCCCCCCCCCCCCCCCCCCAACTCACCACCTTTGTTGTACTGTCTTCACTCGCAACGTTAAATGTAATTGGTTTGAAATATTTCATTTTACAATATTTCTGTTTTTTTTTTTTTTTGTTTGGTTTCCTCGTCTTCGTTTTTCCACTGTCTTTGACTTGACACCCAGTCCTGGAACGGGTTCCCTTAAATTGTGCCAATCACATAACTGTTCCTAGAATGAGAGGAAATATTGGACAGACTGTAGGATTCGTGGTCATTCAGCCTTACGGTTCAACGTATAGCCCCAAAAGTAGGTAAGTACCTATATGTCTCCCCACGTAACGGGGGGGGGGGGGGGTTTTGAGTCAAGTTCATCTGAGTCCATCACATGAAGACTAGGTAGGTGGCGTAGGTAGAATACGACCCCTGTGGAAAGTTCCAATTTTTTGCCGTGGTTATTGATGACACTCTCTATGAGTGTCGTGTCAAAGAGGAAAAACTGGTAAGTACCTACCGGTTTTGACAAGAGTTTGTATTTATTTTATTTTATTTGTAGTTTAATTTTTAATTTTTTTTTTTTTTTTTTTTTTTTTTGGTGTGTGACGATACACCGTAGGTACACCTACTCGAGAGTGTTCTTGGGAACAATAATTGAGGAACAGTAGTAACGTCAACACGAACTCGAAAATTACTAGTCCGAACACCCAGAGATTAAGTGAAGGCTTCCAGAAGCCGCGCCAAACTGATTGTAGAGGAAGGGGCAACACCCCAAAAACGTAAACATGATTTTCCGGGCAACAATTAGTATGCAGGAATTAATTCAATAAATTTGTGCAAAGCGGGGAGAAAAAAAAAACCAAAGAACTTCCCAAATGACAAGCGTGAGTTTGGAGCGTCTATTTTAATCACGACAAATGGGGTTTAGTGTTTATTTTCTATCGTCAAATCACTTATGCGTTGATGTGGCGGATCATTTTGGGTCGTAGAACAACGCCCGTCGTCCTCCACTTGTTGTGGACAACCTTTTATTTTTTTTTTATGTTTAAATTATTTTTTTCGTTTTTTTCCCAATATATACCCTCATCAATACATTTCGTAATTCTTTCATTTTTGAACCCTACCTACTTGTTTCCCATTGACCCCTTGAACTCGCGTTTGGCTGGCCTTGGATAGGCCAGCCAGGGATTCAATCATGTCACCCTACTTGATTTTATGTATTTATTATGTTTTTTTGTTTTTTTTACTTTTTGGTCATTGATTAATTTTTGGTTTTTTTTTTTTTTTTTTTTTTTTTTTTGCATTTTAATCTGTTCTCCTTCCCCGTAAAGCTTTTTTAAAACTCCTTCACCTGTTATTTCTGATAACGTGGAGGAAAAAACTCACCCCTTAGAAGCTCCAAATCCTCGAAATGGTTGTTGACAACCAACTCAAAGTTTACCCTGACGTTGGGAGTGAACAAAATTACGTCGGCAAGTGAAATCAACATGCATTTATTTGTACTTGTACACTTTTTTTTTTTGTTTTTTTTTTTTTTTTTCTTTTACATAATTAACCAATGTTTAGGGACCAACAATGGAACACGCGTCTTGACGTTCATTACTCCTACTAGATACCTGTTATGTCAAGTCCGAGGAAGTTTTAACAATGTACCTACTTTTGAAAGGACAGTTCATCACGGACTGGCAAAATGAGGCAAGGAAAATCAAACATGGCGTTTCTTTTGCAGCTTATTATGGTTGTAGATAAAAACTTTTACTTTTTGCCAAGTCCGTCCGTTGAAGCGTTTCGGGAAATTGGACAAAAAGGCAGTACATTCCCGTCGTGTAGGGGTAGTCCTATGTACCACGTGTTCGTGAAAATAATGCAAAACTAATTTTTTGTCTTCATCAGTCCATTTCACTCTTTCAAATGTTTTTACTTTCCTCCCACTGTCATTCACTGGCCGATGAGTTTGTTGAAATTGTTTGGTTGAAGTTGATGGCGTTGTGCCAGCCTGGGGAGTATTCTGTATGACATCGTCGCCGCTGGATCCAGTTTCATTGACAAGGAGGCTGCGTGAGAGATCGTCTTCAACTTCCTCACTCACATTCATTGAGTCGTCGTTGTTCAAGTCCGCCAAGGTTTCGTCCATATCGATGTCTATTTCGTCTAAGGATTTCCCTGAAACCATTACACCGAGTTTAGGCAATTTGATCATTACGAGGTTTGTCAAAACATGGAGAGAAACCAACCACTCTCGTCGAATGAAAGATTATGTTAAACATTTTCATGATACCGTTGACTGAGTTCGTGACTACTGCATCCATTTGCATCAGTGTTAAAGTCAATTTCGAAGGAGCATCATTCATTGGTTTTTTTTTTTTTTAATTTTTCCTTTTGTGACTGTATTGACTAACAGATTCCACCTAGTCAGCAAGATTAACTTTCAAACTTGACACGCGTGGTTGAGTTCATCAAGACATATGGAGCGGATATAGACACAACTCATTAATCGGTCCAAAGAAAAAAAAAAAAAAAAAAAAACAATTATTTCAATTGTGAAAAGTCGTTGTGTTTGGTTACCTTTGTATTTCGAGGCCTCGCCGCGTTCTAGGGCCATCAAAAGCTTGCTGACTTTTGCAGTTTGAAAAACGTCGTCTGGAAGCCGGTAATGAGTGCGATGCGTAGCTGAAGTATGGCCTAAGAAGGAACTAATTTGTTCCAAATCTTCGTCGGTCATATGGAATACTTGACAAACAGTCGCTAAATGTTTGCGTAGACTTCTGCTCGTGATTGCGTCTGGTTGTTGTAGGGAAGCTCGCCGAGCGTGAGCAACCAAAGTTTTATAACCAGCGATCGGAAGGTTTGTGTTTGGTTTGGCAAAAAGGAATGGATTCTTTGATGAGACGAAATTAGAGCGATATTTGAGAAGAATGGCTATATGTTGTTGAACGTCATCAGCAAATATCACGGGGGTATTTTTGCTCTTCCCTTGAATGACTACTCTCTTAAATTTACGGACAAGACACATTTCAGAAGGGGTGATGGTTTCAGCAAACTCTTCGTAGCTGTGGCGTTCAGTGGATTCTTGATAAAGTGCTAGAGGCATTCTACTCAACTCCCCAGCCCGCTTCCGACATAACAACATAACTCTGCAGTACACACTTTCCAATAAATTGACATAAGCAACCCCATCTGTGTTATCATACGTTAATGCTGCACACGAGTTTGCTGCCAAATCTACCAAGTAAAATCTGAATTTATGGAGGTCTTTAGCCAGTGGTACTATAGTCGTTTTATTCATTTTCGACGAATGAAGATCTTTGCCTGCCTTGTGAGACACATCTACCCGCCATTCACTGGAAATTAGAGATATTAACTGTTTGAAAGGGAAAGCTGCCTCATCGTAGGATGTTTTACTTTGACCTGTGCCTCTTCCATACAGTTGATTGCAAGCTATCAGAGCACAGTCTTTTAAAGAGCTCTGTATGTTCATTGCGAACGTGGGAGAAACGTACCTATCTGTCGTTGAATTGTATTTGGCTATCTGCTTGACACACTTTACAATGAGTGGATATTGATGTGGTCGTAAAACGTCTAGAAGGGATTTGACACTAGCATCTTGTTTTTTCATCTCATAAACCAATTTACCGAGCTCCCGCATTTTTCGTGATATGACATTAACTTGATGAGATTCTCTGTGCGTTTTAGCGTATCGTTGGCCAAATGCGCATATGAGAGGGTCAGTTTTGACTAACCCGCTCACGTCATCCGACCTCATTCTAGGGAACACCTCCTGGTGTAGGTATTCATTACCTTTAACTGATCCCAACAATAGATTGTGAGCCAAATTTTGATAATGTTTTACACTGTTCGGATTGTCAGCGCGAGCCGGGCAAATTTTCGTATGTCTCCAAAGCTGCTTCTTGACGAAAAAACCATAGCATGATGGGCATGGCAACCTTGCGGCAGTACTGCTAGAAATGGCTTCCTTGCGGACTGCCCTCACTTCGTGGGTTTGCCTGTACAATAAGAAGTTCCCTTTGTTTCTAATTATAGACAAAAGTCTTTTTCTCTGTACTGATTTCCGGTTGTATGAGAGTATTTTTTGAACTTCAAATTCTGCACCATGATTCCTGTATATGTGACGGGCAAACTGGCCTACCTCCGTTTCACAGTAGAAACAGTAAACTTTACTTCTCCTTGCCCTAGGTTGTAATGAAGGGTTACCCTCCTCCCCTGAACTGTCCAAACCATATTCATTATTATCCGATCGCTGGTTATTATTTCTAAGGTTACTCACGAGAGAGCTGTCATTTGCCCGAGACGTACTCGCCTCTCCAGGTTCCAAAGCAGGTTCAAATGGTGAGAGAGCAACGTTGGGATCTTCTCTTGGAGCTGGTTCTTCGCAGGATTGTAGCAACACACCTTCATCTCGACGTTGTTCGAAATATTCCAGGAACCGTTGCTGGGTGTCTAAGGATGAACTCGAATCCGCAACTGACGGACTGACGACAAATTCGCGTGTTCCGCTAGGGTTCTCCAACTGTGGTTCCGCTTCGACGTAGTCATTGTTCTGAATTCTTGGTAACTTTGGTGTATGTGGCGAAGAATCCACTGACGTGACATCTGACATTTCCACTGAAGTGTCACTAACGTACAGTTCAGACCCGGACAATGTGAAGTCTGGGTCTGACAGATCCTGAAGGTTGTCAGTCTCTGATTCCGACGAGGTGGAAGAAAGGACGATAACCCCTTTGGTCTCCATGATGTGGTGGTTTTCCTGAAAAAAACACAACAACATGTGAATATCGTTAGTGACAATGAAAATGTTGATTGACATGTGTACAGGGTGACGTAACACAATTTTCATTGCTAACTGAATGCCATGTACTTCATTCACATGGGCCCGATAGTATCAGTGGGGCGTGTACTTATTGACACTATTCGTAGGTGTTGATTTTAGGTAATTGCACAACTCAACTTACCAAGGCGAAATCCAGTAGGTATACAGTGGGGGATCATGCGGCATGTGTCTTCCAAATTGTCCAAATCCACATCATTTTCGTTCAGCCGGGTCTCTGTATCGTCTTTGTTTTAAATTCCATCCGCCTCACGATGACAAGAACTTTATTTTCTGCAGGTACTGTTGTTACATCCAAATGCCTACAAAGATAGTAACAGATTAAAAAAACAATGTAAATCATACATGAAGTACCTCACGAGTGAGATGTAGGGGGAGAAGTAGAGATAAATGTCACTCAGACACACTCAGCCCCTTCCCCGTTCTAACAATCATCAGAACCATCTATGTTAGTACCAAATTCTTACACCATTACTTAGGGTACTGGCAATTAACCCCCTTCTGGCGTCTGTACCCTATCCCTGCTTTGTACTGGACACCACGGCGCTGATGTGAATATTTTATGTCGTCCATTTCAAATGCCCATTAACACAACCACTAATGTTTCCAAACTCAAACCTATGATGTTGGGACACATGTAAATACTTGTGTACATATCAAAGCCCTCCTCATGGTAGGTAAGTGGTTTATTAACGTTTCCAACGTTATTACATTGGGTCACAAGGTCTATGAAATGTGGAATATTTAATAACTCACATTTCCCGGAATGAGGCATACCTGTTGGGTTTCCCGATACACTTCAGCAACATATTCTGGTGTGAAGAACTTGTAAAAACTCAGATTAATGAAAGGAAACAGCATTACTTACCACTCACTGATCCAGGATCGCCGTGGGATGTCACTTTCAGTCACAGACAACCACTTTTTTCATAATTGAATGGACTTTTGGGTAAAGATACACTTCACCATAACAACACCCCTTGTAACGCAGAATATCTTCGGATGCATTCAGATAACAAAAGTTTAACAACAAAACCGTGTTCGTTGTAGGGATGCGACCACCATTTTGATTATTGCCATACTCAGTCTCGCCAACCTCACGAAACTGCAGTTATAGTGACCACAAAGGAATTGATAACATTCACAGTCCATGACAAATTTAAAAATACCAATCGCGTTTGGCACTTGTACTAAATTGGAGTTTAATTAACATGAGGAGGTACAAAATGTTATTGCCAGTCCGTGATGAACTGTCCTTTCAAAAGTAGGTACATTGTTAAAACTTCCTCGGACTTGACATAACAGGTATCTAGTAGCAGTAATGAACGTCAAGACGCGTGTTCCATTGTTGGTCCCTAAACATTGGTTAATTATGTAAAAGAAAAAAAAAAAAAAAAAAAAAAGGTGTACAAGTACAAATAAATGCATGTTGATTTCACTTGCCGACGTAATTTTGTTCACTCCCAACGTCAGGGTAAACTTTGAGTTGGTTGTCAACAACCATTTCGAGGATTTGGAGCTTCTAAGGGGTGAGTTTTTCCCTCCACGTTATCAGAAATAACAGGTGAAGGAGTTTTAAAAAAGCTTTACGGGGAAGGAGAACAGATTAAAATGCAAAAAAAAAAAAAAAAAAAAAAAAAAAACCAAAAATTAATCAATGACCAAAAAGTAAAAAAAACAAAAAAACATAATAAATACATAAAATCAAGTAGGGTGACATGATTGAATCCCTGGCTGGCCTATCCAAGGCCAGCCAAACGCGAGTTCAAGGGGTCAATGGGAAACAAGTAGGTAGGGTTCAAAAATGAAAGAATTACGAAATGTATTGATGAGGGTATATATTGGGAAAAAAACGAAAAAAATAATTTAAACATAAAAAAAAAATAAAAGGTTGTCCACAACAAGTGGAGGACGACGGGCGTTGTTCTACGACCCAAAATGATCCGCCACATCAACGCATAAGTGATTTGACGATAGAAAATAAACACTAAACCCCATTTGTCGTGATTAAAATAGACGCTCCAAACTCACGCTTGTCATTTGGGAAGTTCTTTGGTTTTTTTTTTCTCCCCGCTTTGCACAAATTTATTGAATTAATTCCTGCATACTAATTGTTGCCCGGAAAATCATGTTTACGTTTTTGGGGTGTTGCCCCTTCCTCTACAATCAGTTTGGCGCGGCTTCTGGAAGCCTTCACTTAATCTCTGGGTGTTCGGACTAGTAATTTTCGAGTTCGTGTTGACGTTACTACTGTTCCTCAATTATTGTTCCCAAGAACACTCTCGAGTAGGTGTACCTACGGTGTATCGTCACACACCAAAAAAAAAAAAAAAAAAAAAAAAATTAAAAATTAAACTACAAATAAAATAAAATAAATACAAACTCTTGTCAAAACCGGTAGGTACTTACCAGTTTTTCCTCTTTGACACGACACTCATAGAGAGTGTCATCAATAACCACGGCAAAAAATTGGAACTTTCCACAGGGGTCGTATTCTACCTACGCCACCTACCTAGTCTTCATGTGATGGACTCAGATGAACTTGACTCAAAACCCCCCCCCCCCCCCGTTACGTGGGGAGACATATAGGTACTTACCTACTTTTGGGGCTATACGTTGAACCGTAAGGCTGAATGACCACGAATCCTACAGTCTGTCCAATATTTCCTCTCATTCTAGGAACAGTTATGTGATTGGCACAATTTAAGGGAACCCGTTCCAGGACTGGGTGTCAAGTCAAAGACAGTGGAAAAACGAAGACGAGGAAACCAAACAAAAAAAAAAAAAAACAGAAATATTGTAAAATGAAATATTTCAAACCAATTACATTTAACGTTGCGAGTGAAGACAGTACAACAAAGGTGGTGAGTTGGGGGGGGGGGGGGGGGGGGGGGAACTCAAAATGTTGGTAAGTGCTTTTGTTGTTGACGGTTCCCTTTTTCAGGCCGTTCCCGTCCTCGGATTCGATCGAAACCGGTCCGAATACGGATTCGGCGTGGTCTGAACCACGCCGAAAACAACGTGTTTATTATTTCCTGTTTCGACCACCTGACGGGCTTTTTTTTTTGGAACAAAAAGGCATTACCAGGACGCAATGTCGATCTTTGAACCCATTTTTCATGCCCTTCCACGTGGTCGGATCGTCTTGATATGGGCCCTATTGTGTTCAGAATGTCGAAATCTATGGGAAAACGTGTTTAGTTGTCCTTAAACAGACCCCCGTATAAGGGTTTTTAGGGCTGAATCACCTCTGCACCAGCGTTTTTGCACTTTAAAGCCCATTTTTCATGAGCTCCCCGTTCTCGGATCGTCTTGAAATTGGTCCCATTGGATTCGGCGACCTTCAAACTATGGGAAAACGCCTTCCTTTTTTCCAAAAACCCACCCCCTATAAGGTGTTTAGTGTAACACCACCTTCCTAGGACGCAATTTTTAAATTAAACGCCATTTTTTATGAGGTCCCCGTTCTCGGATCCTGTTGAAATTGGTCTCATCTTGTTCGGCGTGATTCAAACCTTGGGGAAAACGCCTTCCATTTTTCCAGAATCGACCCCCTATAAGGGTGTTCGGCGGTAAAACGGCATTAGCAGGATGCAATTTAGAATTTGAAACCATTTGTCATGAGGTCCCCGTTCTCGGATCGTCTTGAAATTGGTCCCATTGCATTCGGCGACCTTCAAACTATGGGAAAACGCCTTCCTTTTTTCCAAACACCCACCCCCTATAAGGTGTTTTAGGGCAAAACCACCGTCGTAGGACGCAATTTAAAAATTAAAAACCATTTTTGATGAGGTCCCCGTTCTCGTATCCTCTTGAAATTGGTGCCATTGGATTCGGCGGAGTCCAAACTATGGGAAAACACGTTCCCTGTTTTCCAATGACGACCCCCTATAAGGTGGTTTTACGCAAAAACACCTTCGTAGGACGCAATTTTAATTTTAAAAAGCATTTTTCACGAGGTCCCCGTTCTCGGATCGTCTTGAAATTGGTCTCATTGGAATCGGCGTCGTCCAAACCTTGGGAAAACGCCTTCCTTTTTTCCAATAACCCACCCCCTATAAGGTGTTTTTAGGCAAAAACACCATCGTAGGACGCAATTTCAAAATTTAAAACCATTTTTCGAGGGGTTCCCGTTCTCGGATCGTCTTGAAATTGGTCTCATTCGATTCGGCGGAGTCCAAACCATGGGAAAACACCTTCCTTTTGTTCAAAGACGACCCCCTATAAGGGTGAAGGGGGAAGTAGCACCTGATGTAAGGTGGTAGCACCCTTGGTAGCAGGTGTTTTGAACTTTAAAGCCCTTTTTCGAAGGGTTCCCGTTCTCGGATCGTCTTGAAATTGGTCCCATTCGATTCGGCGTGGTCGAAACCTTCGGAAAACGAGTTTAGTTTTATCAAAAACGACCCCTTTAAGGGTTTTTTAGTGGAAGTAGCAGAAGTAGCAGGTCTGGTCAGAAAGTCTTCTAAGGTTATACACTACACTCGTTTATTATGTCATACGTATATATATTAAACGTCTTATATATATATATATATATATATATATATATATATATATATATATATATATATATATATATATATATATATATATATATATATATATATATATATCTTTATATATATATAAATTTGCTTAGAAAGAAATAGAGAGATGCTAGAGAGAGAGTAAGATATATGTATATAAGACGTTTAATATATATACGTATGACATAATAAACGAGTGTAGTGTATAACCTTAGAAGACTTTCTGACCAGACCTGCTACTTCTGCTACTTCCCCAAAAAAGCCCTTAAAGGGCCCGTTTTTGAAGCAACTAACCTCGTTTTCCGAAGGTTTCGACCACGCCGAATCGAATGAGACCAATTTCAAGACGATCCGAGAACGGGAACCCTTCGAAAAAGGGCTTTAAAGTCCAAAACACCTGCTACCAAGGGTGCTACCACCTGCTACCCCCCTATAGGAGGTCGTTTTTGAGAAAAGTAAAGCATTTTTCTCATGTATTTCGACCCCGTGAACACAATGAGACCAATTTCAAGACGATCCGAGAACGGGAACCCCTTGAAAAATGGATTTAAATTTTAAAATTGCGTCCTACGAAGGTGTTTTTGTGTAAAAACACCTTATAGGGGGTCGTCATTGGAAAAAAGGAAAGTTTTTTCCCATGGTTTCGGCCACCCCGAATCGAATGGGACCAATTTCAAGACGATCCAAGAACGGGAACGTGGTCGAAAGCCGGTTCAAAGTTGCAAAACGGGGCTGCATACCTGCTGCACCCCTAATAACCCTTATGTGGGGGGCATTTTCGGTAATAATAAAGTCGTTTTACCATAGATTTCGACCTCCTCAACACAATGGGACTGGTTTCGATCGCATCCGAGGACGGGAACGCCTCGAAAAATGGTTATAAAAATCTAAATTCCCTCGTAACGACGCCTTTTTGGGCGCACAACACGGCGTTAAGGATATCGAATGTGGAAAAACGACGGAAGGCGTTTCCCCAGGGTTTGGACCACGCCGAACAAGATGGGACCGGGTTCGTTTGAAACCGAAGACGGGAACTCGACGAAAAAACGGGTTTTAAAGTTCAAAATAGCGTGGTACTGAGGTTTTTTGGGTCCAGAAACCCCCATTAACGTGGGTTGAATGTTGGCCACAAAAACCCAATTTTCCCCAAATGTGGACGTTGCAAAATAAATAATTTGTATTCAATGGTACCATATTCACAACACAAGGGAGGACTTCAGCTAAGGTGAAAAACACGACAAAATTCCACAATTGTTGTCACCAAATCACCAATTGTGTGAAAATGGCATATGTGGTCCATGACAACCTTTACCGTACCTACTGTCCTCCTTGATGTGTTATCTGTAAGAAAACTGCGGATTAAACCATCCCTAACCATTTATAACCATCGCAAACCATTGGTCCTCATCCATAACCATACCTAACCATACCTAACCATCTCTAACAATCCCTAACCATACCTAACCATACCTAACCATCTCTAACAATCCTTAACCATTGATAACCATCCCTAACCATCGGTAACCATCCCTAACCATACCTAACCATCTCTAACAATCCTTAACCATCTGTCACTGTCCCTAACCCTCTGTCCACCACCCTAACCATTGGCCACCATTGGTTACATTCATTAAATCAATGGTAAGCAACACAAGAAATCGCCAACATTCCTCATGGTTTCCCTCCTTTAAAAAAAAGTGAAAAATTAACAGTCCGACAATATTTGCGGATGACAGTCACCCTTAATTTTAATTTTTTTTTTTTTTTTTTTTTTTTTTTTTAATAAATTTAATCATTCGTCATTGAGGCGAAGGAATTGATTAGCCAGGTGCAAGTACCGAAATGACACTCCCTCAACCGCAACGTACCCTCAAGGATTTTAAGGTGTTGGCGTGCCTTGCAAATCAAATTGGTAGCCCGCGCAATTTAATTACTTAGTGATTATTCCTCTCCGCCCACAATGAAACAAAAAAAAATGTTTCATTTAAATACCCATGGTCCACTAAAGGGTTGCAAACCCCTTCACCAGGTGCCTCGTCCGTTATAAATCCTGGGAGTAATGTGAAGAGTTGCATTTTTCTTTGAACCTACCTGCACTTGGATTTGAACCACTTTTCGTTTCAGAATATACTGATTTGCCTCCGTAGGTCACGCTAGTTGCGGAATTTTCTGGAACTACGTGCAATATACTTGAGTTCATTTTGGTACATTACTGCATCCTCAATGTTGCTCCTAATCGATTTTATAATTAATCACGGCACTGTTAACGTTGAAGGTGCTTGTGACACCCGTATGTGGAAGCCATAATGCGGTGGGTCCCATAATGATGGCACTCTCCTGCGTGTGCGGACGCCATAATCCGTTCAAATGTATTTACTAAATATACGTAATAGATACTAAATCAACGTAAGGTTGGCTGGATCCGTCCCTCCAAGGGAGGGGGGACCGCTCGGCCGCTCGGGAGAGGCCCGTCCATAGATATATATGTCTTTGGTGGGAACTAAAGGCCGAGCAAGAAGACTTCTGATTGGTCAGTTTCAATCAGTTGATCTGGTTCGGGGTGGGTCGTTCATAACGTAGCACACATAGTGATGGGACGCCTCCGCACCGTTGCCGAATCCC